>JAGFBZ010002760.1:0-11002 GCA_018398805.1 Hirundichthys speculiger
ACGTCCAGGGAGGTTGGCTACTGTCCCGTGGGTCTTGAACTTCTGAATAATATGAGCCACTATTGTCACAGGAACTTCAAGCTGTTTAGAGATGGTCTTATAGCCTTTAACCTTTAAGATGTTTGTCTATAATTTTTTTTCAGATGTCCTGGGACAATTCTCTCCTTCGCTTTCTGTTGTCCATGTTCAGAGTGGTACACACCTTTTCACCAAACAGCAAAGTGACTACTTGTCTGCCTTTAAATAGGCAGACTGACTGATTATGAGTTTGGAAACACCTGTGATGTCAATTAAAGGACACACCTGAGTTAATCATGTCACTCTGGTCAAATAGTTTTCAATCTTTTATAGAGGTACCATCATTTTTGTCCAGGCCTGTTTTATTAGTTTGTTTTTTTAAATAATTATGTTAATCAACAATTCAAAAGCGATGGCTGATTTTGATTGTTTAATTTTCAATACATTTTTATTTATTATTACTTCTGCAAGTTTCAAGTGATTTCAGTGACCATTGTTGGTTTTTCTTTCATTAACTGAGGGGTACCAACAATTTTGTCCACGTGTGTATGTGCTTGCACGTGTGGATGAGGTGTGTACATGCGTGAATACATGTTTCTATCAGCACAATCAATCTATGTTTATATGAATTCTTCACATGCCCAGAGGCCTACTGTTTGGTAGAAGGTGTTCATCCAGTTTTTTCTTAGTAGTTTTCTCTACTTTCTACATATCTTTTAAGTTTGTTCTGTATCACAACACAATCCACTACACAACACCCCTCGCACTTCCCAACCCAGCACACACCACACTCTCACTGTCGTGTCTCTTTAATTGTCTTGTCTTTAAATGTCTCACTGCTGGTGTATTTTAGTTCTCTATGACAGAATCAATCAGGATTTAAGATGTAAATAAAGATGTTAGAATTTACTGCCAGAGAGGACTGGCGAAAGACACATTCACCCTTCACACTCCCATAAAAAAAAAAAAGTTTGCTATAAGATTAAATTGCATATATACAGATCGTTTTGCCAGATGGTGGCACTAACCATGCAGACAAAAAAAAAAAAGAAAGAGATAATGACAAAGACTCTGTGCTGGTTTGGATCTAATCCAGTTAGATGTTCTGATGCCCACAAACAGGCCTCTGAAAACTTTAAAATTTATCACAAGGTTAGATATTTGGAGTTCTTTACCAAAGTCAGACCAGATGTGCGAGTATATTTGTCACTGCCATTTTACTGGGCCAAATAAAACATGACATTTCGACTTTGTGAGACAGGACACTGGCCTTAGCATGAGACTAAAATCTTCCAGTTCCCTCTTTGTTCCAAATTCAAGAAAGCAGTCATCTAACTAAACACCCCCTTATTGCTTCAACATGGCTGAAGAGAGGGAGATGCAGCCAGGTGCTGGAAATGATCAGCACTTGTTTTGGCCATTTGCTGTTCAGGAGCATTTAGGTGTTTGAACACAACACCAAGAGGGAAAGACATGGTAACAAAAAAAAAAAAACCCTGAAAAATAAAGCGTTTGTAGAGCAGGCATTTCAGCTTCTTTCTGCAGAAATGTTCATGTGTAGGAAAACAGCAGACATGGTGTGCTTTATGCAACACCCCGTCTGCTGTCAGAGCAACCTCACAGCTGCATTTTAGGAAGGACTGAAGGAGTTGCCAAAGTGCAGCATGAAAGCAAGGGTATAATAAAAGGCTGAGGGTCTTTCTTGAGAGCAACATAACCACACCAAGAGCAAACAGTGATTGCAGTAATGTCACATCACGTGTTGTTTGGCATTTTCTTTTTTGGCATGTTGTGCGCCTTTGTGAAAACATAACATCCGTTCATGCATTTACTTAACGATACTCTCTTTTTGCATCGCTACGTGGTGATTGTGTTGCTGAGTGGATGCTTAATGTCTCTGCATATTTTGTATCAAATCTACACCTATTTCAACTTGAAAACAGTCAAAGCTTGGGGGAAACAGGAAATAACTGAATTTATAAAGGCAAATTACTTTTGCAATATCACAATCACAGAGGGCTTGTTTGTAAAATACAGCTTTTTTTTTTTTTTTTTGAATCGCATTGATTTTCATAAACAGAGTCAAAGGCATTTTGACCCGCTGTTATCCAACACCCACTCATGTAATCAGCCAGCCACCATCGCTGGCCTGCATGACTCCAGTGGAACCTGTAATCAGGATGAGCTCCATCAAGTACCTGCAGAGCCCAGCACAAATGGAAACATAATTACATCATTAAACCAACAAAATGCAGTTTAGAGGGACTGTAGGTATGACAGAATGGTAAAGAGCCCCATTCACACAGAATTAAGACTGTAGAAGAGAACAGTGGGCACAATAGTCCTTTAACACATTCACCTTTCAAGAATAACAGGTTATAATTAGTGTTGTTCCCATTCTAATACCAGTATCAGAAATCGCTCCCATGCTGCCAAAAATGCTGGTATCGGTGAGTATGTGAGTCCAGGCACCGACCGATACCAAGTGATTTATATTTAATGATTTATTTACTGATTACTTCCGTTACACTACCAGCAAAAAGGAATACTTTTTAATTTTGCAATACTGTTTTATACTGTTCTGTTTGGAAATAAATGTAGACATAAATGGCTTGGATTTGCTTTATTTATTCATGTTTTACAACAAAGAGAAATATATTAGTTAAATATATCTTTTAATATCATACTCTGATCGGTACTTGGTAACGGCTGATACCCACAGCTCAGGAATCTGAATCGGTATCGGGAGGGAAAAAAATGGTACCAGAATAGTTAGAATAGATATGAAGACTTAAGTAATAGACTTTTTGTTTGAGACTTTAGTACTCCAATTAAAAGTACACTTTTATAAGATGAGGATGATAATAACAATAATGATAATAATAATGTAGTCTTGATAATTGGTATTGACACATGTATTGTACCAGTAAATAAGTTAGTTAACTTGCCAGAGGAAGTGTGGTGTACTAAAACTATACTATCTGAACCTCACACTGAATATTTACTGAAATGTTCATTTTTCATATTCAAATATTCAAACTGTCTACTAATCAAAGAGCACACATAAAACAAGGGGGGAAAAAATAAAATAACAGACATACACAGAAGTGCCAGTGTTCTCTGCATTTATTTGTCTTTGTTGCCCTCTGCAGGAGGAGCATAAATATCTTACAGAGCGAGAACATCAGTTTGGTTATTTACAAGATAAAATAAATGACGTACAACTCACAATGACTGCTTGTGTTTGGAGCTAGAGGAAGAGGGGGGGCAGAGGTAGGGAGAGAAAAAAACAACCACAACCATTTTACAGTTTGGCTGAGAGAACGCAGCCTAACGGAGTAGAAACAGAAAGAGCTGAAAGAAAGTGGCTGTTGTTCTGTGGCGCGATGGCAGTGACGTGGAGCAGCTGTGGCAGGTGACCGTTCCATTACGGGAATACAGCAGCTAAACAGTCTAACAGATTTCCAGTGTCTCCAGCAGTGAACACCCCATTTCTAGTAACTTCTGAAACCCCAAAACGAGAAGGGGGGAAAATATCCATGTATGTAGCAGATCATTTCCAGCCTAAAAGATGGTGCTGAAGCTGCACAGTTAAACTGCTCATTTACAACTTTGATGCTCAAAGACTGAAATTAAAGAAAAAAAAGAGATTGTAGTTTAGTTTTAGAGACTCATGATCACCGACCAGCACTTCTGACTTCCTGGGCGCCACATCAGCATATTAAATGTTCTTCAGAAGCCTCTAAATTTCATGTTGATGCCAGATATGTTTCTAGCCACATTTGTGCATTTTTTAGTCTGTTTTAGTACAAAGGCTTGTTTTGTTTTGTTCTTCCCCACAGATTTTCATTAGCTATAAATTGATAATTTGATCAAATCACCAATTGCACTACAAAAAGAAGAAAAAGAGAAATTCCAAAAACCAAAACATCTTAAATATACTGTATGAAAGCAATATAACATTTCAAAATAAGAAAAATATTTTTTTTTTCTGATGAAAATGTGCCAAGAAGACACATTTATGTGGTGATTTCCAATTACTTTTCATGAATGAACACAGGATATATTTCCACACTGAGACTGAACATCCCAGTAACTCAACCCTGTTTTTGTGTTTCTGCCTTAAAAAGTTTGGATACTCATCATAATGAAAGACAGCAGTGATGTATTGCCTTTGTTCTTTGTAACAAAATTCCTGGACCTCATCAGCACGATCAGCACCGATCCCTGAATTGATCGGTGCGCCTGAGTCTGCTGGTGTCAAGGCCAATATTTCAAGCAAAGAAATGAAGCCTCTTTCCTTCAAAGCTAAGAGCAAACCGTGTGGAGGCATGCTGGCTGTGCAGCCGAGGACTCGGCCCAGCATGCAAAGCTTTCTCCGGATATCAAGATGTTTGACAGTGAACCTGAAGGCCGTCGGCGTCGGTGCTGCAGCGACTCTCCAGCCGAGGAAAATCTAACCATCTGCTACTTGATGAACGGATGATGAACAGTGTGTCTGAAGGAGATTTCTCTAAAAGCATTTTCTGTCTGAAGATAATTATGAAATCAATACTGCAGTGCTTTTTACTGTCATAAAGGTGAAAGCTGGAAAGCAGCTGTTAAGCTTTACAGCTTGTTTGTGTTCAGTCTTTAACTGGTCTACTTCAACAAATTATTGCATGGCATGAAAAAGTTTATTCTTTATTCTTTCACTCTGTTCAGAGAAACTACATTGAAGAGACAAACCTGTTTTCCTGGAACTGGAACCTGTTTCTGTAAGCTCCTGTCTTACAATTATCTAAATGAAACGTTTTTGCGTTTGTGTTGTTGGAAAGAAATTCCCAACAAGCGCAGAAGTCAGCAGACCGATTAACCTCGAGTCACAATCTCGGTGTGAAAGAGAGTAGAAGAGGGGATTAAAGGTTGGGAGTTTGTGCGTATTGACTTAAGTGCAAAACAAAGCAGTGGGGTTCATACTCGGAAGGAGACGAGAAATAAATGCCAGAATATAAAAAAAAAAACAAAGAAAAAACCTAAATATTCAACAGTTCTCTCGGAGTGAAAGCTGTTGGGAGTCATGCCATTGCACCACAGAGCCACAAGGATGATGAAGATGTAAGTTTTTTTTTTTTTATTTTTGCGAGCTCAGTCCTACTGTCGGTGAGGAGCGTGGAGTAGTAGGTGTCGGTGGGAGGTGACGCTATTTGGAGGAAGGATGAGGAGGTCGAGGTGGGTGAGTTCTTAGATGGGCAGCTTCTTTTGCCAAAGACACAATTTCAGAAAGCTTTACAACCTGTGAACAGACAGAAGGACAGGGTTTATCTCAATTTGATGCCCACCTGTCTGACGCAGGCAATAACACAACTCAGATAACGCAAATGTCCAGGCTGACAGGTGAACGCCTATCAGAGATACCCTTCCCATTACCAGAAACGCTGCCTCCCTTACTGCCATCCTTGGAGTAAAAACCACCTTAACTGGCTAAACTGTGACAAAAATGTTAAGTCTGGAATGGGAACAGCATGTGGAAAATGGATTTGTGCACACATGTAGAGAGAAATATCTTGTACGTAAAACCTCACTTTTTAACCAATCATTCATTCATTCATATATATATATAGTCTGAATCTATCCCACCTACTTTAACAGCATGCCCCCTTGCCCCCTTTTTTTAATGTAATTTCCCTAAATCACACAATATTAATGTGTAGATACCATAAATGAAATGAACTGAGTCCCGTGTGGTTTACGCTACAAGACATTTATATTTGATAAGAAAGATGAGGCAGCAAACATAACCACTGTGAAGGAACCAGCTCTTTCATTCGATGTCTCGATCTGCCACTCCTTCAGTGACATCTCTATCTTGGTATGAATTATTGAATCATTTTGAATGATGCATTTAAAAACAGTAACAATAATTCATGCAGACTTCACAGATTTTAGGAGCTGTGGTGGAGAATAAATGTGAGATGCGTCAGATAAAGGCAGTGCTGGGAGAACTTGAGTGAATGTTGCTGCCATGAAAGTACCAGATATTCTCAAAGTACTTCTTACAGAGTCCCTCTGGGATTGAAATGCAATTATAACTCGTATTTTTACAACCTGGATGATGTCATCAGCCTCCAAAGGATGCAGATAACCCTGTCTGAATTAACATAAACTTCTCATTTACAGAGATAGTTCTAAAAAAAAATAAATACAAAACATAAAAATAGCTGCCTAAAAGTAAATGGAACCTTGATGGTTCGCAGTGCTTTGAGTTAAATAAAAAGCAACAGTTTTTGAATATGATCAAACACCTGCACTCAACAGTCCTGTGACCAGCGCTTTCACAAACTGTCTGTTGATAAGCTGAAGCGACATTTCTCCTCACATTCAGTCACACGAACCACCTCTGCATCCACACAGACAGCAAACTCCTGCAGGCAGGTTCATGTCAGCTTTCATCTTCTCCTTTCTCCTTTGGTACACGGTACCAAGGCATTAAAAAAAGAAAAATGAGTGAAGAGACTGAGACTGTTTGCATTAGTTGTGTGTGTCTACCATTTTTTCAGCTTCGTCGAGGTCATCGCAGGCCAGGATTTTCAGTGGACTGGCAGCGATCAGAGCTTTGGCATCGTCAACTCTTGTCCCTAAAGAAAAACAAAAGGTTCATAATTAACAACTACTCTGCTTTTTTTATGTCCCACCACAAACTAATGAAACAAAATCCAACCAACCGTATTTTAACTTTAGCTATGATCTGCTTGTCAGAAAGCTGTGGGATTGTAAACAAAGCTTGGAAAAACTGCTCATTTCTGTCAGAAAATTACTGGTGCAAATTCAACGACGGAGAAAATGTCTGAGATCAGAGCCAAACAGAGCAAATTATGTTTTGGCAGACAATCATTCTTTTTTCACACCACACTGGACAGAAAGATGATCAAACTGAAACAAATTAATGAAAGGATCTGCAACTTCAATGATTTTAAAAAGGCGAAAAAACAAAAAATTGCAAAAGAAGTTATTTTGTCATGTCTGCAGATGTAGAGCTTTTGCATTTTATGCAAAGAAGATGAGAGCTGGAATCCTGACAGGTGACTCTGTTCAGAACCCGAAATAGAAAACATGAGAGGAAAATGTTGAGCCCAAGAAAAATGACAACTGTCTGCTCTTTTTAGGCTCCAAACATGAGCAGGTGCCTTTTCAGTGTGAGATCAGATTTCATTCTTTTAGGGCCCTATGAAATCTGTTTTATGTTTTCTCAAATTCTGTTTTAATTTTTTTTAATTTTCTGTGTTTTTCAGTTTTTAATTTTTGAGAATTCTGTTTTAAGCATTTTATGCAAATTAACCCTTAAGACAGTATATAAGGTTAATGAAATATAGACAATTTATGCAATTATAACTGTAAACTATAATGTTTTCATACTTTTAAACATATTGTGTCCAACAAAATATTTGTTGTTTTGACAAGCAAAACAAATTCCAAAGTTCTTTTTATATAATAAATAACTAAGAAAAAAAAACTCAAATAGGTAAAATCCATTTAAAGTGCAAAAAAAGAAATTGCAACAGCAGTAAACCAGCAGTAAATCGTTTTAGCTTGTACCTGACATTTTTCAGGTATGTCATGACAAACTGTGTCTCTAATAACAGAAAAAAACTATATTTACTATAGCTTAAGTAGATACTATGAAATCCAAAGCACTGAACACTGGTTGTGTATATGAGTGTGTGTCAGTGTGTTTTTTTTTCTTTAGGTGTTTGAGCTATTTCACACATCGCCAGTTTAAATAAATAATTGTCAGCCTCTTTGTGTTTAGCTCAGTGAGTGACTCTCGCCTTTTTACGTTTGTGCTTTTCACTCATTAAGTGGTCTTCGCTCGAAGACCAAGGGGCAGACCAGGACACGCTGGAGAGATTATGGGCCCGATCTTCCGCCAGATCTCCTAAAGCTGCTATTAAGGAACAGCTGGTAGCCGGAGGGACGTTCCCCCACAAAGAACGCAATCTTCCACCTTCCTAAATCCACTATCCCACCTGCACTACCCGCTACATTATCCATAGGAGTGGTTATGGCGTTCCACCCATTTAACCAATCAGTGCGTCAGTAGCCATTGGCTTTAAGAGCAGGTTGTGCTACTCGTAAACTGCTATGGAGCATCTTTTCATCCAGATCGGAGCAGCTCATCTGGGACTCTGCTGTAGAGCTTCCTCCTCTTCCTTCCTCCTCCTCCTCTGCACTGATATATACATATAAATATTTTTACACAGACAATTCCTAACGGCTACCTGAAAGTCCCAGATAGTTGGTGTCCTCCCAGTAAACACACTCTGGTCGTCGATGGTTTAACTGGCGAGCAAGCCTCTTAAGACGATCTCTGCCATTTTCTCAGGGGTTCAACTGAGGCCAAATCATGCTTTTTATACAAGAGTTAATTCCAGAGGTAGAGCTGTTTGTGTACGTCCACATGTGACCAGGTGGACGGGCATTGATGCCATTTAGACCCGCTCTTGTACGTGCCGAGATGCGGGTTGCGCTTGAAGAAAAGTTTGCGGGTTTACACAAATAGCTCTTCAGTTCTGTTATATTGCGCATTTAAAGTGAATTACGTTTTTAATCTCCAATTCCGCGATTCCGTCCGCGATTCCATGATCACGGATTCCATAGGGCCCTACTCTTTGCACTGATGAATTCCCAAAATAAAAAATAATTTACACCAGCGAAGTGATTTACTTTTGCAGGACCACAAGGTTCTCTCTTCACCAACTGGCCTCTCTTGGCGATATCAAGTTCTTGAGTACATCTGGACATCACACAACACAATGATCAACAGCTCACTTGTGGCTCACTGCATTTTCCCCAGGAACCGGACTGAGGTAGGAGACAGACTCGGGGCTAGGAGACAGACTATGAGGTAGGAGACATCAAACAGAACAGAGTCCGTCTCCCCCAGCCCCGAGTCCGTCTCCCCTAACTCAGTGTCCGTCTCCCCTAGCTCAGAGTCTGTCTCCCCTAGCTCAGAGTCCGTCTCCCCTAGCTCACAGTCCGTCTCCCCTAGCTCAGAGTCCGTCTCCCCTAGCTCACAGTCCGTCTCCCTAGCTCAGTCCGTCTCCCCTAGCTCACAGTCCGTCTCCCCTAGCTCACAGTCCGTCTCCCCTAGCTCAGAGTCCGTCTCCCCTAGCTCAGCTCAGGGTCCGTCTCCCCTAGCTCAGAGTCTGTCTCCCCTAGCTCAGGGTCTGTCTCCCCTAGCCCAGGGTCCGTCTCCCCTAGCTCAGAGTCCGTCTCCCCTAGCTCAGGGTCCGTCTCCCCTAGCTCAGAGTCTGTCTCCCCTAGCTCAGGGTCTGTCTCCCCTAGCCCAGGGTCCGTCTCCCCTAGCCCAGAGTCCGTCTCCCCTAGCTCAGAATCCGTCTCCCCTAGCTCAGAGTCCGTCTCCCCTAGCTCAGAGTCCGTCTCCCCTAGCCCAGAGTCCGTCTCCCCTAGCCCAGAATCCGTCTCCCCTAGCTCAGAGTCCGTCTCCCCTAGCCCAGAGTCCGTCTCCCCTAGCTCAGAATCCGTCTCCCCTAGCCCAGAGTCCGTCTCCCCTAGCTCAGAATCAGTCTCCCCTAACTCAGAGTCCGTCTCCCCTAGCTCAGAATCAGTCTCCCTAACTCAGAGTCCGTCTCCCCTAGCTCAGAGTCTCCCCTCTCCCCTAGCTCAGAGTCCGTCTCCCCTAGCCCAGAGTCCGTCTCCCCTAGCTCAGAATCCGTCTCCCCTAGCCCAGAGTCCGTCTCCCCTAGCTCAGAATCAGTCTCCCCTAACTCAGAGTCCGTCTCCCCTAGCCCAGAGTCCGTCTCCCCTAGCTCAGAATCAGTCTCCCCTAACTCAGAGTCCGTCTCCCCTAGCTCAGAATCAGTCTCCCCTAACTCAGAGTCCGTCTCCCCTAGCTCAGAGTCCGTCTCCCCTAGCTCAGAGTCCGTCTCCCCTAGCCCAGAGTCCGTCTCCCCTAGCTCAGAATCCGTCTCCCCTAGCCCAGAGTCCGTCTCCCCTAGCTCAGAATCAGTCTCCCCTAACTCAGAGTCCGTCTCCCCTAGCTCAGAGTCCGTCTCCCCTGACTCAGAATCAGTCTCCCCTAACTCAGAGTCCGTCTCCCCTGACTCAGAGTCCATCTCCCCTAGCCCAGAGTCCGTCTCCCCTAGCTCAGAGTCCATCTCTCCTAGCTCAGAGTCCGTCTCCCCTAGCTCAGAGTCCGTCCCCCTAGCCCTCCCCTAGAGTCCGTCTCCCCTAGCTCAGAGTAAGTCTCCCCTAGCTCAGAGTCCGTCTCTCCTAGCTCAGAGTCCGTCTCCCCTAGCTCAGAATCCGTCTCTCCTAGCTCAGAGTCCGTCTCCCCCTAGCTCAGAGTCCGTCTCCCCCTAGCTCAGACACAAGTGACCCCTCAGTGCTGCCAGCCGCTGCCTGTTAAGCTGTCTGTCAAGGTAAGGAGATTGCACGGTAGTAGAGACGAGTCTGAACCCATACAAGAAAATCGTACAGCCTAAGGGCCATTTCACAACAATTTGTTTTATGTCTAGTCTATGAAAAAGCAAGAAATTACATTTCAGCCAGAATTACTAGAGAAAACCTCTGCGAGAACACAGGAAAGAGCTGATTCTTTGACCCATGAAAAGATGTGGTCTCATTTCAGATACATCTTGTCCATTTTGAGTTGTTTGTGAAAACTACTTTTTGGATGGTTTGAACATTCTGACCATTTACAGGATGGTTCAGCACAGCAGGCTTTTATCAGAACCAAAAGGAGAAATAAGACACTTGCGGTGAAAGGTTTTAAAACTTAGATACTGCATCTAGTTTTTGCAGCTTTGAGAGTAAAATGAAAAGGGTTTCATTGAATTTGAAATAAACTAACAGAAGTATTGAGAATCAAAGGGAGAGGAGATGAGTCACCATAATGAGAGCAATCAGGGCTACCCAACTACAGCGAAAATGGTATCATCTAGGTGGCAGCACCAGTTGAAAAACCGGTCACGACTACTGCATT
>JAGFBZ010002761.1:0-15759 GCA_018398805.1 Hirundichthys speculiger
CCCTAACCCTAACCCCCCCAACCCATCCCAACCCTAACCCAACCCCCACCCCAACCCAACCCCTAACCCCAACCCTATGAATAATTACTTCAATTGATTAAAAATATAAATAATTAGTTCATGTTATTTAAAATAGGAATTTAATGATTTGAAATTTTTGATTAAAAATGGGGTGTATATAGGGTAAGAAAGATTAAATATGAAAAGGTGAATTAAAAATTGATTAAAAATAATAAAAATACTATAAATAATTAGTTCATGTTATTTAAAATAGGAATTTAATAATTTGGAATTTTTAGGATTTAAAATGGGGTGTATATAGGGTTTAAAAGTTAAATAGAAAAAGGCGAATTGAAAATTCAGTTTTACAAACATTTACAAAAGGGGAGGGTATAAATAGAGCAGAAGGAGCTCCTGCTCTCATTCTTGTTTTGACTGTCAGAGGACACAGACCTGATTGAGTCACCAGAAAGCCAGCTTGCTTTTTTTCCTTTTTTCTTCTTCGTGCCCTGCCTGAGGAAGACCCGGACAGGGTCGAAACGTTGCGCGGGCACAGTTTTATTGAAAATTTGATTTTTTTATTTTTGATAACACATTCATAATTTTATTTTATTTTTTATTTTTTGCACATCTTTTTTACACTTTTATTTTTTATTATACATAATTTAAAATAAAAAAATAAAAAAAACATGATGGGGGGCGACGGCTGGACGGCCGTACGCTATAGACGGGGTCGTCTGGACCGCCGTCCACCCCAACCTTACCGGGGTACTGGTGCCGGTGCCGGCTGGGGGACGGACCGTGCACCCCCCTGTCTTCTACGGGAGACAGGCCCCTTTCCCTCCACCTAACCTGCCAGTGCCTCCCACTGGCCAGTACTGGTACCGTGGGCCCCCAATGCAGTCCTATGCTGCCATGATGATGGGTGGACATACAAATACAGCTCGCCCATTCACCCTCCCACCCAGAAAGGATAGCGGAGGGCACATTCAACAGCGACCGGCTGATCCGGCATTTGGACGACTGGTGCGCAAGTTTCATGCTATCATCAAGATGGTTCATCATTTACAGAATGTTGCACCTAAACCTGATAAGGCTGAACCTAGGACTATCTCCCGGATGGTTGAGATATTGGCTACTATGATAAAACCAGCATCCCCAACGGCAACTACAACAGATCTAATCTGGGGTAATGCTAAAAATTGGGGGTACAATACCTTGCTATTACTGGAACAACACTACCAGGCTAGTTTGGAGTCCATGTTGGATGAGGTTAGGGGCCTTCTCACTCCAGATTGGCGCGCAGCCTTTGAAGTAGCCACAAGATGGGCACGCCGCAATTTGACACGTATCACCAAGGGATGTGATTGATCATGCGGAGGCCCATATTACGGCTAGGGTTCACTTGGGGAGAGATAAAGAAGCCCAAGCAGTGGTTCAGGACCCTCCTATGGGGTCACAGGCTCCTCCTAATGAGATGGTCACCAACAGACCTACTCCCCGCATGACCAGTGGTGCACAACAACAAACCACACCCATTCAACATTCACAAGGGACGGGTGGTACACAACAACAAACCACATCCGTACAACATCCACAGGACATTCATACATCACCACAAGGTACACAACAACAAACCACATCCGTACAACATCCACAAGAGACTGGGGGTACACAACAGCAAATTACATCCATACAACATCCACAAGACAACCGTACATCACCACAAGGTACACAACAACAAACCATATCCAGACAACACCCACAAGACATTCCTACTTCACCACAAGGTACATCAGGAGCTCAGATACAAACATCACCAGTGACTACACCCAATCAGCACTCTGTGGGTCAACCCCACACAGTCTCTGTGGCTAGTATGGATCAGGACTCCTCAGGTCCGTCAATAACATCGGGGGAACAGCTTTCCCTGGACTTAGGGTTGGTGACCCCTAACGTAACACCCAGAGCGGCTCATGGTTGGGCAGTCAGCCCCAGTCCAGATTTGTTGGACATGAGAGGGGAGGATCAAAGCCCCATTCTCATACCCCAGCAGCTTCACCAGAATCAATCATCATCTGGTTTGACAAGCGAGTCTGGTCACAGTGAGATATCTCACTCCACCCCCAAACCACAACGGATGAAGGTCATTCGCCATGAAAACTCTTACCGCAAGATGATTGATTGGGACCTGAAGGTGGAGAAGAAGTGGCTCATTATGGGGGACTCCAATCTTGCTAGGATTCCGGGGTATTCTATCCCGGACCTGCAGATTGACAGTTACCCCGGGGCTAACTTCCGCCACGCGCAGGCCCTACTGTCAAAGGCTACTAGCCAAGTAATGGTGGAAAAACTGGTGCTGTCTTTTGGTCTCAATAGTAGGGGCCAGAGGGCCAAAGAGACAGCGGTTAAGCAGATGCAGGCCGCTGTAAGGACGGCCAAGAAAAAGTTTCCTTTTGCAGAAGTCTGGGTACCTGTTATTAATTATTCTACATCACTAACAGCATCTGAACAGTTTTCCCTACAGACACTCAACGCACATATCACACGGAACCTGCCGTTTATCCCAGCCCTTCCCAACTCGGTCTTCCGTACCGAGAAGGATAACATCCACTGGAACAGGAACACAGCTTGTGCAATGCTGGATCACTGGCTGTGCTTTTTAAACTGGAACCCCCCACAAGCCTCTTTGATGGGGAGGGGGGTGACCGGGACTTAGGTTCCTTATTGGCTCAGAATGTCATTGTCCTGGCTGAAAATGTACATCTTACACCACACAGCACAAAAACAATTATTGGGCAGAGGACTGACATTTGTGCCATCCTTAGGGACATATGCAAAGGAGACATATCAAAAGCAACAGCTGCAATTGGATATTCAAAATTATCACAGGAGAATTAGATTGGCAGCATATTTTGGAAACAACAAGCAAAAACTAAAAACACAATTCACAGCAGCTTCAGACTGGACGCCTAGGGAGGACAAATTACCGCCAGAAGTTAATTTTTTGATTAAAAAGGATCAGAAAGATTTCAACCAACATTTCAAACAATTGATAGAGGAACCAAATTTGTCACAGGAGGAGGAGCTTGCCCTTCAACAATTACAACAAAACAAACACATAGTAATTAAACCGGCGGATAAGGGCAGCGCAGTCGTGATCATGGGCAGAGATCAATACATGCAAGAGGCACAAAGACAACTAGGGGACAAACAATATTATAAAAAATTAAAAGAACCAATTTACCTACAGACAATACCCATTATTAACAAAATTTTATCAAAATTGCACAAACAAAAGTTCATCACTAAAAAACAATTGAAATATCTGCAAGGACAAACTGAACCACGGGCAAGGAGGTTCTACATCCTGCCTAAAATTCATAAGGAACCACAAAAATGGACAGTTCCTTTCAAGATACCTCCAGGACGCCCTATTGTCTCAGATTGTGGGAGTGAGACGTACCAAACAGCAGAGTACGTAGACTATTATTTAAATCCATTATCAACAAAGCACCCCTCATATATCAAGGATACATACCACTTCATTGATTTAATTAAAAATTTTAAAAATTCCTCAAAATTCATTTTTCTTTACAATAGATATTGATAGCCTGTACACAAATATTGACACAAAAGAGGGATTAAAAGCAGTAAAAAATATTTTCTTAAAATACCCAGATGAAAACAGACCAGATAAGGAGGTATTAAAATTACTAAATATCAATCTCACACGTAACGATTTTGAATTCAATCAGCAATTTTACCTACAAATTAAGGGAACGGCGATGGGTAAGAGATTTGCTCCAGCGTACGCAAACATTTTTATGGCACAGTGGGAGGAACAAGCTCTTGCCAAATGTGAGAAAAAGCCATGTCATTATTTACGATATCTAGATGATATATTTGGTATCTGGGACCATTCCATTGAGGATTTTAAGTTATTTATTGCTACGCTAGACTCTCACAATCCATCTATTAGGCTGAAATACACACATAATAAAAATTCAATTGATTTCTTGGATACAACTATTTACAAAGGGACGGGATTTAAAAATACAGGACAATTAGATATAAAAGTATTTTTTAAAAAAAAACGGACAATCACGCTTTACTACTACATAAGATGAGCCACCATCCAAAACATACATTTAGGGGATTAATAAAATCACAATTAATTAGATTCAAGAGAATTTGTACCCAACAGCAGGACTTTTGGGAGGCAGTCAAAATATTATTCAGGACCTTAAGAACGAGGGGATATTCGCGATCGTTCTTGAGACATTGTCTCAAAAGTTTTCAGGATAGGAAGGTCAAAGGCAACGACATCATGATTCCCTTAATCACAACCTTCTCCAAGATTGGCACTAAAATAAACACAATACTTAAAAATAATTTTACTACAACTTTAGACACTCAAGGACTGTTAAGAGAGACCACAAGGTGCTATCGGCCTACAGAAGAAGCAAAAATTTACAGGATTATTTGGTTAGTGCAAAATTAAAAACCTATAATGGAGGGACATAAAAATGATAAGTACTTTATAAAATTAAAATTTGTATATGGACACAATAAAACAATTCATCACATAACACAGTCCTTTAATTGGCATACATCTAATTGTATTTATATGATAATTTGTGACCTATGTAAATTAAGATATATTGGAGAGACCCGAAATTCGATCTCAATTCGATTGACCCAACACAGATACAACATAAAAAATAAAAAACAAACACATACACCTTTAGTCAAGCATTTTATTTTACATGGCTTTGATTCAGTTAGGGTGGCAGGAATTGAGAGCAATTGCCTATGGACAGATGGAGATAGAAAGAGGATTGAAAGAAGGTGGATTAATTTATTGGACACCAGAGAACCTAATGGGTTAAACAAAAAATGCTGGTAATTAATGCAAACTGTCCTTTACTTTTGCTCGGATTCCTGGCCTTATCCCGAAAGTAAATTTTGCCCTAAACCCAAGGCCCATTTGAACCTTAAATTTGGACTTTAATTTTAACCCTAATATTGGCCCTAATTCAATTCAAACCCTGGCTCAAATTCTAGCCCCAACCCCAAACCTAGCCCTAACCCCAACCCTAAACCCAATCCCTAACCCTAACCCCGACCCCAACCCCTGCCCGAACCCTAACCCCAACCCCACCCCTCCCCCGACCCTAACTCCTACCCTAACCCCTGGCCCTAACCCCACCCACAACCCTAATTCCTAACCCCAACCCCACCCCTGACCCCACCCCCAACCCTAACCCTTAACCCCAACCCTGACCCCACCCCCACCCCCAACCCTAACCCCACCCCCAACCCTAACCCCCCAACCCCAACCCCAACCCCAACCCCAACCCCACCCCCAACCCTAACCCCTCCCCCGACCCTAACTCCTACCCTAACCCCTGGCCCTAACCCCCCACCCACAACCCTAATTCCTAACCCCAACCCCACCCCTGACCCCACCCCCAACCCTAACCCTTAACCCCAACCCTGACCCCACCCCAAACCCTAACCCCCCCCCCCAACCCAACCCCCAACCCCCATCCCCAACCCCAACCCCACCCCCAACCCTAACCCCCTCCCCCGACCCTAACTCCTACCCTAACCCCTGGCCCTAACCCCACCCCCCCAACCCTAATTCCTAACCCTAACCCCAACCCCTGACCCCACCCCCACCCCCAACCCTTAACCCCCAAACCCCTAACCCCAACCCCATCCCAACCCTAACCCCCAACCCCCATCCCCCCAACCCCACCCCTCCAACCCTAACCCTAACCCCCCCCTAACCCCACCCCCCAACCCTAACCCCTAACCCCAACCCCAACCCCCACCCCCCCACCCCCACCCCTAAACCCAACCCCCACCCTAACCCCAACCCCAACCCTAACCCAACCCTAACCCCTAACCCCAACCCTAATCCCTAACCCCAACCCCTCCCCCAACCCTAACCCCTAAACCCCCACCCCAACCCCAACCCCAAAACCCAACCCCAACCCCCAACCCTACCCCAACCCCATCCCCAACCCCCCCAACCCCCCAACCCTAACCCCTAACCCCAACCCCTAACCCCAACCCCCCAATAAACCCCTAAACCCCCTACCCCCAACCCCAACCCCCCCCCCCCAACCCCCAACCCACCCAAACCCCCCCCAACCCAACCCCAACCCCAACCCTAACCCCAACCCTAACCCCCCCTAACCCCAACCCTAACCCACCCCCAACCCCAACCCCTAACCCCACCCCCAAACCCCCACCCCCACCCTAACCCCACCCCCACCCCCACCCTAACCCCTAACCCTAATCCCTAACCCCAACCCCCAACCCCAACCCCAATCCCAACCCACCCCACCTAACCCACCCTAACCCCATCCCAACCCTAACCCCACCCCAACCCAACCCCTAACCCCAACCCTATGAATAATTACTTCAATTGATTAAAAATATAAATAATTAGTTCATGTTATTTAAAATAGGAATTTAATGATTTGAAATTTTTATGATTAAAAATGGGGTGTATATAGGGTAAGAAAGATTAAATATGAAAAGGTGAATTAAAAATTGATTAAAAATAATAAAAATACTATAAATAATTAGTTCATGTTATTTAAAATAGGAATTTAATAATTTGGAATTTTTAGGATTTAAAATGGGGTGTATATAGGGTTTAAAAGTTAAATAGAAAAAGGCGAATTGAAAATTCAGTTTTACAAACATTTACAAAAGGGGAGGGTATAAATAGAGCAGAAGGAGCTCCTGCTCTCATTCTTGTTTTGACTGTCAGAGGACACAGACCTGATTGAGTCACCAGAAAGCCAGCTTGCTTTTTTTTTCCCTTTTTTCTTCGTGCCCTGCCTGAGGAAGACCCGGACAGGGTCGAAACGTTGCGCGGGCACAGTTTTATTGAAAATTTGATTTTTTTATTTTTGATAACACATTCATAATTTTATTTTATTTTTTATTTTTTGCACATCTTTTTTACACTTTTATTTTTTATTATACATAATTTAAAATAAAAAAATAAAAAAAAACATGATGGGGGGCGACGGCTGGACGGCCGTACGCTATAGACGGGGTCGTCTGGACCGCCGTCCACCCCAACCTTACCGGGGTACTGGTGCCGGTGCCGGCTGGGGGACGGACCGTGCACCCCCTGTCTTCTACGGGAGACAGGCCCCTTTCCCTCCACCTAACCTGCCAGTGCCTCCCACTGGCCAGTACTGGTACCGTGGGCCCCCAATGCAGTCCTATGCTGCCATGATGATGGGTGGACATACAAATACAGCTCGCCCATTCACCCTCCCACCCAGAAAGGATAGCGGAGGGCACATTCAACAGCGACCGGCTGATCCGGCATTTGGACGACTGGTGCGCAAGTTTCATGCTATCATCAAGATGGTTCATCATTTACAGAATGTTGCACCTAAACCTGATAAGGCTGAACCTAGGACTATCTCCCGGATGGTTGAGATATTGGCTACTATGATAAAACCAGCATCCCCAACGGCAACTACAACAGATCTAATCTGGGGTAATGCTAAAAATTGGGGGTACAATACCTTGCTATTACTGGAACAACACTACCAGGCTAGTTTGGAGTCCATGTTGGATGAGGTTAGGGGCCTTCTCACTCCAGATTGGCGCGCAGCCTTTGAAGTAGCCACAAGATGGGCACGCCGCAATTTGACACGTATCACCAAGGATGTGATTGATCATGCGGAGGCCCATATTACGGCTAGGGTTCACTTGGGGAGAGATAAAGAAGCCCAAGCAGTGGTTCAGGACCCTCCTGCTGGGTCACAGGCTCCTCCTAATGAGATGGTCACCAACAGACCTACTCCCCGCATGACCAGTGGTGCACAACAACAAACCACACCCATTCAACATTCACAAGGGACGGGTGGTACACAACAACAAACCACATCCGTACAACATCCACAGGACATTCATACATCACCACAAGGTACACAACAACAAACCACATCCGTACAACATCCACAAGAGACTGGGGGTACACAACAGCAAATTACATCCATACAACATCCACAAGACAACCGTACATCACCACAAGGTACACAACAACAAACCATATCCAGACAACACCCACAAGACATTCCTACTTCACCACAAGGTACATCAGGAGCTCAGATACAAACATCACCAGTGACTACACCCAATCAGCACTCTGTGGGTCAACCCCACACAGTCTCTGTGGCTAGTATGGATCAGGACTCCTCAGGTCCGTCAATAACATCGGGGGAACAGCTTTCCCTGGACTTAGGGTTGGTGACCCCTAACGTAACACCCAGAGCGGCTCATGGTTGGGCAGTCAGCCCCAGTCCAGATTTGTTGGACATGAGAGGGGAGGATCAAAGCCCCATTCTCATACCCCAGCAGCTTCACCAGAATCAATCATCATCTGGTTTGACAAGCGAGTCTGGTCACAGTGAGATATCTCACTCCACCCCCAAACCACAACGGATGAAGGTCATTCGCCATGAAAACTCTTACCGCAAGATGATTGATTGGGACCTGAAGGTGGAGAAGAAGTGGCTCATTATGGGGGACTCCAATCTTGCTAGGATTCCGGGGTATTCTATCCCGGACCTGCAGATTGACAGTTACCCCGGGGCTAACTTCCGCCACGCGCAGGCCCTACTGTCAAAGGCTACTAGCCAAGTAATGGTGGAAAAAAACTGGTGCTGTCTTTTGGTCTCAATAGTAGGGGCCAGAGGGCCAAAGAGACAGCGGTTAAGCAGATGCAGGCCGCTGTAAGGACGGCCAAGAAAAAGTTTCCTTTTGCAGAAGTCTGGGTACCTGTTATTAATTATTCTACATCACTAACAGCATCTGAACAGTTTTCCCTACAGACACTCAACGCACATATCACACGGAACCTGCCGTTTATCCCAGCCCTTCCCAACTCGGTCTTCCGTACCGAGAAGGATAACATCCACTGGAACAGGAACACAGCTTGTGCAATGCTGGATCACTGGCTGTGCTTTTTAAACTGGAACCCCCCACAAGCCTCTTTGATGGGGAGGGGGGTGACCGGGACTTAGGTTCCTTATTGGCTCAGAATGTCATTGTCCTGGCTGAAAATGTACATCTTACACCAGCACAAAAACAATTATTGGGCAGAGGACTGACATTTGTGCCATCCTTAGGGACATATGCAAAGGAGACATATCAAAAGCAACAGCTGCAATTGGATATTCAAAATTATCACAGGAGAATTAGATTGGCAGCATATTTTGGAAACAACAAGCAAAAACTAAAAACACAATTCACAGCAGCTTCAGACTGGACGCCTAGGGAGGACAAATTACCGCCAGAAGTTAATTTTTTGATTAAAAAGGATCAGAAAGATTTCAACCAACATTTCAAACAATTGATAGAGGAACCAAATTTGTCACAGGAGGAGGAGCTTGCCCTTCAACAATTACAACAAAACAAACACATAGTAATTAAACCGGCGGATAAGGGCAGCGCAGTCGTGATCATGGGCAGAGATCAATACATGCAAGAGGCACAAAGACAACTAGGGGACAAACAATATTATAAAAAATTAAAAGAACCAATTTACCTACAGACAATACCCATTATTAACAAAATTTTATCAAAATTGCACAAACAAAAGTTCATCACTAAAAAACAATTGAAATATCTGCAAGGACAAACTGAACCACGGGCAAGGAGGTTCTACATCCTGCCTAAAATTCATAAGGAACCACAAAAATGGACAGTTCCTTTCAAGATACCTCCAGGACGCCCTATTGTCTCAGATTGTGGGAGTGAGACGTACCAAACAGCAGAGTACGTAGACTATTATTTAAATCCATTATCAACAAAGCACCCCTCATATATCAAGGATACATACCACTTCATTGATTTAATTAAAAATTTAAAAATTCCTCAAAATTCATTTTTCTTTACAATAGATATTGATAGCCTGTACACAAATATTGACACAAAAGAGGGATTAAAAGCAGTAAAAAACATTTTCTTAAAATACCCAGATGAAAACAGACCAGATAAGGAGGTATTAAAATTACTAAATATCAATCTCACACGTAACGATTTTGAATTCAATCAGCAATTTTACCTACAAATTAAGGGAACGGCGATGGGTAAGAGATTTGCTCCAGCGTACGCAAACATTTTTATGGCACAGTGGGAGGAACAAGCTCTTGCCAAATGTGAGAAAAAGCCATGTCATTATTTACGATATCTAGATGATATATTTGGTATCTGGGACCATTCCATTGAGGATTTTAAGTTATTTATTGCTACGCTAGACTCTCACAATCCATCTATTAGGCTGAAATACACACATAATAAAAATTCAATTGATTTCTTGGATACAACTATTTACAAAGGGACGGGATTTAAAAATACAGGACAATTAGATATAAAAGTATTTTTTAAAAAAACGGACAATCACGCTTTACTACATAAGATGAGCCACCATCCAAAACATACATTTAGGGGATTAATAAAATCACAATTAATTAGATTCAAGAGAATTTGTACCCAACAGCAGGACTTTTGGGAGGCAGTCAAAATATTATTCAGGACCTTAAGAACGAGGGGATATTCGCGATCGTTCTTGAGACATTGTCTCAAAAGTTTTCAGGATAGGAAGGTCAAAGGCAACGACATCATGATTCCCTTAATCACAACCTTCTCCAAGATTGGCACTAAAATAAACACAATACTTAAAAATAATTTTACTACAACTTTAGACACTCAAGGACTGTTAAGAGACCACAAGGTGCTATCGGCCTACAGAAGAAGCAAAAATTTACAGGATTATTTGGTTAGTGCAAAATTAAAACCTATAATGGAGGGACATAAAAATGATAAGTACTTTATAAAATTAAAATTTGTATATGGACACAATAAAACAATTCATCACATAACACAGTCCTTTAATTGGCATACATCTAATTGTATTTATATGATAATTTGTGACCTATGTAAATTAAGATATATTGGAGAGACCCGAAATTCGATCTCAATTCGATTGACCCAACACAGATACAACATAAAAAATAAAAAACAAACACATACACCTTTAGTCAAGCATTTTATTTTACATGGCTTTGATTCAGTTAGGGTGGCAGGAATTGAGAGCAATTGCCTATGGACAGATGGAGATAGAAAGAGGATTGAAAGAAGGTGGATTAATTTATTGGACACCAGAGAACCTAATGGGTTAAACAAAAAATGCTAGTAATTAATGCAAACTGTCCTTTACTTTTGCTCGGATTCCTGGCCTTATCCCGAAAGTAAATTTTACCCTAAACCCAAGGCCCATTTGAACCTTAAATTTGGACTTTAATTTTAACCCTAATATTGGCCCTAATTCAATTCAAACCCTGGCTCAAATTCTAGCCCCAACCCCAAACCTAGCCCTAACCCCAACCCTAAACCCAATCCCTAACCCTAACCCCGACCCCAACCCCTGCCCGCCCGAACCCTAACCCCAACCCCTCCCCCGACCCTAACTCCTACCCTAACCCCTGGCCCTAACCCCACCCACAACCCTAATTCCTAACCCCAACCCCACCCCTGACCCACCCCACCCCCAACCCTAACCCTTAACCCCAACCCTGACCCCACCCCCCCAACCCCCAACCCCAACCCTAACCCCCAACCCCAACCCCCCCCCCCCCCCACCCCACCCCCACCCCACCCCCAACCCTAACCCCTCCCCCCCTCCCCCGACCCTAACTCCTACCCCTAACCCCCCCTAACCCCACCCCCCCCCCCCTAACCCTAACCCCAACCCCCCCCTTCCCCCCCCCCCCCCCCCTAACCCCCCCACCCCACCCCACCCCCCCCCCCCCCCCCTAACCCCACCCCCCCCCCCTAACCCCCCCCCCCTCCCCCCCCCCCCCCACCCCCCCCCCCCCCCCCCCCCCCCCCCCCCCCAACCCCCCCCCCCCCTCCCCCCCCCCCCCCCCCCCCCCCTCCCCCCCCCCCCCCCCACCCCCCCCCCCCCCCCCCCCCCCCCCTAACCCCCCCCCTCCCCCCCCCCCCCCACCCCCAACCCCCCCCCCCCCCCCCTCCCCCCCACCCCCCCCCCCCCCCACCCCCCCCAACCCCACCCCCCCCCAACCCCCCCCCAACCCCAACCCCAACCCCACCCCCAAACCCTAACCCCCCCCCAACCCTAACCCCAACCCCAACCCCCCCCTACCCCTAACCCCTAACCCCAACCCTAACCCCTAACCCCAACCCCCCGCCCCCAACCCTAACCCCTAACCCCAACCCCATCCCCAACCCCACCCCCAACCCTAACCCCCCAACCCCATCCCCAACCCCACCCCAAACCCTAACCCCAAACCCCAACCCAACCCCAACCCCAACCCTAACCCCCAACCCACCCCACCCCCACCCCCAACCCAACACCCCCAACCCCAACCCCTAACCCCCCCCCTAACCCCAAACCCTAACCCTAACCCCTAAACCCACCCCCCAACCCTAACCCCAACCCCATCCCCAACCCCCACCCCCAACCCCTAACCCCAACCCCACCCCCCCCCTAACCCCCCTAACCCTAATCCCTAACCCCCCCCCACCCCAACCCCAACCCCAACCCCCCCCCTAACCCTAACCCCACCCCCCCACCCCCCCCAACCCAACCCTAACCCCAACCCCCCCCCCCCCCCCCCCAACCCCAACCCTATGAATAATTACTTCAATTGATTAAAAATATAAATAATTAGTTCATGTTATTTAAAATAGGAATTTAATGATTTGAAATTTTTATGATTAAAAATGGGGTGTATATAGGGTAAGAAAGATTAAATATGAAAAGGTGAATTAAAAATTGATTAAAAATAATAAAAAATACTATAAATAATTAGTTCATGTTATTTAAAATAGGAATTTAATAATTTGGAATTTTTAGGATTTAAAATGGGGTGTATATAGGGTTTAAAAGTTAAATAGAAAAAGGCGAATTGAAAATTCAGTTTTACAAACATTTACAAAAGGGGAGGGTATAAATAGAGCAGAAGGAGCTCCTGCTCTCATTCTTGTTTTGACTGTCAGAGGACACAGACCTGATTGAGTCACCAGAAAGCCAGCTTGCTTTTTTTTCCTTTTTTCTTCGTGCCCTGCCTGAGGAAGACCCGGACAGGGTCGAAACGTTGCGCGGGCACAGTTTTATTGAAAATTTGATTTTTTTATTTTTGATAACACATTCATAATTTTATTTTATTTTTTATTTTTTGCACATCTTTTTTACACTTTTATTTTTTATTATACATAATTTAAAATAAAAAAATAAAAAAAACATGATGGGGGGCGACGGCTGGACGGCCGTACGCTATAGACGGGGTCGTCTGGACCGCCGTCCACCCCAACCTTACCGGGGTACTGGTGCCGGTGCCGGCTGGGGGACGGACCGTGCACCCCCTGTCTTCTACGGGAGACAGGCCCCTTTCCCTCCACCTAACCTGCCAGTGCCTCCCACTGGCCAGTACTGGTACCGTGGGCCCCCAATGCAGTCCTATGCTGCCATGATGATGGGTGGACATACAAATACAGCTCGCCCATTCACCCTCCCACCCAGAAAGGATAGCGGAGGGCACATTCAACAGCGACCGGCTGATCCGGCATTTGGACGACTGGTGCGCAAGTTTCATGCTATCATCAAGATGGTTCATCATTTACAGAATGTTGCACCTAAACCTGATAAGGCTGAACCTAGGACTATCTCCCGGATGGTTGAGATATTGGCTACTATGATAAAACCAGCATCCCCAACGGCAACTACAACAGATCTAATCTGGGGTAATGCTAAAAATTGGGGGTACAATACCTTGCTATTACTGGAACAACACTACCAGGCTAGTTTGGAGTCCATGTTGGATGAGGTTAGGGGCCTTCTCACTCCAGATTGGCGCGCAGCCTTTGAAGTAGCCACAAGATGGGCACGCCGCAATTTGACACGTATCACCAAGGATGTGATTGATCATGCGGAGGCCCATATTACGGCTAGGGTTCACTTGGGGAGAGATAAAGAAGCCCAAGCAGTGGTTCAGGACCCTCCTATGGGGTCACAGGCTCCTCCTAATGAGATGGTCACCAACAGACCTACTCCCCGCATGACCAGTGGTGCACAACAACAAACCACACCCATTCAACATTCACAAGGGACGGGTGGTACACAACAACAAACCACATCCGTACAACATCCACAGGACATTCATACATCACCACAAGGTACACAACAACAAACCACACATCCGTACAACATCCACAAGAGACTGGGGGTACACAACAGCAAATTACATCCATACAACATCCACAAGACAACCGTACATCACCACAAGGTACACAACAACAAAACCATATCCAGACAACACCCACAAGACATTCCTACTTCACCACAAGGTACATCAGGAGCTCAGATACAAACATCACCAGTGACTACACCCAATCAGCACTCTGTGGGTCAACCCCACACAGTCTCTGTGGCTAGTATGGATCAGGACTCCTCAGGTCCGTCAATAACATCGGGGGAAACAGCTTTCCCTGGACTTAGGGTTGGTGACCCCTAACGTAACACCCAGAGCGGCTCATGGTTGGGCAGTCAGCCCCAGTCCAGATTTGTTGGACATGAGAGGGGAGGATCAAAGCCCCATTCTCATACCCCAGCAGCTTCACCAGAATCAATCATCATCTGGTTTGACAAGCGAGTCTGGTCACAGTGAGATATCTCACTCCACCCCCAAACCACAACGGATGAAGGTCATTCGCCATGAAAACTCTTACCGCAAGATGATTGATTGGGACCTGAAGGTGGAGAAGAAGTGGCTCATTATGGGGGACTCCAATCTTGCTAGGATTCCGGGGTATTCTATCCCGGACCTGCAGATTGACAGTTACCCCGGGGCTAACTTCCGCCACGCGCAGGCCCTACTGTCAAAGGCTACTAGCCAAGTAATGGTGGAAAAACTGGTGCTGTCTTTTGGTCTCAATAGTAGGGGCCAGAGGGCCAAAGAGACAGCGGTTAAGCAGATGCAGGCCGCTGTAAGGACGGCCAAGAAAAAGTTTCCTTTTGCAGAAGTCTGGGTACCTGTTATTAATTATTCTACATCACTAACAGCATCTGAACAGTTTTCCCTACAGACACTCAACGCACATATCACACGAAACCAACCTGCCGTTTATCCCAGCCCTTCCCAACTCGGTCTTCCGTACCGAGAAGGATAACATCCACTGGAACAGGAACACAGCTTGTGCAATGCTGGATCACTGGCTGTGCTTTTTAAACTGGAACCCCCCACAAGCCTCTTTGATGGGGAGGGGGGTGACCGGGACTTAGGTTCCTTATTGGCTCAGAATGTCATTGTCCTGGCTGAAAATGTACATCTTACACCAGCACAAAAACAATTATTGGGCAGAGGACTGACATTTGTGCCATCCTTAGGGACATATGCAAAGGAGACATATCAAAAGCAACAGCTGCAATTGGATATTCAAAATTATCACAGGAGAATTAGATTGGCAGCATATTTTGGAAACAACAAGCAAAAACTAAAAACACAATTCACAGCAGCTTCAGACTGGACGCCTAGGGAGGACAAATTACCGCCAGAAGTTAATTTTTTGATTAAAAAGGATCAGAAAGATTTCAACCAACATTTCAAACAATTG
Organism: Hirundichthys speculiger; assembly: GCA_018398805.1. Taxonomy (NCBI): domain Eukaryota; kingdom Metazoa; phylum Chordata; class Actinopteri; order Beloniformes; family Exocoetidae; genus Hirundichthys; species Hirundichthys speculiger. Next base: position 15,682 of record JAGFBZ010002761.1, read on the forward strand.
ATAGAGGAACCAAATTTGTCACAGGAGGAGGAGCTTGCCCTTCAACAATTACAACAAAACAAACACATAGTAATTAAA
>JAGFBZ010002762.1:0-16069 GCA_018398805.1 Hirundichthys speculiger
TCAATTACTAATCATCTTAGAAAACTATTATTAATCTATTATCTAATATTTAAAATATACCAAACTAATAAGCAATTCACCTGGGAAGTTAGGAAGCTTCACGCAAAAAAATTTGCTGTCCAACTGATGATAATTATATATCATACAAATTAAAGAATAGCGTTCATTTAACATAAAAAAATCAGTCAGTTTAGCAGAAGATAATCTAATATATTAACATCAAAGAAATATTTTTAAAATGTATGTAATAAGTCATTTTGGTTTAACGAATAATAATTTAATGTACAGAACATGAAAATATCAATATGAGTAAAATAAAACTTTAATAAGTGCAACCGATGTCCATAACTTTTTTATGTAAATCCAAAAGACTTTTTTTTTTCAGTGTTCCTTCTGAAGGGCTGCATCTGTTTTGCCACCAGATTAAGAAGGTGACAGGCACATCGTTGGTAGGGGGTAGCTGGTACTCCAGGCCTGAGTCCTCTTCAAGAATAGTGCTTGTATCATTGTACTGTATTTGGTCATCATGGTCGGGTCTTCTGGCTCCATGTCATCTTCCTATCATCATGGTGAGCTCCAAACATATGAAAGCTTTAAATAAAGTTAGAGCCACTGTTGTTGTGGTCTTTATCACCTTGGACTATGTTGTATGCGAGTGAATGTTATCAAGAGCTGCGCAAGGGACATCGAACGTGAGACCCTCAGTCTTTTACAAGCTAGAGCGCTGATTTTCTTTCCGGGATTCTTCGTGATCCAATGGCGTTACACGAGATAGGTCTTTTGGTGAGCAGACCAACAATCTGTGGTAGTTGCAATGTATTTAACTTGATCTAGTTCTGCCCATTAAAGTTTTTTTTAAAGTAGTAGCCTTCGCCTATCTTTTTTGTAGGGTTGGTCTGGAAATCACTTTTTTGGGGGTGTAGTGCATACTAGTTCTTTGAAAGATGGGCTGCTCTACAACACTAAATGGTAGAGTTTTCACAAAACAAAATTTTGAGTAGCCGCAAGAGTGGTCTGTGAGACACATCTCCCTGCAGTCAAAAGTATCAGCCAGAGTTTGTCTGCTTGCTTTCAGTCTTTGCAGTCTTCTTTGGCGACCTGCTGCCATGAAGTCATTGATTTCAAATCCTGTGGATGTTTTCTCTGTGAAGAAATAAAAAGATATTTACCATATACAATATGTCTAAATCATTACAGCTTTGTAAAATAAATGATTCAACATTTAGCTTAAATTGTTTTCCTAATTACAGTTTATCCCACTCTCTCAGGGCTAAATATTTTTCAGTCATGTTATTTATTTGTTTTTTCTAAACAATAAAATGATAATACTAATAATAATAAAAATTAACCATCAACTATGCAGAGGGAAACATGTTAATATTCAAGACCAAGGGTGTCAAAATTGATCCCTGAAAGGGCCGTGTGGCTGCAGGTTTGTTCCAACCGTGCAGCAGCCACAGCTGACTTGTTTATTTAATCAACTGAACGGTTCAGACTTAGTGAAGACAACTAGTTGATTGACTACCAGTCAGCTTTTTCCTGTATGTTTTGGAAACAAAAACCTGCAGCCACTGGGTTTTTATGGATCAGTTTGACACCTGTGTGTTCTAATTGGTAACCACGGTTCAACTACGTAGCAGACTCACAAGTAGTTGTAATTTTCGCATGGTTCAGCGTACATTAGATGTGAAAGCATGCGGGACTGGTCTGTGACAATGCACAACGAAACTGTGCTTATTAAAAAAAGTTTTTTTGGGTCCTGTTCATGTAATTTTTCAAATGAAAACAATACAACCATGCTAAGATGCATCCTGATTTTAATGCTAAACAGATGTTAGCCACTCATGTGCGTCACCTTCGTTCAAAAAAATAATTTAAAAAAATGCAAAGCAGACACAAGAGGGCTTAAATATAGGGAAATTCATCAAAAAGCCTGTCTGAACAACAAAACGACAGAAATGGAATAAATTAATTCTGCCAGAGAAAAAAATTTTTGCGACCTTAATTAACTTATTAGAAACAAATAAACCAAGGATTTAGCTACACAAAAGATAAAGCTACCTTCACATTTTTTCAAGTTAGAGGCAGAAGTCTTGTAGGCCATTATGACGGTAGGAGGTGACAAAGCTTGCATCGCATTTTAAAACTGTCTTCTTTCGTCCAACGTAAACAACATGCCCTGAGTTGACCAAGGGTTCTCTTTTCCTCTGTGGTGTCATTCTCTGTTGTTTCCTCGCTCCTCGATGTCCTCTGTCTCCATCTCTCTGTGTCAGTCTCCATCTTAAGCTTTATTTATACCGAACGTCAGGACGTCCGCGTACCTACCACACGACACCAGAGGTGCCCCCACCCTACGCAAAGACTCCGTACACCTCTCCAAAAAGTAAGATGTTGTGGCTATTTGTGGCGCAAAGAGAATGTGCTGGGGTTTTTGTCACTTTTGTACTCAGTAACGAGAATGCTTTAAAAGTAGCGAATTACAATACAAGGTTAAATTGTACTCAATTACAAGTAAAAGTACAGGGAAAAATGTACTCAAAAAGTACAATTACCAAAAAAATACTAATTACAGAACGTGAGTACATGTAACTCGTTACTTTCCACCACTGCCTATGTGAACTGAGCCGGGAGAAGAAACAAATTTAGGTAAGAAAATCAAGTTTTATTCAACGCTAGACAACTTTTAAAATTAGCAACTATAGGCTGTATTGTCTCTGTTCTATTCGGGTAACTCAGTCAGTTCGTGGTCGGAAACTAAAGACTCGGGTCGGGTCGTTTACGGGTCCAAAAATTGCGGGTCCATTCAGGTTGGACTCCCGAACTTATGATAATAGCTCGGGTGGGTCGGTTCGGGTCGAATTTTCACGGCTCCATTCTGGTTCGGGTCATGAAAGTGGACCCGTGAAGACCTCTAAACCAGAGGTCTTCAACCCTGTCCCGAGAACCCTATCCAGCAGGTTTAGAGGTTTCCCAGCTTCAACACACCTGATTTTAATTAATGGTCATTATCAGGTTGTCCTCAAAGTCTGCAGAGTCTGTTGATATCACAGCCACTTGTATCACGGTGTGAAGAAGGGGAAAACATCTAAAACCTGCGGATAGGTGCCTGGAGGACCAGGGTTGAACACCTCTGCTCTAAACTACAGAAATTGCGCATTTTTTAAAAATATTAAAACTTATTTAATCTTTATATTTTTATTATTATTTCATACTTAAAATAATATAATAATAAGAATAAGAATATATATTATAATATTATATATAATAATCAATAATTACATATAATAAATATATATTTAATATATTATTATATGATTTTTATATTTCAATAATTGAAATATAAAAATTGCAATACTTGGTAAAATCGAAATGCAATACTTGTTTAATCAGAATCGCAATATAAATCGAATTGGGACCCAAAAATCGTAGGAGAATCGAATCGGCACAAAACTGTATCGGCACAGCCCTAGTAGATCTTTAACATTCTTATTCAGATTTAAATTTTTGCTATACATTCATTTCTAAGACCAAATCCATCTTGTATAAATAACTCAATACTTACAGCGTGGAACAGAAGACGCTCATAAAGCCACTTTCGATTGGTTTGTGTGACACCTGGCAGGTCCCAAGAGAGAGCAAGCTCTAGCACATTGCTTTGTTCCTCCTCTGTAAGGTCAACACTGCCATCCAGCTAGATCAAACAACAAACAAAAATTCTAGATTAGTAAAGATGTGCAGTGACCAGGCCTGGAATTTCGTGATCTGAGGGACAAGGCCACTTGGCCTTCAAAGGGGCATTTTTTTTGAGGGCACAAAGGCCAAATGTCAGGGCAACACAGCCATAATAAAAAAAACACAATATATGCTAATAAACGGCAGAACACAGTTTTTGAATTCAGAACCGGATATTTTTAATAGGCTACCACAACTTTGGGACTTTTATCAAAGGGAAACAGACAACAAAAATAGGCAATGTTATTGATTTTTATCAGGTTATTACACAGCCATAAATTTAATTTAAATCGTCATCTGATGATGGGGATGGAGAACCTGGGGTCTTCCTAGGCACATAAGGAAAAACAATTGGCCTCCACCTCTCTATGCTCCCTCTGTCTTTTTTGCACTGGCTGAAAAATTTAAAACAGTTTTATGATGAATCAAAGTGGCACAATTAGTTAATATATTTCATTTCATTTTATTGATTAATTCCAGACATGTTAAAACAATCTTTTAAAGCATAGACATTTACACTATCATGAATCTATGTATCTGAAAATAAATATTAAAATAATAATAATCATAAATAATACACTGACAATTGTATAACCATATTGACATATTCCTCTTATAATATATCAGTATAATTCCTATTAAAAAAATAAACAATTTATATTAATTTTCAAAGATTGTTGCTTCCAACCTAACAATTTTAAATAAGCTGCATTGAGAACCTTCAGAAAAATAAGTCAAGAGGAGTTCATTAAAGTTTAATATTTAATGTTAAAGTTTATTGTTAAAATAACACACATACTGCAAGAAAATAATTCTTGATGCATTTCATTTTCTTTTTAAGCATTGATGAGCATCTTGTACAAATGTTCAATGTCCTGAAAAGATACACTCAACATATCTGATAGCTTTTCCGAGATGCATCTTTGAAAAAGTCAAATTTGACAGCAGTATAAAAACATTATTTATGATACATGGATCAATTTATAACAGCACTCTATATGTCACAATACTTGCAAAGAGTTTAGCTAAATGACATATGCATATCATTCACAAAACATTACCCGACTTGTAAATCCGACATTTGTCTGGCTAATGCTTCACCTGAAACCTGACATCACTGTAGATCGTCTCCTCCTTTCCTCTTGCTTTTCTCTTTTTTTTGTCAGCTTTTCTCCAGAAAAAGACATCTTCTGAATAAACTACAGAATCCTGACATCTCTGTTGAAAAACAAGCAAACAAAAAAGCAATTGATTTTAGCACATACACAATGACATAAATAAACATTGCTTATAAATATATATTTTTTTGTAACATCTGAATTTCTCACCTGCTGATTTTCTGGTTCACCACCGACTGTTTCATCATTTGCTTGCAGAGACAGACACTATATGATCAAGAAAATAAACATGAAAAAAAGCTTCATCTGCACTTTTTTGTAATCTGTGTTTTTATGTTGAATGCATTTATTCAAAACTGCTCTTACCCTTGCAACAATGACCGACATGTTTATGTCACAAATGAGGAAGGCTGTAGCACTAAGACTTACTGCCACAGAGGCACATATTATAAGGAAAAAAGTATTGTTCTTTACTGAATCACATGTTCTGGTGGCTGAAACAAGAAAAACAGAAAAACATCAACTATATATGTAAAGAAAAAAAAAACATACTCATGTAGCCCTGTGGCTCTTATTTCATTCCATTATTTACAGAGGTTAAAATGGTTTAAGTTGATAATAAATAACAGTTCATAAGGTGTAACTATGTTTTACAAATGTTGTATTATAACATGTTAAAATTCATTCTATTTACAGTTAAAAAGTCAGAGAGTAAAGGGTTTTGTTGGTTTTAAAAAACAATGCATAGTGGTTATAGGCACAAAGAGCAGGAGCCAGTGTTAATTTTTGGTACGGTGGAGCATTCTCTCATTTTTTCATCTTTGGCCATCAGCCCTGAGCCAATCCTGTCCTCACCTCGTTCAGGTAGGAGGTGCTTAGCGTGTTAATGCCCCCATCTGTTCTGCTCTCTTCCGAGATGGATTGCAACAGATTTTCTGTGCTGTTGAAAAATGAGTCTGCCCAACCAAAAGCAATCCCCAAAGGCACAGTGATCGCCTATGTGCATAAAGCAGAAGTTGTCACTCAGCTACAGCGCACAGAGACCCCACTTAGCCCACTTGACCCTGCTATCTTTAATTTTGGTAACTCTCCCATTCCAGAGAACTGGAAGAACAGAATGGCCCAAAAACTGGCCGAGCAGCCTGAGGTTTTCTCCTTGTCTGAGTGGGATGTGGGTTTGGCTAAGGGGGTAGAGCATCACATTAGGCTGAAAGACCCTAGCCCCTTCCGAGAGAGAGTCAGGCGTCTTGCTCCAGCAGAAATTGATGATGTTCGCAAACATCTACAGGAGCTCCTTGCGGCAGGGATTATCAAAGAATCCCGGAGCCCTTACGCTTCTCCCATAGTGATAGCTAGGAAAAAGAATGGTAAAATAAGGATGTGCATTGATTATCGCACCCTTAATTTGAAAACCATACCTGACCAATACACCCTTCCTCGGATTGCCGATGCATTAGCTAGCCTCACTGGAAGCCGCTGGTTCTCTGTACTTGACCTCCGCTCTGGCTATTATCAAATCGCCATGTCAGAGGAGGACAAAGAGAAAACAGCGTTTATCTGCCCGCTTGGGTTCTATCAATTCGAGCGGGTGCCCCAAGGCATCACCGGCGCCCCAAGGCATCACCGGCGCCCCTGCTACATTCCAATGATTGATGGAAAAGGCAGTGGGAGATATGAACCTGCTTCAGTGTCTTGTCTACCTTGATGACCTCATCGTGTTTGGTTGTACTCTGGAGGAACACGAAGAGCGTCTGCTGCGCGTACTTGATCGACTAGCAGAGGTCGGTTTGAAACTTTCGCTAGATAAATGTCACTTTTGCCAGCCTGAAGTAAAGTACGTAGGACACATTGTGTCCGCAGCTGGTATTGCAACAGACCCAGACAAAATCAAGGCTGTAGCAGATTGGCAGCCGCCCACACACTTGAAGTCACTTCAGTCATTTCTGGGGTTCTGCGGTTATTACCGTAAGTTCATCAAGAACTATTCAGCCATAGTGCGCCCTCTTACCGACTTGACCAAAGGGTACCCTCCTGTAAGGAAGAGGAAGAGGCCCCTCAGACCCAATAATGACTACTTCCGTCCATCGGAACCGTTCGGCGAGCGCTGGACTCCAGCCTGTACAGAGGCGTTTCGCCAAATCATTCAATACCTTACCAGTGCTCCGGTGTTGGCTTTCGCAGATGCCACAAAGCCCTACATCCTACATGTGGATGCCAGCTTTGATGGACTGGGAGTAGTCCTCAATCAAGAATACCCTGAGGGGTTACGTCCAGTAGCATTTGCTAGTCGGAAGTTATGCCAGTCAGAGAAAAACTACCCTGTCCACCAACTTGAGTTTTTAGCTTTGAAGTGGGCCGTAGTGGATAAGTTCCACGATTATCTCTACGGTGCCAAATTCACAGTTAGAACAGACAACAACCCGCTGACGTATGTTCTCACCACTGCGAAATTGAGTGCTACTGGTCATAGGTGGTTAGCTAGCTTAACTACATACGACTTTGACATAAAGTATAAGCCTGGCAAAGAAAACGTTGATGCGGACTGGCTGTCCAGAAATGCCATGGAAGAGGACGACGGATAGAGACACATCCCTCAATCAGGTGTCATGGCTCTCTGTCGCCCCATTAGCGTCTCTCAGTCATCTGAGCTACCATACCGTCTCATAGATCAGCTGGGAGTTCCTCCAACTGTCATCCCACCTGCTTATACCTTGTCCACCCAGCTTGGGGTGAGTCCTGTGGAACAGCTAAGCAACGAGGAGCTGCACAAAGCACAAGATTTGGACCCTGCCATCAGTATTGCCAAGCAGGCTGTACAAAATGGAGTCTGGCCAGCGACCTCCCAAAATCACACTCCAGATGTTGCTTTGTTGCAGCGAGAAAGTAGCAGACTCTTGATAAAGTCAGGCCTGTTGTACAGAAAAACCACCCGACCAGTGGGAGGGTCTATTTGTCAGTTAGTTCTTCCCAGTGAATATCGTCTCAAAGTCCTTAAGTCTATTCATGATGATTCTGGCCATCTGGGCGCTGATCGCATCACTGACCTTATGAAAGACCGATTTTATTGGCCAAAAATGGCCTCTGACATTTCCCAGTACATCAAAAACTGCGGGCGATGTGTTGCTCGTAAAACACTACCTTACAGGGCCACACCTTTGAAGCAGATAACAAGCAGTGGGCCCCTCGACTTAGTGTGCATAGACTTTTTGTCTATAGAGCCACACTCAAAAGGTATGACCAGCGTTCTTGTGGTTACAGACCACTTTACCCGCTATCTGGGGCGCCGAAAAGGGGGGGTAAAGGATACGGATTATAGGGGCCCATGATTTACGGGGGCCCAGAGAGGCCCCTAATGATGATCAAAAATAGCATCAACAAATTTCGCCGCTGTGTTGGGGGGCCCGGTAAAGATTCTTTTCATGGGGCCCAAAATCCCTAGCGGCACCCCTGCCCGCTATGCACAGGCATATGTGACCAAAGATCAAAGGGCAACTACTGTCGCCAAGGTGCAGGTCGAGAAATTCTTTGTGCATTATGGTCTTCCATCCAGAATCCATTCTGACCAAGGACGTGACTTTGAGAGTCATCTCATTAAAGAGCTCTTAGGGATGTTAGGCATCAAAAAATCCAGAACGAGTCCATATCACGCCCAAGGTGACCCGCAGCCGGAGCAGTTTAACCGAACGCTTTTGTCTATGCTTGGTACCCTCCAACCCAGTCAAAAGCAGAAATGGAGCCAGTATGTCAGTGCACTCGTACACGCCTACAACTGTACCCTCAACAATGCGATGGGTTACTCCCCCTACTACCTAATGTTTGGGTGTGAGGCGCGTCTTCCTATTGATCTGTGCTTTGGAACTTCACCTGATGGAAACAACCATGGAGAGTACTTACAGTATGTAGCAAGACTGAAGAGTGACCTGAAAAGAGCGTACGAGTTGGCAGTGACAGTTTCTAACAAGTCACATGACAAAAACAAGAGATACTATGACAATCTAGTAAGAGACCAAGTGTTGGAGAAAGGTGATCGTGTGCTCGTACGAGCTCTAGGCTTGCCTGGAAAAGCACAAACTTGGTGACAAATGGTACTCTAACCCTTATGTCGTTGTGGAAAAACTACCAGACTTACCTGTGTACAGAGTAAAACCTGAAAAGGGAAGAGCCATCGTCAAGACTCTGCACCGGGACCACCTTTTACCCATTGGGTATTTGGTCAGGTTTCCCTCAGATTTGGAGATGAATCAGTTACAACCGAAACCTGTGACACGACGACATCAAAAGAAAAAGCCAAATGAAAGCTCAAACCAGGAGGAACACTCGGAAGACGAGAATGAATTCTGGGACTTACCTGCTGACCGGAGAGAGGACCTCTTACTTACCCTTGATCTGCTGGCGGATCAGTTAAGTGGAGATGTCCACCTGGAAAATGAGCTGACACAGGATAATGTTGAGGACGACATTGATGTGGACACTGAGCAGGATGTGGATATAATCCCAGAAGGACAAGATACAGAGCAAACTCAGCTACTGCCAAAGGACACTGTGGTGGACACAGGTCTAGAATGGGGAGCGCTCCCCTCTACTAGTCAGTCTCAAAGTAGTGCTAGTCCTGTTCATGATCCTCCTGCCTGAAGACAAGTGAAGCCAGTCATTTGGCTAAGCTATGATAGACCTGGCCATTCCACAAATGAACCTATTGTGGTTGTACATAGAGGATTGAGAATCACTATCAAAAGAGACTCCCCAATGCTATGTAAAAGTTGGGATAATGTATAAGTGATAAAAACCACCTGTTTGAGACTTTAGTCTGTAGCGTATATGCCAGACATTGATATTGACAAAATACCGGATGTGACTGATGTAAAACTTGTGTGATGAGGATATCAACACCTTTTAGAAAGGGGAGATTGTAGCCCTGTGGCTCTTATTTCATTCCATTATTTACAGAGGTTAAAATGGTTTAAGTTGATAATAAATAACAGTTCATAAGGTGTAACTATGTTTTACAAATGTTGTATTATAACATGTTAAAATTCATTCTATTTACAGTTAAAAAGTCAGAGAGTAAAGGGTTTTGTTGGTGTTAAAAAACAATGCATATTGGTTTATAGGCACAAAGAGCAGGAGCCAGTGTTAATTTTTGGTACAGTGGAGCATCCTCTCATTTTTTCATCTTTGGCCATCAGCCCTGAGCCAATCCTGTCCTCACCTCGTTCAGGTAGGAGGTGCTTAGCGTCAAATACGGCGTTTCAAGGAGAATATCGGCAGAGCCGTTTTATCTGCGTCGATCACAAGAGCTGTATGCTGTAAAGTGAAAATAAAGTAAGAACATTCTAAACTCCCAAGACTGACGAAGAGTCGTCGTGTAGTGGATGTGTGTGTACTCTGAGAAGCTGCCAGAGGTAAATTAATGTGTTTTATGTGCCGACTGTTATTTGAAATGTGTAAAAACGAGCTAAAATGCTAATCGCTGCTAGCCGTTAGCTTAACATGCTCATAGACTTTTATACTGTGGATTTTGCATTGCAGCTAGCAATTGCTAACGGTGTTGTTTATATACTGAGAGTTTTCACCACGAGTTAGCCTGTGGTGTTAATATTTAAAGGAGTTATTTGGTTCAGGACTGGACATTTGCAGTAAGGGAGAGTGAGGACCGGGAGAGCCCTGGACCATGAGAGAGACTGTAGCTGCTGTACTTGAGAGCTGTTTTCCTGCCTCGTGGAGCTGCCCGCTTCATCCTGACCGCCCAAACTACATCGTGCCTTCTGCCCTTTTCCCCCATCCCCCACATCTCTGACTGTTGGAGTCGTGAGTACTTTGCACGTGCTGTTTTATTTTGTGCTGGTATCCCAGTGAATCGGCCTTTCGTTTTTGGCCTCACCGCGCACAGCACCGACCGGGCCTGCAACATTTTATTTTATTTTTCATTTTCTTTAATAGCCCGGTGTGAGTGTGTGTGTGAGTGTGGGCTGTGGACATTTGAACTTATGGTCATTTTCATTCATTTTACTGAGTTAATGTGGGTCAAAACTGTGAGTTCCTTGTGTGGTTTTTGAACTTGTTACCAGTACACTTTTTAAAGGTCAACAGTGAACCAGTTACCTAATTTGAATACATTGCATAATTGTGTAATAAATAACTGTTTGTTAAAATAAATCTGTGTTTTGATTATAAAGTTAACACTCTGTGGTTACCTAAAATATTGGTCAGTCTAGATGAACTCAGGCCCCGTTCCAGTGTACTACAACACCCCAATTGATTGCCAATCACTACTAATTAGCTACCTGGGGCTGGGGTTACACTTAGAATAATAATGATAATTTTCCATGATATACAAATATGAAAGATTCACCTCCGATGTCCAGTTTAGATCCATTTCCAAAAATGATCATCCCACAGGCAGCAGCAGCACAGTAATAATTTCCAGCATCGGAGACGCTGACGTTCTCTTTGCTGAAGCTGTAGACGCAGCTTTGTAGAGGCTGAAACTCTGGACTCTTCTCACATTCACCATCACTGCTGCTTTGGGCATAAATTAAACTGGGATACCATTCACCTGATGCAACCCTGAACCAGTACGGCCTGTGCTCCTCTGGGCAAGTTTTCTTTTGGGACTTGGACAGAACCGAACATTGCAGAGTCATCAAGTCTCCTGGATAAACTGCATCAGATGGAGAGTCTTGAAAGACTGCAGCAAAACCAGGTTCTGGTCCTAAAAGATGGAAAGCATCATTTTACTCATTTTCATAAAAATGAAACCAATAAAAATGAATGATAAAACACAAGGGTTCAACCAAAATTCATCATCATATCTTAATTTATATGTTTGTTATATGTGTGTGTGTGTGTGTATTAGGATGCACATGTTAACCTTTACAAAAAGTACCATTGTAACCGATTTAAACAATAATAAAACGCTTGTATTTCGGCTAATGGTCAAATCTTTGTTTTTGCTTTACTGTAATTCAAAACTCATGAGGGGCGTTATGATCAAAGCTGCAACCTCTTACCAAGATCACATTCCAGCAACCAATTCTGATCAAAGCAAAGCCCAAACTTTCCCACCTGCATTGCGACATGATGAAGGGAGCAAGTCCCCAAATGAAAAATAGTACTAAACTTACAGAAGGTAGGCACCTTGTCTGTTCACATGGTTCGAAGGTACAACCTGCAGTCCTGAAAAATATTCTGACTTCTTTCAACAATATATTTCAGGAACTTTTACATTTACCAAACTTTGTCGGAACGGTGTGCATCCCTAGTCGGGTTCGGTAAAAATAGAAGCTGAATTGGTCTGACTTTCCACTGTGAACGGCGTTTTCAGAATGCATTGTACAACAAAGAATCTGACCTTTAATTTATTCATGTCAAATATAAAAGGGATGGGGTCAAAAAGTTGGGTCAAATTGACCTTTAAATCAACCAAAATTTCCCCTTGAAACATTCAGAATGTTTTTTCATCTCAAAGTTTTTTGTGGTGGGTGAACTCTAATGTGGAGGTCTTCTCGGCATGTGTCAATATATGGTCTTTGGCACAGTTAACTCTTGAAACACAGAATTTTTGTGCACTCATAGGCACAAATGCCTCATTTAAGTAGTGAGATTACACGCTATAGTGAACTTTTGCGCTGATTAACAACTTATATTCCACACACTGCAAGCTTGAGAAACATCCACTGCTCCTGGAAGTATGAGTGACACTACGTAGAGAGCAATGGGATTCATTGGTGTGTACATTTGCGTGAAGGCCTTTTTCAATGCCCATTTTATCCACTGGTCAATCAGGATTTGTTCGGGTCAAATCGACTTGAGAAATAAAACGTCTACACATGGTTTTTTTTGTAAGCTTTGAAAGGAGCCGTTTTGGTAATGATTATGGCCAAAACTGGTACTGCAGTCACTTTCAAAATACTGTTGAGCGGCGTGTACCCTCCCCCTCCTCCCCGACCAGAGGTTGCCAGGTCGGACTGCAGAATGCAGCAGGAACGTAGGCTGTCCATGCGACGAGTCCTACACAGTAAGTTTATTTTTCTGTTAATTATATTTATTTGCTTTTCATGAAAACATCTTTTGCGAAGTAATAATGTACTGCACAAAAACATTTACTAATGGCGATTAGCCAAAATAGAATCGTAAATGTTACCACATTTCAGGTGGAGCATAAGTTTTCAGTTAGTTACCCTGTTAAAAATGTCTTTTATTAGGCTAGTGTTGCGATGTAAAGCTTTTTATGAACGCATTTGAAAAAAATCCATGCAAATTCTAATTTGGGCTATGCAGTAATTTATGTTTGGTTGGAAACACTATAGGCTCATATCGATGGTAACTTGTTGTAACGTCGACAATACCACATGTAAAGTCGAGGGTAATTTTCCTTAAATACATCAGGCTATATGAAAAATTACATGACGTGTAGAATTTGAATCAAAAACACGTCCAAAAGTTCCATGTATGTGGACCAAATTATGCACTTTGGTATTGAGGATGTTTGCCGTGGAATTACGCCTGATACTTCCAAACTAACACTAAATTATTGCACAGGCTAAAAGATAGAATATGCTTAGAATACACGTTTATGTCAAGGTAGCCTAGCACTTGTACCAGATGATCTTTGCTTGTACTGCTCACTTGTTTCAGCCTGATTTAGACGACCTCACTTTTGAGGTACCCTCTCTTGAGGCTGATGAGAGCTGGGCAGTAAAAATTATGACTTGTAATATCACCATCTGTATCTATGTCAGCATCTTATGTAGTTTTAATCAATGTAAATGCCTAATGCTATTTTGTGGTTTGTTTACTTAGGAACTCATTCAAACATGAGTGAAATGGGGGCTACGAGCACTAGCAACCCGGATCTTCTCCCGGAACCCTGGATTGGTTTTTGATGCCCTGCCTCCATTGGATAGCACCACTCTCCCACCTGCAGCTGCTCTTCCATGGTGTACCTGTGGGAACTGCAGGGAGATGGCCACAGATGCAGAAAGGAAATGCTGTGGCCAGGGGCCTGAGCACTGCATAAGCAAATTGCCTCATTTCGAGCTTTACTGCTTGGAAGATGGCTGTTTGCGTATACACAGAGACTACAGGAATGATGTGTTGGTGGTAGCAGAAGTTACAGAGCCAGGTGATGATAATAGGCAGTTTAGATATGCTGCTTATCGGCCAGTACACCTTTTGGCAGCATGGATCACTGGGCCAGGGTAACCGTCGTGTTATCCCCAGCTGCTGCTGCATTTGGAGAATAAGGGACAAATACCCTGACCCTCAAGGCCAGTACACTGGCTTTCTACCCACAATTTGAACAAACTTTACCGACTCCAGTTTACTTGAAGTTACTTGTTGTATATACTTTGTTTTTACAAATTGTTTGTTTTGTTCCAAGTTTGTAAAGAGCCTTCTTCCTTGTTCAATAAAACAAAGTTTATTTATAATAACAATGCTTTGCTATTTACAATATAGAGGAACAGTAAAAAAATAAATAAATAAATAAAACGAGGGATAAACAGTATAAATAGTATAAATAACTTTGAACAATTAGCTGCTCTGTACTGTGGAAACTTTATGAAATGGTTTAAAAGCAGCTTGTGGCAGAAAATGGAAATGACAAGGGCTGAGAGGCTCTGGAAATGGGTTTCACTGGTCTTCACTCTGGAATGCTGACACTGAGGAGAGCAAATAAAAACAGAAATTAGATTATTTTAAAATTAAATGTAATATGCATTACATCTAACTTGGTGTGTGGTATGTAGCCGCAGATGCAAAAGAAATAAACTGGTATTCTACCTACCAAGACCTCTCCTGACTTGGGTGCGCAGGAGTTCCTCCTTGGTTGGTGCCGGCACAGGGGGAAGAGGGCCGTACTTTCTGGGGTCATCGGGCCGAAGACTCCTCCGCCTGGGCGTTCCCTTGCCAGCTAGCCTCTTTTGCAGAATCTTTGTTTGCAGTTCTGGGATGTAGCCATAGGTCTTCGATGTCTTCTTGGTGTACAGCATATACCTTTGGGCATTTTTCTTGTACAGCCTCCTGTACCTAAAATAAAAGCAGAGAAAATAGATTGTTTTTACAGTACAGTGTTTTATATAGAGTTTCAATGGTGTAATCAGGTAAAATGGTTCCCCAACATCCAACATGTAGAAATGAGCATGTCACTTACTGCTTGCTTCCATCAGACTTGCACAACTCTGGGCGGTCCTTGTGGTAGTTATAATCCATCGCTGCGAGGAGCATCCTGGCCTCAAAGACAGGAGGGCTAAATGCTGAGCGCTTGCTGGCATACATTAAAATATGGTTTTGGAAGACTCCAGATCAGCAGTGGACCTGTGGGGGGTGGGACATAGAGACAATTTTTGATTTTTTTGAAAATCACTTTCTAGGTACAGTATGTGTACACACTCATTAAATTACCTGAAGTTCAGGTATTTGTGAACTTTGTTTGAGCCATCGCTTGTTTCGCACAATACTCTCCAGGGCCTCGTGTGCCATGGAGCCTCGCTCAAGCCACTCTTGAGTTCCCCCTGATTCCAAGTCTGCATGCTGGCAGCCTCCCAGTACCCACCTGTGTTCATTCGTGACATGGTGTAGGAGCCCAAGCCACAGCTCCTACAAAATAATACAGAAATATAATGGACAGACACAAAAAAAAAGCATGGCAATTGAACATTATTCACTGCTAATGATGATGATTGTTAGTAATGTAAGTGGGTCATCTGATTGACCACAATGACACCTCTGGATAGGTACTTATGGTAATCAATAAGCTAATATCCAACATCAAGGTAACGTCTTGCATGTTAGTTTCATACATTATTGACAACTATTTTTCAAACTATAACAACTTACAAGAAACTCTTGGCAGGAATCAGCTGTTTTGCAGCACTACCAAAAGTGGTTGACAATATCTTTTAGCCAACAGCTCATACTGGACTGACCCTTACCGTGAACCTGGAATATACAGTATCATTAGCTCAGATTAGGGTCGAGGTGGCAGAAAATAAAACTCAAGAAATAAACAGCTGAACTTACAGCATGGATCCAAATATGAAATGAAAATGAAAACAACGTGGCACTGATCACTGACCGATTTGAAAGCGTTTCAGACGATGCAGTCCAATACTGGAAAGTGAAGGTGCCGTCAGGTGGTGCTTCTTCCACTGTCTTTTACTTGGGGTTGAAGTGCTTGGGCCATAACAGCTGAAGAGACAAGCGTTTTTGTCATAATT
>JAGFBZ010002765.1:0-10564 GCA_018398805.1 Hirundichthys speculiger
ATTAATGCAGAATTCAGACTAAAACCCGACAGAAACTGTCTGGGACGGGAGCTGACAGACTGGAGTTTCCCTGCTGTGAGACGAGTTTAAATGTGCAAATATAAACCAGTTTAGCCAGTTAAAAGTGACAGAGATGCTGAACGACGTCTCTGATCCTGAACCAGTTTTTTATCAGCCCGCTGAAACACTGTGTTCCCAGTCAGAAGCTTACTTCGGAGCTGGAACCAAACTCTCTGTTTTAGGTAAGAAAACATGAAAAACAAAAGAAAAATCCCAGTTAGGCTGGTTGTTATTAATGCAGCATTCAGACTGAAAGCTGACAGTTTTTCTCTGCTGTGAGAGGAGTTTAGATAAAAACCAGCAGGTCAGGTTTGTCCTGTAAAAGTGGAATAAATGTAAAACGACTGGCTCTGGCCTGGATCCCGACTCTGAATCAGTTTTTAATCAGCCGGCTGAGTTTCCGGTCTGAAGCTTTCTTTGGAGCTGGAACCAAACTCTCCGTTTTAGGTAAGAAAGTTAAATAAAGAAAAGAATACTCCTCAGAAACCTGCAGAGATGTGTAGAACAGTTGGACATCTGTCAGAGCATCGCTCAGTATTTCATCATCTGAATGTGACTTCAGATGAAAACTGTAACGCTGTCTGCGTGAATATTTAGCTTCTTCACGGTTTAAGCAAAACACGCCTCATTTTGAGAAGAAAAGAAAGAAAAAGAGAAAAACCAGAGCAGCTGCTGACTTCCAAAACCAAACTGACAGTTTAAGAGGAGAAAACATGGAGCAGGATTTCATGAAAACTGAGTTTGAATCTCTGTGTGAGTTGAGCTGCTTCAGAGTTTGTTCAAATCTGTGAAAATGGCAGAAAACCCTGGTGGCAAATCTCTGAGAGTCTTTGCAGCTTCAGTTAAATGTTGTAGTTGCTTTATTTGCATCAATAAACGAAAGTCAGTTGTCAGTGTGAGTTGGCGCTGTGCTCCGGCGGTTTGTCGGTTTGTGGAGCAGGAACCAAACCCAGCAGCTCTGGCTGAGAAAGCAGCTGATCTGCTGCTTTTAACCACCACTGATGAACGAGTGTGTTTTTGGGGGGTTTTGAGGTGAAGGGGGTCAGATCTTTGACTGAACTCTCCTCTCTGACCTTTCAGAGAGAGCTGTGCAACCTCCAAAGGTTAAAGTTCTCCGCCCTTCAGACTCCGAGTGCACCAACGAGAGGGACGACCTGAGGGTGAAGAAGACCCCTGGTCTGCGTGGCCCTCGACTTCTACCCCGACCATGTCCAGGTGTCCTGGAAGCTCAACGACAGGTTCACCCTGAACGAGGAAGTGGCGACGGACAGCCCACGCCGTCCAGCACAAAACCAGCAAACTGTACAGCATCAGCAGCCGGCTGAGGGTCCCAGCTGAGGACTGGTTCAAAACCCCAGAAACACCTTCACCTGCAACGTCACCTTCTTCAATGGAACCAACAACTCCTCTTACGTCTCCCCTCCAGTAACTGGTAACGACATCGAGTCACAGCGGAGCACCGACAACCCAAACCCAGTCTGTTTCTCACGTCTTCTGTTCTCCCTACAGGTGTGGAAGCTGTGGGACTGAAAAGAGGTAAATATAACGTCCTTCGCTTCTCATTTCAGAGCGTTGGAGCTCCTAAACTGATCTGTTCCTCCTTGAACTTCCTGCAGAGAAGTATCTGTGGATCACGGGGAACGCCAAACTCTCCTACGCCGTCCTGATTGCCAAGAGCTGCGCCTACGGCGTCTTCGCCTGGTTCCTGGTGTGGAAGCTGCAGGTCTGTCCAGCAGCGGCCTCGTCTCTGTCCTCCGTCCTGTGCGTGGACGAAGGACTGACTTATGTTCTGGTTTTCTTCTTCTCTCTCGTCTGCTGCAGAAAAGTTCCCGTCGCCGGCAGAAGCGCTGAGAGCTGAGCGGGGAACCGTCCGGACGGCTTCGGTCCTGGCGGCCTGGACTGGAGGTGAGAGTGTCCATCAAACCCGCCACGTGTCCTCCAGCCACGGTCCAGCTGCTCCTCTTCTTCCCCGCCGCCCCGTCTCGAGACAAGCTCGTGACATCTGGGCCGCGTTTGGCTCTTGAGACCCACAGAAGTCCAGTTTGGCCCGGCTCGTCACCTCTGGGACGTGTCTGGACCACACAGCATCAGAACTGAGTCTCAAGAGCCAGAAGCGGTCCAGATCAGGTCCAGATGTCTCTGCTATCTGGGAGCTTTTATGCATCTAGATTTTAGAAAGATTCTGCAGCATCACCTTTATGTTTTCTGTCAGTGCTTGTTTGCTTCTTTTTCTCTTTAATAAAGTATTTTAGACAACTCTGGCGACCGCGGCTGTTCATTTTCTGACCGTAGTTTGTTTTCTCGGTGATGTTAGTGACTGATGAACATGACAGACAGATAAGGGCTCCAACACACATCATTTCTTCCAGAGAGTCTGAGCCGTCGTCCTGTTTTCTGAAACGCAGCTGTTTTTCTCCCACGCCGCGCTGAAACGTCTCAAAACCTGAATTCTCTGTCTGAGTCACAGAGTTTTTTCCACTCGGTTTAAAACCCTCCTGCGAGGGAAGGAAAGAGTGTGAGTCCTCCGCAGAGCAACAGGAAGTCAGAGAGGCAGGTCACAGAGCTGCAGAGGCGTGTGGAGGACAGGATGTGGTCTCAGCTCTGCCGAGAGCGGAGAGCCTGCAAACGTTACCGCAACCTCCGGCTGCACCCGCTGCACCTGCAAACGTGCACGGCGGCCTGGAGGACTGAAGCTTCCTCCTCTGTGTCAGAGAAGCTTCAGAAAGCAACATGTGGCCGTTTCACAGGACAAACGGCTCTAAGCAGACGTGGAGTTCAGAAAAAGACTCGTTCCCTTCGTGTGAACACGAGAATAAACGTTCCAGTTAAAGTCACCGTAGAAGCTGAACTTTGGCTCCAATGACCTTAAAGCAGCTTTTTAACAGAAACCAGTTAAAAAAACCGTCAAACCATAACAGAATGGAGTAAAACAGAACTGGATCTTTATTGGAACCGTTCAAACACACTGAAACTGGATGCAGTCGTTTTGTTTTTAGAAAGTTTAATTTGACTTTCTAACCAATAATAATCTAATTTAAGAACAGTCTGTTTGTTCTTGTGTTTAAAGTCCTGCATCTCCTTCCTGACGACAGCAGCTCCAACTAACTAACTAACTTACTAATTAACTAATTAACTGGGCGAGTCCCGTTGTTGTTTGCTGCTTCTTTGAATTTATTTTAGCCAGAAACAAGAAAATAAAATTAAAGATCAAAGTTTTACTTCATGCAGCAGAGTTTATCTGGTTACCTGAAATAAGATTTTTATGGTGAAAAATAAAAAATAAAGATGTGAACTTTAGGCCTAAGCATATCTTAACATGTATAATATAATTCACAGGCCTTTTAAAACTTCATCAATAATTTGCAGATATTTGGGATTCAAGAGGAGGAAGGAACGTAACCTTCATATATATATATATATATATATATATATATATATATATATATATATATATATATATATATATATATATATAT
The DNA here is from genome assembly GCA_018398805.1 of Hirundichthys speculiger. Taxonomy (NCBI): domain Eukaryota; kingdom Metazoa; phylum Chordata; class Actinopteri; order Beloniformes; family Exocoetidae; genus Hirundichthys; species Hirundichthys speculiger. The sequence continues at coordinate 3,537 of JAGFBZ010002765.1, forward strand.
ATATATATATGTATCAGTGATTCTTAACCTGGGGCTCGGTGAGTCAGTCTCAGGGGTTCGGTGGAGGTCTCAGGATCCAGAATCCTTCTCAAGGATGCTGAACATAAAAACTGATAAAAGGAACAGACTTTGCTTTGAAAATGACAAGAGAGTGGCACTTGCCAAGGTGAAGCCACACATTTCTGAACTGGTCTCTCAATGGCAACAGCAGAAGTCACACTGATTTGCAGTAAATATTCATTATTATTGTAGTCTGACGGAAATTAGGTGATGAGGGTCCAGCGACCCTCGTGACCCCAGTGAGGATAAAGCAGGTTCAGAAAATGAATAAAAAATACAATAAATACTGTTCTGTTCAGATGGACATCCAGATGTGGTGGACAGGAGACAGTGATGAGTGAGATGGACGAGAACAGTGATGAAACAGAGAGAACAGTGGTGAACAGAGTCCTCAGTAAATTATCAGGAGAGTTCATGTAAAGCATGATTTCTTTCTTTTTTAATCATATTTTAGTGTTTGCCACCAGTCTCTCTGCAGCAGGGAAAAGACTGTTCTGGAAGCGGGTTTTATCTGTGATCAGACTGTCTGATCCACTGAGTCTCAGGTTGCAGGTGGACAGTTTGTATCTGAGCAGAGGATGAGCTGGAGGAGAGTCTCTGATGATGTTCGTTGCTCTTCTTCTGCAGCGCTGAGTGTAAATGGAGTCCATGGATGGAAGCCTGGTCCTGATAATCCTCTGCTATCTTCATGACTCTCTGGAGAGCCTTCCTCTCTGTCCGTCTCTAGTGTTCCCATAATTCAGACAAATAAATCTCATATTTTCAAATCCATCGTTGTAAATAGAAACGTCCCAGCTGTGAGGCACGAGGGAGGCAGCATCATGTTGAGGGGCTGCTCTGATGCAGGATGGACTGGTGCAACTGCCTCAGAGCAGCTTCAGTGTCTATTCTCCTGTTATTTGGCTTGTGATGTTCCTCAGGTGCTGCTGCAAGACAAACAGGTGAAGACATCAGTTACAACCTGAGGACAAAGCTCTGACCTCGGGCGTTTACTGACCTCGTATCAGTTTACAAGATGCTAATCTAAGCTGACACATAAAGCCAGTGTTGCCATTTCAACAGGGTCATGCTTGTTTCATTTTATGTGTTTTCATTGTCTGTTCAGAGATCCAGACCAAACCTGTTTGTTTTCTGTGTGAATCCTCCCTCTCTGATGTGCTTCACACCCTGTTCGTCTCCTCTGCAACATCTGCATCACCATCTGCAGAGTGCAACAACACTAAAACCAGGACAACATAACAAGAGCAACGAGCAGCAGCAACCACCTGCACAGATGTGAAAGAGCCCGCTGCAGTTAAAACTAGAAGAGAAAAGCTGCAGCTCAGCGGAGGAATGTTTCAACAGTTTGACCACCATCATCATCATCCTGGTTTCTCTATGATCATACCTTTTCTCAAATCAGACTTTACAAATACTAGAAAGGTAATTTTGTTTCTTTTGTACAGACCTCATGGACCATCTTCCTCCTGTTTCTGGTCCTAAAATTCAGTTCAATTCAATTCAACTTTATTTGTATAGTGTCTATTTCAATGTCAATTGTCTCTTGGTGCTTTTCAGAGACCCAGATCATGACCACTGAGCAAATATCATTAACTGAAATTATATCAAATCCTAATCAAAGAAAATGGCAAGAAAAAAAACATTTAAGCCAAAAAATTTCAAGGAAAAACTCCACTTTAAGAGGAAAACTTGAGCAGGACTTGGATCATAAAGGGAGGACCTTTCTGCTGATGACCAGCTGGGTAAAGAAAGAAAAGAGGAGGAAGACAGGACAGAGAGAGGATGGAGGACAGAGAGAGGAGGGCACATACATCCCAGCAATACTATATACAACAAAATGTATAAATAATAATTATCCATTAACTGGAGAACTAATAATTCCATGTTCTTCTATTCTGACTGGTTCATTGTTAGTACATGAACTACAGAGATGACAATATAAACAGATGTAGGCAGCAACACTGAGGTGGTCAGAGGGTCAGACTGCAGGTCAGCATGTTAGCTGATATTCTAGAGACACCTATATAGACAGGTGGAGGTAAACGCTGGGAGACATCTATATAGACAGGTGGAGGTAAACGCTGGGATCTATATAGACATCTATATAGACAGGTGGGAGGTCAACGCTGGGGATGACGTCTAATAGACAGGTGGAGGTCAACGCTGGGATGACATCTATATAGACAGGTGGAGGTAAACGCTGGGATGACGTCTATATAGACAGGTGGAGGTAAACGCTGGGATGACAACGCTGGGATGACATCTATAGACAGGTAGGACTCTATATAACGGGAGGTCAACGCTGGGATGACGTCTATATAGACAGGTGGAGGTAACGCTGGGATGACATCTATATAGACAGGTGGAGGTAACGCTGGATGACGTCTATATAGACAGGGAGGTAACGCTGGGATGACTCTATAAGTCTGTATAGACAGGTGGAGGTAAACGTGGGATGACATCTTATATAAAGGTGAGGTCAGCTGGCATGACATCATATAGACAGGTGGAGGTCACGCTGGGATGACGTCTATATAGACAGGTGGAGGTAAACGAGGGATGACATCTATATAGACAGGTGGGAAACGCTGGGATGACATCTATATAGACAGGTGGAGGTCACCGCTGGGATGACGTCTATATAGACAGGTGGAGTGTAAATGGATGACGTGCTGCCTGTGCTGTGGCCGTTCTGGGGAGGGGCCAACAGGAGCCAGTGCCCCTGTAGCACTGATTCCGGACCCCCCTGTGGCCCCCTCTCTGAACGTAGATTATACAGTAGCACCGAGTCGCCGACGTTGAAGGTGGAACTAAAGTGCATGGCTTAACATTCGAGTCGGACCCTTAAGTGCACTGCACCACTGAAAAAAACGAGCGAGCATATGAAGCAGTGCAAGAATTACCACAACGACGAACAATCTTACACTGTCAAGGTACACTGTCTCTTATCAGCACTTAATTCAGTAATACTGTGACAATTAAAGTGTTTTTCATCATAACTGTAACGTTATGACTGCAATGGCTCAACAAGTTTTATGAAAATAAAAAGTCAAATAAGATTTTTGCCACGGGTTTAATGTGCCCCTCTATCAAAACCCCTGGCCCCAGCCAGGCCCCCTCAGTGAAATTGGTCTAGAACTGCCCCTGCTATTTAGGCTGCTATATAGACATCATCCTAGTGGGATGATGTCTAAAGTAACATGAACATGAACCAACTGCTGAAAAGATCACTGGGGCCCCCCTGCCCTCCATCCAGGAACTGTACTGCTCCAGAACCAGGAAGAGGGCAGCCAACATCATCATGGACCCCGCCCACCCAGGAAACAACCTGTTCTCCCTCCTCCCCTCCGGCAGGCGCTACAGAGCCCTGCGCACCAAAACCATAGACTTTAAAAACAGTTTCTACTGCACTGCCATCACTTTAATGAACAGCTCATAAATCATTTATACTGTCTTGCGTCTTTGCACCCTTGTACATTATTTTACTTACTTACCTATTTATTTATTTTATTCGATTTTTAACTTACTTTTTTACTTTTGTATATAGATGTCATATCTGTTTTTCTTATTACATATTCCTTTCTATTCGAGAGTGTTACCACCTGCCGGAACAAAATTCCTTGTATGTGTGAACGTACTTGGCGATTAAAAACGATTCTGATTCTGATTCTGATTTTGATTCTGAATGATCATCCGAGGTTAGCAGAAGCTAAACCTGCTAAGATAAAATCGGCTAACTGGTTCCAACAGGCTTCTTAGCGCTGCTGGTCCCGCCTCTTTGTAACATGACGTAGAGCAGGTCAAGAAAAAAACGTCCTTCAAATGTTCTCTGTACAAACCTATGAGTCATGTGACTGGACAGTTTATCCATAGTTGATCTAGTCAGAGAGGTGGACTTGACCGTTACCGGAGCTGAGGTCACAAGGTAGTTGAGAAGCTGCATGGTGGCAGGACTCCAGGGGTGGATGAGATCCACCCTGAGATCCTCAGGCCTCTGGATGTTGTAGGACTGTCTTGGTTGACATGTCTCTGCAACATCGTGGGGACATTGGAGGCAGTACCTCTAGACTGGGGTGGTGGTCCCCCTTTTCAAGAAGGGGGATTGAAGGGTTTGTTCCAGTGATGGGGTCCTGGGTCCATTATTACTGGCTGTCCAGTCCCTGTACAAACAGAGGGAGAGTTTGGTCCACATTGCTGGTAGTCGGTTGGATTAGTTTCCAGTGAGAGTTGGACTCCATCAGGGCTGATCTTTATCAGACTTTTTTCATGACTTTCATAGACAACATTTCTAGATGCAGCCAAGGAGTTGAGGAGGACCATTTTGGTGACGTCTGGATTTCATCTTTGCTTTCTGTAGATGATGTGGTCCTGTTGGCTTCACGAGTCGTGATGTTCAGCTGTAACTGGAGCAGTTCACAACTGAGTGAGAAGTGGCAGAGATGAGAATCAGCAGCTTCAAATCTGAGGTTTGGTTCTCAGTCAGAAAAGGGTAGAATGACCTCTTTGGGTTTGGGAGAAGGTTCTGCTCCAAGAGGATAAGTATGCTGGAGAGTTTATGTCTCTCGGTGGACTTGGGAATGCCTCATGTTCCCCTGGAAGAGATGGAGGAGGTGACTGGGGAGAAAGAGGTCTGAGTCTCTCTGCTTAGACTGCTGCCCCCCCCAACCTGAACCAGATAAATGGAAGTTAATGGATGGATGGACTTTCCTGCCAGTTTATATGACTGTTGATGTTCAGTCTTGACATTCGGTGGATGAACCATAGATGCTGTGAAGATGAGGAGAACTCTGATAGCAACAGGAGCAACAAATAAAGCATAAATAAATAACTGGTCTGACAGCTGGTTCACCATCCCATAGCATGGAAAATTTGAGGATGAGATCTCCTTTAAGATTCAAGATTCAAAGTGTTTATTGTCATATGTGCAGATAAAAACGAGTTTCCTTGCGCAACGAAATTCTTATATTGCTGCCCGCGAGGAATGCCAAAACAGACATTTAAAACTAGTATTAAAAAAAAAATAGTATAACTAGTGACAACTAGGACAAGTTTTTCTAAATCCTGCAGAGACATAAGTCCTTTAATCCTGGATATGTTCTTTAAGTGATAATAAGTTGACTTCACAACTGTCTTAAATGTGACTACTGAAGTTCAGGTCTGAGTCCATGACTACACCCAGATTTCTGGCTTTGTTTCTGGTTTCTAACTTAGCTCTTTGAAGCTGAGTGGTGACTTTTAATCTTTGTTCCTTGGCTTCAAAAACTATTTGTAATGAAGCAACACTTCATTACTTGGTAGAAATAATGCACAGCACTTTAAATCCTGGGTGAAGCACAATTGTATTTTATTTCACACTTTGCACTTTAAACATTACATGTAAATTACATGTAAAAACATTACATGTAAAAAGCTCCTTCAGCAATAGACTCATTCCACCTCGATGCACCACAGAGCACCACAGGAAATCATTCCTGCCAGTGGCCATCAAACTTTACAACCAATCACTCTAAATCTGTAAAATCTGTATTATCTCTGGATTATTTCACTGTATATATCTGTCCGTTTACACTAGGTTACTTTTCTTTTTCTTTTACTAGACAGGGTATTTTGAAATCCCTAAGTTGTAAATTGTAAATTTGTAATTTTTTGTACATTGTGTAGTATTTAAAGTGTTAATTTACTTATTTTATATGTAGAATATTGTTGTTTTATAGGATGGAGCACTGCAACGAAAGAATTTCCCGCAAGGGATTAATAAAGTATTTTCAATTCAATTCAATTCAATTCAAATTGCCTTTGTCTGAATCAATTCATGTCAGTTTTGTCTTTCAGGTCCTGCAAAGGAAAAGCGTGTAAGTTAATGGTTTGAAATGCAATTATGGGAAGCATGAATACCCACCTAGCCAGTGTCCTCTCCAGGAGTGTTCGGGCAAATGCCTCCTCAGAAAACAAGATACTATTTAAAGTTTCCGGGAGAGGCCATTGGTTAGGTGTGAGTAGGGGGTGCAATTGTTTGTCCTTTGGTTTAACGTGTTTGAGTAATTTTAAAACATTTGTTAAATTCTATTGTAAATTATTGTTAGTGTGTAAATATATTTAGATTTAAGACTTTTTAGAATGTTTTTTTTGTATTAAGATGGGAGGCACCCCTGGCCTTGGAATGGTTCAGGCCAATCAAGGGTGAGCGTATAAATGAGGCCAATGGGCTCATTTAGGGGAAGGCTGAGCAGTTTGAGAATCAGAGGGTGGTGGTCTCCTAATCTGTTTTATGCAAGAGAAAATAAAAATATTTTTGTATTGAATTTTCCCTGGTTGCGTCGCTGTTTACGGCCACTCACAGCAGTCATCCTCCACACTATAATTTCAGTTTTGTCTTCATTTAACTGAAGGATGTTGTGACACATCCAGTCTCTAATTTAATCAATGCATCTGGTCAGTGTTTGGATTGGACTGTAGTCTGGTGAGATGGTTATGTAGATTTGTGTGTCATCAGCATAGTTGTGGTAACATATTTTGTTGTTTTTCATAATTTGAGCGAGTGGGAGCATGTAGATGTTGAACAGCAGTGGCCCCAAGATGGAGCCTTGGAGAACTCCACAAGTTATTTTAGTTTACTGAGATTTTTAGTTACCTACAGACACAAAGTAGTCCCTGTCTTTTAGATAGGACATAAACCAATTTAATGCAGTGCCAGAAAGCCCTACCCAGAGTTTTTTTCAGCTGGTCTAGTAAGATGTTATGGTCAACTGTATCAAATGCAGCACTGAGATCCAGGACTGAAATGTTTCCACTATCTATGTCTCACAAAAGAGGAGGGGAGTGGAAGGAGGACCCAAATGCAGGAGATCTCATAAAAGAAAAAGGACTTTATTTAACAAAAATTCAAAACACAAAAATGCAAAAATCCAAAAAATTCAAAAATGCAAACTTAACTTAATGTCCTGGAACTGGCAATGAAGAACAAGGTA
>JAGFBZ010002766.1:0-12062 GCA_018398805.1 Hirundichthys speculiger
GTGAGGACTGGAGTTATATGATCCAGTTTCCTGGTGTTAGTGAGGACTGGAGTTATATGATCCAGTTTCCTGGTGTTAGTGAGGACTGGAGTTTATGATCCAGTTTCCTGGTGTTAGTGAGGACTGGAGTTTATGATCCAGTTTCCTGGTGTTAGTGAGGACTGGAGTTATATGATCCAGTTTCCTGGTGTTAGTGAGGACTGGAGTTATATGATCCAGTTTCCTGGTGTTAGTGAGGACTGGAGTTATATGATCCAGTTTCCTGGTGTTAGTGAGGACTGGAGTTATATGATCCAGTTTTCCTGGTGTTAGTGAGGACTGGAGTTATATATGATCCAGTTTCCTGGTGTTAGTGAGGACTGGAGTTATATGATCCAGTTTTCCTGGTGTTAGTGAGGACTGGAGTTATATGATCCAGTTTCCTGGTGTTAGTGAGGACTGGAGTTATATGATCCAGTTTCCTGGTGTTAGTGAGGACTGGAGTTATATGATCCAGTTTCCTGGTGTTAGTGAGGACTGGAGTTATATGATCCAGTTTTCCTGGTGTTAGTGAGGACTGGAGTTATATGATCCAGTTTTCCTGGTGTTAGTGAGGACTGGAGTTATATGATCCAGTTTCCTGGTGTTAGTGAGGACTGGAGTTATATGATCCAGTTTCCTGGTGTTAGTGAGGACTGGAGTTATATGATCCAGTTTTCCTGGTGTTAGTGAGGACTGGAGTTATATGATCCAGTTTCCTGGTGTTAGTGAGGACTGGAGTTATATGATCCAGTTTTCCTGGTGTTAGTGAGGACTGGAGTTATATGATCCAGTTTCCTGGTGTTAGTGAGGACTGGAGTTTTATATGATCCAGTTTCCTGGTGTTAGTGAGGACTGGAGTTATATGATCCAGTTTCCTGGTGTTAGTGAGGACTGGAGTTATATGATCCAGTTTCCTGGTGTTAGTGAGGACTGGAGTTATATGATCCAGTTTCCTGGTGTTAGTGAGGACTGGAGTTATATGATCCAGTTTCCTGGTGTTAGTGAGGACTGGAGTTATATGATCCAGTTTCCTGGTGTTGTGAGGACTGGAGTTTATATGATCCAGTTTCCTGGTGTTAGTGAGGACTGGAGTTATATGATCCAGTTTTCCTGGTGTTAGTGAGGACTGGAGTTATATGATCCAGTTTCCTGGTGTTAGTGAGGACTGGAGTTATATGATCCAGTTTCCTGGTGTTAGTGAGGACTGGAGTTGAGGACTGGAGTTATATGATCCAGTTTCCTGGTGTTAGTGAGGACTGGAGTTATATGATCCAGTTTCCTGGTGTTAGTGAGGACTGGAGTTTATATGATCCAGTTTCCTGGTGTTAGTGAGGACTGGAGTTATATGATCCAGTTTCCTGGTGTTAGTGAGGACTGGAGTTATATGATCCAGTTTCCTGGTGTTTAGTGAGGACTGGAGTTATATGATCCAGTTTCCTGGTGTTAGTGAGGACTGGAGTTATATGATCCAGTTTCCTGGTGTTAGTGAGGACTGGAGTTTATATGATCCAGTTTTTCCTGGTGTTAGTGAGGACTGGAGTTATATGATCCAGTTTCCTGGTGTTAGTGAGGACTGGAGTTATATGATCCAGTTTCCTGGTGTTAGTGAGGACTGGAGTTATATGATCCAGTTTTCCTGGTGTTAGTGAGGACTGGAGTTATATGATCCAGTTTCCTGGTGTTAGTGAGGACTGGAGTTATATGATCCAGTTTCCTGGTGTTAGTGAGGACTGGAGTTATATGATCCAGTTTCCTGGTGTTAGTGAGGACTGGAGTTATATGATCCAGTTTCCTGGTGTTAGTGAGGACTGGAGTTATATGATCCAGTTTCCTGGTGTTAGTGAGGACTGGAGTTATATGATCCAGTTTCCTGGTGTTAGTGAGGACTGGAGTTATATGATCCAGTTTCCTGGTGTTAGTGAGGACTGGAGTTATATGATCCAGTTTCCTGGTGTTAGTGAGGACTGGAGTTATATGATCCAGTTTTCCTGGTGTTAGTGAGGACTGGAGTTATATGATCCAGTTTCCTGGTGTTAGTGAGGACTGGAGTTATATGATCCAGTTTCCTGGTGTTAGTGAGGACTGGAGTTTATATGATCCAGTTTCCTGGTGTTTAGTGAGGACTGGAGTTATATGATCCAGTTTCCTGGTGTTAGTGAGGACTGGAGTTATATGATCCAGTTTCCTGGTGTTAGTGAGGACTGGAGTTATATGATCCAGTTTCCCTGGTGTTAGTGAGGACTGGAGTTATATGATCCAGTTTCCTGGTGTTAGTGAGGACTGGAGTTATATGATCCAGTTTCCTGGTGTTAGTGAGGACTGGAGTTATATGATCCAGTTTCCTGGTGTTAGTGAGGACTGGAGTTATATGATCCAGTTTCCTGGTGTTAGTGAGGACTGGAGTTATATGATCCAGTTTTCCTGGTGTTAGTGAGGACTGGAGTTTATATGATCCAGTTTCCTGGTGTTAGTGAGGACTGGAGTTATATGATCCAGTTTCCTGGTGTTAGTGAGGACTGGAGTTATATGATCCAGTTTCCTGGTGTTAGTGAGGACTGGAGTTATATGATCCAGTTTCCTGGTGTTAGTGAGGACTGGAGTTATATGATCCAGTTTCCTGGTGTTAGTGAGGACTGGAGTTATATGATCCAGTTTTCCTGGTGTTAGTGAGGACTGGAGTTATATGATCCAGTTTCCTGGTGTTAGTGAGGACTGGAGTTATATGATCCAGTTTCCTGGTGTTAGTGAGGACTGGAGTTATATGATCCAGTTTCCTGGTGTTAGTGAGGACTGGAGTTATATGATCCAGTTTCCTGGTGTTAGTGAGGACTGGAGTTATATGATCCAGTTTCCTGGTGTTAGTGAGGACTGGAGTTATATGATCCAGTTTCCTGGTGTTAGTGAGGACTGGAGTTTATATGATCCAGTTTTCCTGGTGTTAGTGAGGACTGGAGTTATATGATCCAGTTTTCCTGGTGTTAGTGAGGACTGGAGTTATATGATCCAGTTTCCCTGGTGTTAGTGAGGACTGGAGTTATATGATCCAGTTTCCTGGTGTTAGTGAGGACTGGCGTTATATGATCCAGTTTCCTGGTGTTAGTGATGACTGGAGTTATATGATCCAGTTTCCTGGTGTTAGTGAGGACTGGAGTTATATGATCCAGTTTTCCTGGTGTTAGTGAGGACTGGAGTTATATGATCCAGTTTCCTGGTGTTAGTGAGGACTGGAGTTATATGATCCAGTTTCCTGGTGTTAGTGAGGACTGGAGTTATATGATCCAGTTTCCTGGTGTTAGTGAGGACTGGAGTTATATGATCCAGTTTTCCTGGTGTTTGAGGACTGGAGTTATATGATCCAGTTTCCTGGTGTTGGTTAGGGCTGGAGTTATATGATTCAGTTTCCTGGTGTTTGTGAGGACTGGAGTTATATGATCCAGTTTCCTTGGTGTTAGTGGGGACTGTAGTTATATGATCCAGTTTCCTGGTGTTAGTGAGGACTGGAGTTATATGATCCAGTTTCCTGGTGTTAGTGAGGACTGGAGTTTATATGATCCAGTTTCCTGGTGTTAGTGAGGACTGGAGTTATATGATCCAGTTTCCTGGTGTTAGTGAGGACTGGAGTTATATGATCCAGTTTCCTGGTGTTAGTGAGGACTGGAGTTATATGATCCAGTTTCCTGGTGTTAGTGAGGACTGGAGTTATATGATCCAGTTTCCTGGTGTTAGTGAGGACTGGAGTTATATGATCCAGTTTCCTGGTGTTAGTGAGGACTGGAGTTATATGATCCAGTTTCCTGGTGTTAGTGAGGACTGGAGTTATATGATCCAGTTTCCTGGTGTTAGTGAGGACTGGAGTTATATGATCCAGTTTCCTGGTGTTAGTGAGGACTGGAGTTATATGATCCAGTTTCCTGGTGTTAGTGAGGACTGGAGTTATATGATCCAGTTTCCTGGTGTTAGTGAGGACTGGAGTTATATGATCCAGTTTCCTGGTGTTAGTGAGGACTGGAGTTATGATCCAGTTTCCTGGTGTTAGTGAGGACTGGAGTTATATGATCCAGTTTCCTGGTGTTAGTGAGGACTGGAGTTATATGATCCAGTTTCCTGGTGTTAGTGAGGACTGGAGTTATATGATCCAGTTTCCTGGTGTTAGTGAGGACTGGAGTTATATGATCCAGTTCCCTGGTGTTAGTGAGGACTGGAGTTATATGATCCAGTTTCCTGGTGTTAGTGAGGACTGGAGTTATATGATCCAGTTTCCTGGTGTTAGTGAGGACTGGAGTTATATGATCCAGTTTCCTGGTGTTAGTGAGGGACTGGAGTTATATGATCCAGTTTCCTGGTGTTAGTGAGGACTGGAGTTATATGATCCAGTTTCCTGGTGTTAGTGAGGACTGGAGTTATATGATCCAGTTTCCTGGTGTTAGTGAGGACTGGAGTTATATGATCCAGTTTCCTGGTGTTAGTGAGGACTGGAGTTATATGATCCAGTTTCCTGGTGTTAGTGAGGACTGGAGTTATATGATCCAGTTTCCTGGTGTTAGTGAGGACTGGAGTTATATGATCCAGTTTCCTGGTGTTAGTGAGGACTGGAGTTATATGATCCAGTTTCCTGGTGTTAGTGAGGACTGGAGTTATATGATCCAGTTTCCTGGTGTTAGTGAGGACTGGAGTTATATGATCCAGTTTCCTGGTGTTAGTGAGGACTGGAGTTATATGATCCAGTTTCCTGGTGTTAGTGAGGACTGGAGTTATATGATCCAGTTTCCTGGTGTTAGTGAGGACTGGAGTTATATGATCCAGTTTCCTGGTGTTAGTGAGGACTGGAGTTATATGATCCAGTTTCCTGGTGTTAGTGAGGACTGGAGTTATATGATCCAGTTTCCTGGTGTTAGTGGACTGGAGTTATATGATCCAGTTTCCTGGTGTTAGTGAGGACTGGAGTTTATATGATCCAGTTTCCTGGTGTTAGTGAGGACTGGAGTTATATGATCCAGTTTCCTGGTGTTAGTGAGGACTGGAGTTTATATGATCCAGTTTTCCTGGTGTTAGTGAGGACTGGAGTTATATGATCCAGTTTCCTGGTGTTAGTGAGGACTGGAGTTATATGATCCAGTTTTCCTGGTGTTAGTGAGGACTGGAGTTATATGATCCAGTTTCCTGGTGTTAGTGAGGACTGGAGTTATATGATCCAGTTTCCTGGTGTTAGTGAGGACTGGAGTTTATATGATCCAGTTTTCCTGGTGTTAGTGAGGACTGGAGTTATATGATCCAGTTTCCTGGTGTTAGTGAGGACTGGAGTTATATGATCCAGTTTCCTGGTGTTAGTGAGGACTGGAGTTATATGATCCAGTTTCCTGGTGTTAGTGAGGACTGGAGTTATATGATCCAGTTTTCCTGGTGTTAGTGAGGACTGGAGTTATGATCCAGTTTCCTGGTGTCAGTGAGGACTGGAGTTATATGATCCAGTTTCCTGGTGTTAGTGAGGACTGGAGTTATATGATCCAGTTTCCTGGTGTTAGTGAGGACTGGAGTTATATGATCCAGTTTCCTGGTGTTAGTGAGGACTGGAGTTATATGATCCAGTTTTCCTGGTGTTAGTGAGGACTGGAGTTATATGATCCAGTTTCCTGGTGTTAGTGAGGACTGGAGTTATATGATCCAGTTTTCCTGGTGTTAGTGAGGACTGGAGTTATATGATCCAGTTTCCTGGTGTTAGTGAGGACTGGAGTTATATGATCCAGTTTCCTGGTGTTAGTGAGGACTGGAGTTATATGATCCAGTTTTCCTGGTGTTAGTGAGGACTGGAGTTATATGATCCAGTTTTCCTGGTGTTAGTGAGGACTGGAGTTATATGATCCAGTTTCCTGGTGTTAGTGAGGACTGGAGTTATATGATCCAGTTTCCTGGTGTTAGTGAGGACTGGAGTTATATGATCCAGTTTCCTGGTGTTAGTGAGGACTGGAGTTATATGATCCAGTTTCCTGGTGTTAGTGAGGACTGGAGTTATATGATCCAGTTTCCTGGTGTTAGTGAGGACTGGAGTTATATGATCCAGTTTCCTGGTGTTAGTGAGGACTGGAGTTATATGATCCAGTTTCCTGGTGTTGGTGAGGACTGGAGTTATATGATCCAGTTTCCTGGTGTTAGTGAGGACTGGAGTTTATATGATCCAGTTTTCCTGGTGTTAGTGAGGACTGGAGTTATATGATCCAGTTTCCTGGTGTTAGTGAGGACTGGAGTTATATGATCCAGTTTCCTGGTGTTAGTGAGGACTGGAGTTATATGATCCAGTTTCCTGGTGTTAGTGAGGACTGGAGTTATATGATCCAGTTTCCTGGTGTTAGTGAGGACTGGAGTTATATGATCCAGTTTCCTGGTGTTAGTGAGGACTGGAGTTATATGATCCAGTTTCCTGGTGTTAGTGAGGACTGGAGTTATATGATCCAGTTTCCTGGTGTTAGTGAGGACTGGAGTTATATGATCCAGTTTTTCCTGGTGTTAGTGAGGGACTGGAGTTATATGATCCAGTTTCCTGGTGTTAGTGAGGACTGGAGTTATATGATCCAGTTTCCTGGTGTTAGTGAGGACTGGAGTTATATGATCCAGTTTCCTGGTGTTTAGTGAGGACTGGAGTTATATGATCCAGTTTCCTGGTGTTAGTGAGGACTGGAGTTATATGATCCAGTTTTCCTGGTGTTAGTGAGGACTGGAGTTATATGATCCAGTTTTCCTGGTGTTAGTGAGGACTGGAGTTTATATGATCCAGTTTCCTGGTGTTAGTGAGGACTGGAGTTATATGATCCAGTTTCCTGGTGTTAGTGAGGACTGGAGTTATATGATCCAGTTTCCCTGGTGTTAGTGAGGACTGGAGTTATATGATCCAGTTTCCTGGTGTTAGTGAGGACTGGAGTTATATGATCCAGTTTCCTGGTGTTAGTGAGGACTGGAGTTATGATCCAGTTTTCCTGGTGTTAGTGAGGACTGGAGTTATATGATCCAGTTTCCTGGTGTTAGTGAGGACTGGAGTTATATGATCCAGTTTTCCTGGTGTTAGTGAGGACTGGAGTTATATGATCCAGTTTCCTGGTGTTAGTGAGGACTGGAGTTATATGATCCAGTTTCCTGGTGTTAGTGAGGACTGGAGTTATATGATCCAGTTTTCCTGGTGTTAGTGAGGACTGGAGTTATATGATCCAGTTTCCTGGTGTTAGTGAGGACTGGAGTTATATGATCCAGTTTTCCTGGTGTTAGTGAGGACTGGAGTTATATGATCCAGTTTCCTGGTGTTAGTGAGGACTGGAGTTATATGATCCAGTTTCCTGGTGTTAGTGGTGAGGACTGGAGTTATATGATCCAGTTTCCTGGTGTTAGTGAGGACTGGAGTTATATGATCCAGTTTTCCTGGTGTTAGTGAGGACTGGAGTTATATGATCCAGTTTCCTGGTGTTAGTGAGGACTGGAGTTATATGATCCAGTTTCCTGGTGTTAGTGAGGACTGGAGTTATATGATCCAGTTTCCTGGTGTGTTAGTGAGGACTGGAGTTATATGATCCAGTTTCCTGGTGTTAGTGAGGACTGGAGTTATATGATCCAGTTTCCTGGTGTTAGTGAGGACTGGAGTTATATGATCCAGTTTCCTGGTGTTAGTGAGGACTGGAGTTATATGATCCAGTTTCCTGGTGTTAGTGAGGACTGGAGTTATATGATCCAGTTTCCTGGTGTTAGTGAGGACTGGAGTTATATGATCCAGTTTCCTGGTGTTAGTGAGGACTGGAGTTATATGATCCAGTTTCCTGGTGTTAGTGAGGACTGGAGTTATATGATCCAGTTTCCTGGTGTTAGTGAGGACTGGAGTTATATGATCCAGTTTCCTGGTGTTAGTGAGGACTGGAGTTATATGATCCAGTTTTCCTGGTGTTAGTGAGGACTGGAGTTTATATGATCCAGTTTCCTGGTGTTAGTGAGGACTGGAGTTTATATGATCCAGTTTTCCTGGTGTTAGTGAGGACTGGAGTTATATGATCCAGTTTCCTGGTGTTAGTGAGGACTGGAGTTATGATCCAGTTTCCTGGTGTTAGTGAGGACTGGAGTTATATGATCCAGTTTCCTGGTGTTAGTGAGGACTGGAGTTATATGATCCAGTTTCCTGGTGTTAGTGAGGACTGGAGTTATATGATCCAGTTTCCTGGTGTTAGTGAGGACTGGAGTTATATGATCCAGTTTCCTGGTGTTAGTGAGGACTGGAGTTATATGATCCAGTTTCCTGGTGTTAGTGAGGACTGGAGTTATATGATCCAGTTTCCTGGTGTTAGTGAGGACTGGAGTTATATGATCCAGTTTCCTGGTGTTAGTGAGGACTGGAGTTATATGATCCAGTTTCCTGGTGTTAGTGTGAGGACTGGAGTTATATGATCCAGTTTCCTGGTGTTAGTGAGGACTGGAGTTATATGATCCAGTTTCCTGGGTGTTAGTGAGGACTGGAGTTATATGATCCAGTTTCCTGGTGTTAGTGAGGACTGGAGTTATATGATCCAGTTTCCTGGTGTTAGTGAGGACTGGAGTTTATATGATCCAGTTTCCTGGTGTTAGTGAGGACTGGAGTTTATATGATCCAGTTTCCTGGTGTTAGTGAGGACTGGAGTTATATGATCCAGTTTCCTGGTGTTAGTGAGGACTGGAGTTATATGATCCAGTTTCCTGGTGTTGGTGAGGACTGGAGTTATATGATCCAGTTTCCTGGTGTTAGTGAGGACTGGAGTTATATGATCCAGTTTCCTGGTGTTAGTGAGGACTGGAGTTATATGATCCAGTTTCCTGGTGGTTAGTGAGGACTGGAGTTATATGATCCAGTTTCCTGGTGTTAGTGAGGACTGGAGTTATATGATCCAGTTTCCTGGTGTTAGTGAGGACTGGAGTTATATGATCCAGTTTCCTGGTGTTAGTGAGGACTGGAGTTTATATGATCCAGTTTCCTGGTGTTAGTGAGGACTGGAGTTATATGATCCAGTTTCCTGGTGTTAGTGAGGACTGGAGTTATATGATCCAGTTTCCTGGTGTTAGTGAGGACTGGAGTTATATGATCCAGTTTCCTGGTGTTAGTGAGGACTGGAGTTATATGATCCAGTTTCCTGGTGTTAGTGAGGACTGGAGTTATATGATCCAGTTTCCTGGTGTTAGTGAGGACTGGAGTTATATGATCCAGTTTCCTGGTGTTAGTGAGGACTGGAGTTATATGATCCAGTTTCCTGGTGTTAGTGAGGACTGGAGTTATATGATCCAGTTTCCTGGTGTTAGTGAGGACTGGAGTTATATGATCCAGTTTCCTGGTGTTTGAGGACTGGAGTTATATGATCCAGTTTCCTGGTGTTAGTGAGGACTGGAGTTATATGATCCAGTTTCCTGGTGTTAGTGAGGACTGGAGTTATATGATCCAGTTTCCTGGTGTTAGTGAGGACTGGAGTTATATGATCCAGTTTCCTGGTGTTAGTGAGGACTGGAGTTATATGATCCAGTTTCCTGGTGTTAGTGAGGACTGGAGTTATATGATCCAGTTTCCTGGTGTTAGTGAGGACTGGAGTTATATGATCCAGTTTCCTGGTGTTAGTGAGGACTGGAGTTATATGATCCAGTTTCCTGGTGTTAGTGAGGACTGGAGTTATATGATCCAGTTTCCTGGTGTTAGTGAGGACTGGAGTTATATGATCCAGTTTCCTGGTGTTAGTGAGGACTGGAGTTATATGATCCAGGTTCCTGGTGTTAGTGAGGACTGGAGTTATATGATCCAGTTTCCTGGTGTTAGTGAGGACTGGAGTTATATGATCCAGTTTCCTGGTGTTAGTGAGGACTGGAGTTATATGATCCAGTTTCCTGGTGTTAGTGAGGACTGGAGTTATATGATCCAGTTTCCTGGTGTTAGTGAGGACTGGAGTTATATGATCCAGTTTCCTGGTGTTAGTGAGGACTGGAGTTATATGATCCAGTTTCCTGGTGTTAGTGAGGACTGGAGTTATATGATCCAGTTTCCTGGTGTTAGTGAGGACTGGAGTTATATGATCCAGTTTCCTGGTGTTAGTGAGGACTGGAGTTATATGATCCAGTTTCCTGGTGTTAGTGAGGACTGGAGTTATATGATCCAGTTTCCTGGTGTTAGTGAGGACTGGAGTTATATGATCCAGTTTCCTGGTGTTAGTGAGGACTGGAGTTATATGATCCAGTTTCCTGGTGTTAGTGAGGACTGGAGTTATATGATCCAGTTTCCTGGTGTGTTAGTGAGGACTGGAGTTATATGATCCAGTTTCCTGGTGTTAGTGAGGACTGGAGTTATATGATCCAGTTTCCTGGTGTTAGTGAGGACTGGAGTTATATGATCCAGTTTCCTGGTGTTAGTGAGGACTGGAGTTATATGATCCAGTTTCCTGGTGTTAGTGAGGACTGGAGTTATATGATCCAGTTTCCTGGTGTTAGTGAGGACTGGAGTTATATGATCCAGTTTCCTGGTGTTAGTGAGGACTGGAGTTATATGATCCAGTTTCCTGGTGTTAGTGAGGAGGACTGGAGTTATATGATCCAGTTTCCTGGTGTTAGTGAGGACTGGAGTTATATGATCCAGTTTCCTGGTGTTAGTGAGGACTGGAGTTATATGATCCAGTTTCCTGGTGTTAGTGAGGACTGGAGTTATATGATCCAGTTTCCTGGTGTTAGTGAGGACTGGAGTTATATGATCCAGTTTCCTGGTGTTAGTGAGGACTGGAGTTATATGATCCAGTTTCCTGGTGTTAGTGAGGACTGGAGTTATATGATCCAGTTTCCTGGTGTTAGTGAGGACTGGAGTTATATGATCCAGTTTCCTGGTGTTAGTGAGGACTGGAGTTATATGATCCAGTTTCCTGGTGTTAGTGAGGACTGGAGTTATATGATCCAGTTTCCTGGTGTTAGTGAGGACTGGAGTTATATGATCCAGTTTCCTGGTGTTAGTGAGGACTGGAGTTATATGATCCAGTTTCCTGGTGTTAGTGAGGACTGGAGTATATGATCCAGTTTCCTGGTGTTGGTGAGGACTGGAGTTATATGATCCAGTTTCCTGGTGTTAGTGAGGACTGGAGTTATATGATCCAGTTTCCTGGTGTTAGTGAGGACTGGAGTTATATGATCCAGTTTCCTGGTGTTAGTGAGGACTGGAGTTATATGATCCAGTTTCCTGGTGTTAGTGAGGACTGGAGTTATATGATCCAGTTTCCTGGTGTTAGTGAGGACTGGAGTTATATGATCCAGTTTCCTGGTGTTAGTGAGGACTGGAGTTAGTGAGGACTGGAGTTATATGATCCAGTTTCCTGGTGTTAGTGAGGACTGGAGTTATATGATCCAGTTTCCTGGTGTTGGTGAGGACTGGAGTTATATGATCCAGTTTCCTGGTGTTAGTGAGGACTGGAGTTATATGATCCAGTTTCCTGGTGTTAGTGAGGACTGGAGTTATATGATCCAGTTTCCTGGTGTTAGTGAGGACTGGAGTTATATGATCCAGTTTCCTGGTGTTAGTGAGGACTGGAGTTATATGATCCAGTTTCCTGGTGTTAGTGAGGACTGGAGTTATATGATCCAGTTTCCTGGTGTTAGTGAGGACTGGAGTTATATGATCCAGTTTCCTGGTGTTAGTGAGGACTGGAGTTATATGATCCAGTTTCCTGGTGTTAGTGAGGACTGGAGTTATATGATCCAGTTTCCTGGTGTAGTGAGGACTGGAGTTATATGATCCAGTTTCCTGGTGTTAGTGAGGACTGGAGTTATATGATCCAGTTTCCTGGTGTTAGTGAGGACTGGAGTTATATGATCCAGTTTCCTGGTGTTAGTGAGGACTGGAGTTATATGATCCAGTTTCCTGGTGTTGGTGAGGACTGGAGTTATATGATCCAGTTTCCTGGTGTTAGTGAGGACTGGAGTTATATGATCCAGTTTCCTGGTGTTAGTGAGGACTGGAGTTATATGATCCAGTTTCCTGGTGTTAGTGAGGACTGGAGTTATATGATCCAGTTTCCTGGTGT
>JAGFBZ010002767.1:0-17246 GCA_018398805.1 Hirundichthys speculiger
TCAAACAGCTCCTGTCTTTCATTGGTCTCTGCTCCTACTGCAGGACCTTTGTGCCTAACTTCTCTGAACTCTCCAAACCCCTTGGTGAGTTGGCCCGCTCGAAGCCCATGTCTTCTAAGCTTATCTGGACAGATGAAGCTGAACAATGTCTTGTTGATCTGAAACAGTCTCCACCCACTTTAGGTCTTCCTGACCCATCCAGACCCTTCACACAAACTGTTGATGAACGAGGCTCATGTATGACTTCTGTTTTCTTGCAGGATCATGCTGGTGTCCTCTGATATGTGGCCTATTTCTCTTGTAAACTTGATCCTGTGGCTGCTGGCCTTCCCCGCTGCCTGCCTGCCATAGCGGCGGCGGGGAAGGCTCTAGCATCCTCTCGTGACATAGTGGGGTATGCACCTCTACTCTTTTGGTCCCGCATGAGGTCCACATGATCCTGTTGGAACACAGAACCTCTCATTTCTCTCTGCCTTGTTTTCTCAGGTATCACACCTGTCTTTTAGAACTGCCCAATGTCACAGTGAAACGCTGCACTGTTCTGAACCTGCCACTCTTCTCTCAACCCCTGATGAGGGCACCCCTCATGACTGTGTGGCTGAGCTCTCTCTCACCTGCACTCCTCGACCTGACCTCTTGGACAGCCCTCTGACCGATCCAGACCCAATCCTGTATGTTCATGGCTCTGCATCTCGTGATGCCCTCACTGGTCACTTCCGTGTTGGTTTCGCCGTCTGCTCAGACCATGGCACGGTAGAGTCCGCGCCTCTGCCGTCCCATTACTCTGCGCAGGCTGCTGAACTTGTGGCCTTAACTCGTGCGTGCATGCTCGCAGAGGAACGCTTAGTTACCATTTACACCGACTCTCGTTACGCAATTGGTGTTGTACACGACCATGGCGCGCTCAGGAAACATCGTGGTTTCATGAAATCTGACAGGAAGCCCATTCTCCATTGTTCTTTAATTGCAGATCTCCTAGATGCCATCCTGCTGCTTTCCCAAGTTGCTGTATGCAAATGTGAAGCTCACGCTAACGCTTCTGATTCTGTCTCCACAGTGACCTCTTGTGCAGATGCTGCAGCTAAGGCAGATGCACTGACACCACTTCCTGTTGCAGCTTCCTGTGTCCAGGCCGACAGCTCTCCCTCAAGTACGTCTCCTCTCACAGCTCTGCAATCACTGGCTTCAGCTACTGACAAAAGGCCTGGCGTGCTGCAGGTTCCCATTTTTCCCCTCATGGATGGTTTAAGCCAGATGGTAAACCCTGCTTGCCTTCTGCTCTTTTTGCCCACTATGCTAACTTGACACATGGTCTTGACCACGTGTCAAAAGGGGGAACGTTAAGTGCAATAGCTGAGTGTTGTTTTACAAAAGTTTTTGCAGCTTATGCACAAAAATTTGCCAATCTCGCATGATTTGTGCCACCCATAACCCAGGTAGGCAAATCCAAAATGCACAACAGGCGTCTCATCCCCCACCAATCAGACCGTTTGAACATACTATTATGGACTTTGTTGGATTTTCTCCCTCTGAATGTAAGCCATCTCTCAAATCTCTCTTCACCTTGGCATAGATGTCAGAAAACACTCTGCCTATCACCCAGCCAATGGTAGAGCTGTGGAACGAGAGAATGGTACTTTAAAGAACAAACTTGCTAAGTGTTGTGAGGAAACAGGTTTGCCCTGAACAAAACCCTCCCTCTTGTGCTAACGCACATGAGAGTGAGGAAAAGAGGCAGGGCCAACCTGAGTCCTTTTGAAATTTTGTTTGCAGCCCCTCCCAACGTTGGACTGGCACCCCCCAGGGCTCCTCCACCAGAGACAGCCCTGTGTGAAAGCAGTCTTCTTACCTAATGTACTAACCTTACTAAAACCCCGTCAGACATCCGTTCTCAGGTATTTGCAGCTCTTCCTCACCCAGCTGAGGGTCAACTGCACTCACTGCGCCCAAGTGACTATGTGCTGATGAAACGCTTCAAAAGGCAGAGGTGGGACCATCAGCGCTGGCCCCTACCAGATCCTCCTGGTCACTCAAACTGCAGTCAAGGTTGCCAAACGTGCCACGTGGGTCCACGCACCACATTGTTGTGGGGTCCCTGCCCCAGCCTAAGGTCTTCGCTCTCAAGCAAGATCAGTGTGGAATGAAATAAGTGTCCCACTGCTACAGTAGCGTGCCAAGCTCCTCCCCATCGTCCCCATGGATCGTCCGCGGCCCTGGCATCCTTTCAGGATACACGGCTGGTCTCTCCTAGGCTCCGTGTGCGTCCTTGTCTTCCTGAGCGCTGTCATTGCGCTCCCCATCATACTGATGTAATCACGTGTCACCACTCCTGCCACTGCCCCTCCTGACAACTTCTTCAACTCATCTGGCCCCACTGCGCCCCCTCAACTGCCCCTCCTTCGTCCCTTTCCAGACGTAGAAGGAACGCCCCTTTGCCCAAACCCCACAGCAGCCCTAGACGTCAAAAACCTGTTTGGTGTGCAGGTCTGTCTCCCACTGAACACTACAAGCACAATTTCCATTCCCATATCCAGCTTGTCCTACGGCGATCGATCTGCTGACTGTTAATTTGACAGGTAATGTGTCCCTCATATGTGTCCCCCCCGAATATCATCCTGTTCTCACAGACACCTGCAAGGTCGAATACTAGATATGAGACTAACGAAACATAAAATAAGCCTTTCTTTGTTCTTTGTTCACTATCAGTAATACAACATGACCATATATGGGCTTCTGGTGCTTCTGCTTAAAACTCTCTGTCTCTCTGCCTTTTGCCAGAGAGAAATCTTTTCTCTCTCCATGCGCATGATATATTCTTGACTTGACTTAATAAAACATTGTGAACGCAGTTGTTATATTTTTATTCTACTGGATTCTTCTTCAGATAATATTTTCCACGACAGGGTCTTTCTGTGTGGAGTTTGCATGTTCTCCCCGTGCTTGCGTGGGTTTCCTCCGGGTACTCCAGCTTCCTCCCACAGTCCAAAGACATGCATGTCAGGTTAATTGATAGTTCTAAATTGCCCGTAGGAGTGAATGTGAGTGTGAGTGGTTGTTTGTCTATGTGTGGCCCTGTGATGGACTGGTGACCTGTTCAGGGTGAACCCCTGCCTTTCGCCTGTAGACGGCTGGGACAGGCTCCAGCAGATCCCTGTGACCCTTCAAGGATGAAACAGGTATAGATAATGGATGTCTGTCTGTGTCTTCGATTCTGAATGTTTTTTTTTTTCGGTTTACTTTTTTTTAGTTATGCGCTTTGGGTTGCACCCAGTACATGTTTAAAGGGATGGTTCAGAGTAATTTCAACCTAGGGTCCTGCACCATGACCTCGTGCCAAATGCCCTCCAGAAGCTAGTTTTCCCTTGCTCAATCAGTGGCATTTTGAGAAAAATCTTGGAAATGAGGGAACAAAGGGCTGAGGGAACATAGGGCTGAGGGAACATAGGGCTGAGGGAACATAGGGCTGAGGGAACATAGGGCTGAGGGAACATAGGGCTGAGGGAACATAGGGCTGAGGGAACATAGGGACTAATTTTCAAAATTTTCAGTGAAAAAAATGTCCTGCTTCCTGGAAACGTTTCAGAAACCAGGTTAGTGTTGAATCTGAGCTCAGGGGAAACAGTCTTCACTTTCACATAGAGAGATAACATCAGAGGATTCGGTTGATTCTTTTCAGAAACTGTGGTGACTCATTCTCAGAGTCTGTTACTGTGACTGAGTCTGTGAACTAAACCTGGTTGAGACTCAGGTTTATTTCCACAGAGCCTGAGTTTATTTCTGTCTCCTCCTCTTCATAAAGCTGAAACAGGGTTAATTTAATCAGACAACTGATCCTGTAATGTGCATTTAGGAGGCGTTTGACTGATGACATCGTTTTACTGACTGAAGAAGCTGCACTGGTTTACTTCAAGTATATTTGAAGCGTGTTCAGACGGTTTGACATACGCTGATGGATTTTGTAAGAACATCAGGTCTACTGCTTTTCTGCAGTTACATGACCTATATATGCATGATCGTATCCTTCTGTCATCCACTGAATGTTATATAACTCACAAGAAAAAGCTAAAAACAACTTAGAGTTGAACTCAGTTTGCTCAACCTCCTTTCTGAAACACCCCCCCGACTACAAACTTTGCAAATATACAACTGAAAATGTGAAACAGACAGAGTTAAATGAAAAAGAAGCAACAGACATGAGAATTAATCTAGTCTGTAGTTTGAAAAACAAAAGTAAAACTAGATTTGGTTTAAATGTAAGTCCACATTCGCTTAAAAAAGAGCTCACCTGGCAACCATGACGTCACGAGCACTTGATACCGTCCGGGGCGAAGCCCGGAACATTTGCTCGAAGTTTAGGGATCATCACCGAATTTCTTTTACACAAGATCGACACTGTACAACCATACATACAGATAAACTACATGTTAATCACAACACCATTTCTTTTCCAGATGGATGTAGCATCATGATATGTAATGTTACATTTTTTGTCTTGAATATAAACCTGACAAATATCCAGGACACAGACCGGAGGGACTTTTCAAAGTCCTGACCAGCACACCTACGTCTTAAAACGACACTTTCACAAATACGTTGATGAATTATTTGTAAGGTTAAATACAGTGTCATGGATATTATTCACAGTTATCCTTATATTCATAATCTTTTCCCGTTTTAGCCCTGCTGTGGGCGTGTTTCTACTCTGAACGTCTGTGACAGTTAGACCGCTGCTGGACAGGGAGGAGGGAGCAGAATGTTCATGTGAATGACAGGAACAAACAGCCTATCAGGACACGGGAGGTTGTGACTTAGAGCCAATCAGAAGCAAATTAGGGCGGGTCTTTGAAAATGTTGTTGAATATTTTTCCAGACCTCTGATCTTCACATAAATTTGAGAACCCCCTTTCACCGGCCCCTCATGAAAGTTTTTTTCACACAGCCACCTGGACCTGCCCAGAGATCTACGAGAGCATTTCAGAGTTTGTTGGTCATCTGACAAACTGCAGCCTCCAGACCCCAAAAACAACAATCCAGCTTTCATCAGTCCAGAAAATGTTGGTCCATTTGTCTTTAGGCCCGTCAGTGTGTAGCATATTATCTATATTTATCTATACACATACCCTCATATCTCCCTACCTTTCCCACCTGGCCAGTGTTGTCTCCTTCAAGCTCTGAACCCTGGGGCCTGGGAACCTGAGGGTTCTGTGGATCTCAGCTGTTCCCAGTAGTCCCTCTTCTGGACAGAGATCTCAGATGTTGTTCCTGGAATCTGCTGGAGCCTCCAGTCCAGTTTGGAGGTTTCAGCTCCCAGTGCTCCGATCACTACTGGCACCACAGCTGCCTCCACACTCCACATGTTTTCTAGTTCTTCCTTCAGGCCTTGGCAGTTCTTGAACTTCTTGTTCCTTCTTTCTGATGCTGCCGTCACTTGAGATGTCCACATCCACCACCACTGCTGTCCTCTGATGTTTATCCACCACCACTACTGTCCTCTGATGTTTATCCACCACCACTGCTGTCCTCTGATGTACATCCACCACCACTGCTGTCCTCTGATGTTCATCCACCACCACTGCTGTCCTCTGATGTTTGTCCACCACCACTGCTGTCCTCTGATGTTTGTCCACCACCACTGCTGTCCTCTGATGTTTGTCCACCACCATGTCAGGCTGATTAGACATCACCAGTTTGTCAGTCTGGATCTGGAGGTTCCACAGGATCTTGACCCGCTTGTTCTCACTCACCTAGACACCAGAGAAGTAAAGACCAGGAGAATTAATAGGATGTTCTCCATCAACCTGTTCAAGGTCAACTCTCAATGTCAGGGTAGTGAGGTGGCAGCAGACCCATCCAGGGCTGAGATGGAGCAACACTGGAAGAAATCTGGGAGAAGGAGGTGAGATATAAAAACAATGTTCAGTGGCTGCTGGATCTACAACCAAGATTAGACAGTTTCAGCTCATAACAAGAACCAGGGAAACTGAACATTACTGCTGTTCTGAGATCATTTCACTGGCTACCAGTTACCTGCAGATCACACTTTGAATTTTCATTCCCTCCCAGGGAGCAAAGTGTATTTTTAATGAAAGTCCATCAGACAGCTGCAGTTAGTCCACAGCGCTGCTGCTCCAGTCTTCACTGACACCAAGAACGTGGATCATATAACTCCAGTCCTCAGATCTTTACACTGGCTTCCTGTTTGTCAGAGACTTGACTTTAAAATTCTGCAGTTAGTTTACAAAGCACTGAATAGTTTATGGCCAGAACAGATTCAGGATCTTCTGATTGGTTATAACCTAACCAGGTCCCTCAGGTCATCAGGGTCAAGTCTACCTTCTGTTCCCAGAGTCAGAAATAAAACACGTAGAGGCAACTTGCAGTTTTTATCCTCCTCATATGTGGAACAAACTCCTAGAAAACTGCATGTCTGCTACCTTTTATCAAAACAACAGATAATTAACTCTTATTTCTTGCCTTTTATCCCATCTTCTTTGAGGGTTTTAATGTCTGATAACTTCAGCGGTCATGGATGTGTGAGCCAAAGGTGCAGGACTCTGCTGGTGACCCTACTCTCTGTTTGACTACTGTGTGAGCGTCCTCGGTGGTTAGTGGGTCACTGGATCAGATCTCTGGAGTTTTCCACACCTTAGACTGACAGGGCCAGTCCACACTAGCGGTGCTTAGTGAATAGTTCAGGGCTGAGCTGCCTGCAGGTGAGGTCAGGTGAGGCCGGTTTGGCTGGTGAGTGTAATCAGTTTCAGGTAAACTGCTACCTGGGGTTCAGTTTATTTTGTTTCTGATTTTAATGTTTCCTGTAATGCTTCTAATGTTTTATGTAAAGCACCCTAAATTGTTTTGTACATGAAATGTGCTACACAAATAAACTTGCCTTGTCCTTCACATTTTGTGTGGCAGAACCTCCCACTTCCTGTTTCAGTGTGAATTCTGCAGGAACGTCCGTCTACAAAACCTTTTATGGAGCATGAAGACATTTATCAGAATGATCTGTAGGAATCTCAGGCTGAACTCACGAACACTGACAGAAGACAAAATACACTAAATAATGTGACCAGAATCATGTTCCTTTGACCAGAAGGTGGCGCTATGGAGTTCATTCAACTTTGTCATTTACACTTGTTCAGAGTGGAAGGTCAAACTTATGAACTTTGGGGAAGATTGGAGAAGGCATGTCCAAGTTAGAACAACAGGTCTATTCATGATGAGAAACTTTACCGTAGTCTCACAATGACGCTCTTTGATAGAAAGTTACAGTTTAATACTGTTGTCTCATTCTCTCGGTAATCAAAAGGACAAAGTCCAGAAGGTCAAGAAAACAAAACCATAACAACTGAAGGCAGACTGACTGACTGGAACATTTGGAGACTTTCAACATGCATAAACTAACATGCACTTTGGTAGTAAAATGTCATATTTCACCTCAACTTCATGTTTTACATCCTGGTCAGCTCTTCATAAAGGTTAAAAAAAAAAAAAAAAAAAAGAGTAATGAAGGAGATAAACATGTAACGTGATCCAATCAACCATCTGTCATCTAGATCCTTGATACAGTTAAACTGGTCATTCCAGATGGTTTACTGCTTTTACTTTCAGTATTACTCAAACACATTTAGCATGATTCATAGTTAAAGAGAACACAGTAAACAACTGCAGGAAGTAAAAAATAAAAAGCATTTATGTTAAAGACCATTATTACATCGAATTAAATTTTTACAGTGAAGGAAACTACAAAAAAACAAAACAAAAAAAAAACCACCCGTTCATAGGGATGCACTGTTTTTTTTAAACTGATACCGATAACTTTCAGCTCCTAAAGGCCAACACCAATAACCGATAACACAAACATATACCTAAGATCATTACATCAATACTATGAACAAAACCAAAAATTGTTTTGACTCTTTAAATGAACAGATATTTATTTTTTACAAGCCTCTCAAACATTTTCATAAAGCTATCAAACAAACCTATTTGATATCTCACATTAACTTAAATTAGCTGCATTACTGACTGATATAAAAATAAAAATAAAGGAAATACATGCATCAGAATTACAAACTGAAAAAATACATTCAATGACAATAAGAAATAATGCACAGAGCATAATGTACTGAAACAAGTTAGACTTGTCTGTGTAAATAAACTGAAAAAGTGCACTCATAGTAACAAAAAAATATGTTTAAAGGATTTTGGCTTGTGGTTCCGTTCAAGTGAATGCCTTTAATTATTTTATGTTTTATGTTTTTCGTAAACATTTTCATAAAGCTATCAAACAAACCTATATGATATCTCACATCAACTTAAATAAGCTGCATTACTGACTGATATAAAAAAATAAAGGCTCCTTGAACGGATGGAAATACTTGCATCAGAATTACTAACTGAAAAAATACATTCCTCAATGACAATAAAAAATAATGCACAGAGCATAATGTACTGACACAAGTTAGACTTGTCTGTGTAAATAAACTGAAAAAGTGCACTCATAGTAACAAAAAAATAAGTTTAAAGGATTTTGGCTTGTGCTTCCATTCAAATTAATGCCTTTAATTAAAGTAAATGAGGTTCAGTAGTTTTTGTTGTTTTTTTTTTTTTTTAATCTCATGGAAGCTTTACTTGGTGCTGGCTTGTTCACGTTAGCTCACGTTAGCGCGATTTCAAAACTCCATGGAAGCGATGGTTATGTTTCAGGTGGCTGATCAGATTTGACGTATTAAAGCTTGTGCTATTTTTCCCTCCTTCGCTTGGAGCATTTGTCACAAATAACCAGCGAACTATCTTCCTCTGAAACTTTAACGAAGTTCTACACCATCGCCGCCACGTTTGTTTGTTTTTATCAGCGCACCATTCCGCAATGCTGCATTCAAGGTGTAACGTAAATTCCTCCATTCCCTCGTTTGCTCGTCGTTCTTTCTGGCTTATCTATTTTTTCTATTTTTTATGTGTAACTTGTGGGAGAATACTGCAAATATCAGTTAAAGTCAGCAACTACCAAAACTATGACGAGTTAATGAGTTGTTTTCTGGCATGAGGGGGTATTCTTGATTTTTCTTCCTGAGTAATCGTTTTACTGATTATGCCGACGTTACTTGAACATAACATTCACTGCCGGTCATTCAAGGCTCAGAGGGAGCGAGACACTGCCATGTTGACAAGTATGTATATGTTATCGGGGCTATTCGTCATGATATCGGACTTATCAGGATGACGTCATACTTTTCATGTTATCGTCCCGATAGTTATCTGGTCGATAGTTATCGTGCATCCCTACCAGTTCATAATGTGTTTGCAGAGGAAACTCTTCAGACTTTGAGCCTTTTATCTACCTGATAGTGATTTTACAGTTCACTGGAGCAACTGACATTTACTGCTGAGATGTGAACTAGTTCACTGAACAAATCCTCCAACTTTGCATCGATCAATCCTCTGTGTTTAATGAAACAACACCGTCTTTGTAAGAGTCAGTCATCAGTTAGCTGCAACTGTAACTTTCACCTCTACAAAGTTGAATCAGTTTCTCAGCTTATTTTTATGTGACATACCAGCACAGTCTCACCAATATCTAATTATAAACTATTGTAAGATGATCTCTAATTGATCCTTTTTAATGTCTAAACTACATCTAGAAAGTAAACAAAAGGAAGTTCAGCGCTGCAGAAGCAGAAAATAACTAACATCCTTGTGTTTGGTCTGTAAATACAGAACAAAGTAAATGACAACATACAAACATAAAGACCAGCTTCAACGTTTGCCCTGCATGTAGGCTTCATGTGCACAAATCAGGCTTCAAATCACATATCAAACATGGATGTTCTTGTTCTGTAGGAGGAATCAGGGATTCCTAAAGAAGGGAAGAACTCTACACAAAAACAGTCTCAGCTGAGGTTTGAACCAGGAACTTCTTTTCTGTGAGGCGACATAACTCTCCACTGTCCTGAACAGTGAGCATCCTGAAACCATCAACTCCCAGTAGAATTTCTGTTGTGTAGAAAACTGGTTCAGGACTTCCTGTACTGGAAATATGTTTCATCTGGTCTGATGTCAGTCAGCACTTCCATGATGCTACAATAAAGGACTCATTCTCCTCCAGATCAGCAGCCCAGTTTCAGTCTTCAGTGGTTGTCTGGTTAGAAACGTCCAGACATCATGACTCTGAGGTATCAGGAAGCTTGATGGTTGTTTCCTCCACAAGTTAAAGAGTCCAGTCTGACGGTGATGGGTGTGGTGAA
This sequence comes from Hirundichthys speculiger, assembly GCA_018398805.1. Classification (NCBI taxonomy): domain Eukaryota; kingdom Metazoa; phylum Chordata; class Actinopteri; order Beloniformes; family Exocoetidae; genus Hirundichthys; species Hirundichthys speculiger. The sequence continues at coordinate 10,248 of JAGFBZ010002767.1, forward strand.
TCAGGAATAAACACGACTGACTGTTCTGTAAACTGTAGAGACGATGTGACAGCATCCAACTGGACAGTAACTGGATTCTAGAGCACATTTACTCTGCAGTCAACAGACATTCAACATGTTTTAGAGGTGATTTATACTGTTTAAAGCTGCCGAGAGAAATGAAGATCAAATAATAAACTACCTGTACATTTGCAGAAACATCAATGAGATGGTCTTCAGTTAATAAATACAATTATTTTAACAACACACTTCTTTCTAACCTGTTTATACAGGTGAACTCTCCTGTTCTTTTCTTCCATTCTGTTCTGCCATCATTGGTGTTGTATTTTCCCCATCTCGTTTCTTCTGATTGGTTAAAAAACAAACAATGACATATTTGAGTCTCAGTGTTGTCAAATGTGAATGTTATCATTTAAAAAAGAAAATCAAAGAAAACACACCTTTCTGGTATTTCCACAACAGTTTTTTAACCCTGTAAGAGAGAAATAAAGAAAACACCTTCAGCACCATCATGTCCAGGAAAAATCTATTATCCACAAAAACAGTATCATTTTACTCACGTTTTCTCTTTATGAAGATTAATCCAGTTAACACTAGAACAATCAGTAATAAAACAACCATCCCAACGATGACCAGAACTCCAGACAGACTGGAACTCAGTCCTCCACATTCTGCATCAGTTGAAGCAGTTCCTGCTTTTATCAGCTGGAGGTTTTTTGTTTCACACCTGGAATGAAACATGGTGATTTTTAGAGGAAAATATTCAGATGAAAACACGTCCAATGTATTTATAGGAAACTAAATACGTTTCTACCTGTAATGAAGTATCACTTACTGTGTGTGAGGCCGACAAGATGTCAGTGTTCCATCTGAAAATGTTCCTCTGAGACAGTCGGAGCACTGAGAGTCTGTGGAGGCTGTTCCTGCACAAACACACATGATGAGGTGGAAATGGTTTCTACATGAATAATATCAGACAGGATAAATGGTGACAACAAGTACAACTCCATTAACTGTACAAAGGACCATCGATCAGCAACTGAGCTACAGTTAGGTCCTCTGGTGGGAAAGTTCAATGGCCTACGATGTCCTACTACGTGTCAAAGACTTTTGGAATAACACTGAATCTCCAGGATGTCCCAGATGTGTTCATCAGAGCGTAATTGTAGAAACAACCAGTGACAGTCTGGAATCAAATTCAATTCAATTTCATTTCAATTTTTTTTCCAGTTTTGATGAGAGAGAAAATACCAGAGCGAGTGAATTAGTAAGTTGAAATATTTAATGCACTTTAGCAAACCAAAATCAGTTCAGTTAAATTCAAATTTTTTATAGTGTCTGTTACAATGTCAATTGTCTCTAGGCGCTTTACAGAGACCCAGATCAGGACCCCCGAGCAAATATCATTAACTAAAATTATCATATTAAATCCAAATCCATCCATCACAACAGCATGACTTCACAGGAGAAGAGTCCGGGAGCTGAACTGGACTCTGCGTCCAGAACTTGACCAACAGAAAACATCTGGAGCATCAGAAAATAAAACCTCCAACAACAAAGGTCCAGGACTGTTGAGCAGCTGAAATCCTGCATCAGACCAGACTGGGACAACAGTCCTCTCCTGAAACTCCAGCAGCGGTCTCCTTAGGCTGGGCGGTATTACGGTAATACCGAATACTTCCGGTATTTAAAAATAGCAGTGGTATCAGTTTCAATACCGTCATAAAAAAAAATCAATGAATGATTTCTGTGGTTTAAAGTTTAGTTTAGTTTCTCCTGTATCGCTGTGTGTACTGTGTGTTCCGCTTTATTTTACCGTTTATTCATGTTCGCTTGCAGCTGATCTCGGTTTGACTCGTCCTGTTAAGGTACTGACGATGAAAACAACACTTCCTGAGTTTGCTGCTTCATAATAAAAGGTTTTAATTAAACCAATAATGTTGGACTTTTATGTTGAAGAATTTAAAGGAAGTGAAACGTCCGGCATCAGACACTTTACTATAAAGCGCGTTTCAGCAAACACACCTCGGCAGCAGAGAGGAGCTGGAGCAGAGAAGGAACAGTTAAAACTACAGTGAAAAGCAAGAAATACACAAATAAATAACAACTGTAGTTGAGCCAACTTTATATTGAAGCACTGAACTGCTGTTTCGAGGTAAACTCGCCTTTTTTTTCAGGCGTAAAGCCCCGCGGCAGCGCACATAATGGGGGTGACTGTTTTGATGCGTGGCGTCCGCCGGCGGTGTGAGTTCACCTTAATAGTCGCGGGAATACCGTATACCCCGGTAAAATGTGAGGGAAGTTTGACGGTATCAAAATTTGGATACCGCCCAAGCCTAGTCTCCTCATCTTCTCAGATGTTTACAGACAGATGTTAGAAGAAGAGATGATACACGATGGTGAACATCATCCTGTTCCAGCTGTTTAGAGACGTGCTGCTGCCATCAAAGTCAAAATGAGGTAATATTTTCCATGAAATGATCAAATGTCTTGGTTTCAAGATCTGATATGTTCTTTATGTTCTACTGGGAATAAAATATGAGATTTTCAAATCAATGCATTCTGTTTTTATTTATATTTTAAACAGTGTCACAGCTGTTTTGGAACTGAGGTTGTAAAGGAAAGAGTTTGGGTGTTTAACACACCTGCAGTTGGAATCAGCTGTTCCTGTTATTGAGTAAAACCATCCAGAGGGATGAACTACGAAGCTAGATTAGAGGGTTAGCGAGGTATGTTGAGTCTAAAGCCAGGATTTCCAGCACCACGAAGGTGGCTCTCTTTTAACCTGGCTAGATCACCATGGGAAACTTACTCTGCAAGCTTAACCTGGTCCGAAGCAGGTTATGTGCAGAGTTTAGGCTCAATCGGCTATAAAAAGCACGCCCTTTCACTTTCACCCAATCCTGTTGACTTTAGCGCCAGGATTGTGTAATGGAGGGAGAGTATCAGAGACCGGACTGATCCGCTGGCTCCCAGACCATATTTCTATGAACGCTAGAGATTTCCAGCTGAGGGAATCAGTTACATTTGTAATCTGCTAGAGCCAATATTGGCAGCGCACCAAACGCAGCATACGCTCACATAGCACAAAACGGGTGTGCGTTTCTTTGCGTTTCTTTGCCACGGGAACCTACATGCATTCAGTTGGTGATGCAGAAAATCTGAGCCAGATACGGAATAAAGGTTGTACTTGCTCTTACTAAACTGCTGAATATGTTTGTAGTATTCCCTGGCCATCTGCCCACGCCTCAAATAAAAGAAGTGTTTTACTAAATCGCAGGTAACATAAATTAATAGTCCATTATATTGATAATCAGTGTGACGTGGAATTTCATGTGAAATGTTTTAATATAATTCAATCATAAGATTCCCCAGGGTGATAGGGTACCTATTAAAGTGGCCGGTGAGTGTATATTGGTATCACTTGACTTGAAAGATACATCTCCTGGATGCACTGGGACACATCATCAGTGATGTATCCTGGGTTCATAGGATGTTTCGGGTCTCGCAACATCATACACCCTCGCCCAGGCGACCCAGCCGGGTGATCAAGACCCGGCTTGTGTCCCAGTAGCAACCCACGGATCTGCCCTTTTCAGCCACAGCACCTCGTGGCTTTTCTGCAGCTTCACTTGCGGCTTGAATGGCCTTCTTCTTGGCCGCCCTGTGATCCCAATCGGCAAGAACTTTGCAGAGGGAGCGTCTGAAAAGCCTCTGCAGCCTATTCTATGGGCTCATAGAAGGTCCTCCAGCCCTTCGCCTGCATTCCTCCACCAGCTCCTGATACTTGGCACGTTTCCTTTCGTTGGCTTCCTCAATCCGCTCTTCCCGGGGCACTGTAGTTCCAGCATGATCAGGTGTTTGAAGCCTCTGAGATAATGATCATGTCTGGCCGTAAAGGTGTTGCTACGATGTGCTGGGGGAATCTCAGTGTTTTCCAGGTCAACGTGCAGCTGCCAATCAGGGCTGTGGAGGAGTCCCGTTGTTGTCTGTGGACGTGCGCGAGGTCTCTCTCAGCTTGATGAAGGAGATTGCCTTCTTTGGAGCGTGATGGTGTTTGGTGGGTGCTGATGGCCAAGGCTATGCTCTCAGCAATTGCTTTGAGTACCGGTCATGGCCGCCAACGATAGCGGCCGTCAGCCAGGGACTTTGGGCAACTGCTGAGGAGATGTTCAGGGAGCCTTTTCGGAGCAAAGGGAGCAGGTGGGTGTCGCTCTTCCCCCACATGTGGAGGTTTTGGGGCTAGGAAGGCATCGTAGACTGCTGCCACAAGGAAGCGGACGCGGTGGAAGTCTGCCTGCATGATTTGGACCAGGTAACTTTGCGCGTAAGGCGCTCTCCCATCTTGTCCATGCCCCTGTTGCCAGAGTCCCACTACCCTGCCCACTCGCTCTTCCTCCACGCCTACTCGGACCTCCTCCTGGAGTAGATGGTTCTCTCTTTCCCCCGGGCCTGGCTGACTGGAGTCTTTGGGAGGTAGCCCAAGCCTGTTCTCCCTGTTGCACGGCACCAACCAGCGCCTTTGCCGTAGGCGTGATCAGCCACCTCCACTGCCTTTTCTGCCTTCCACTTTCTTCCTGTCCTCAATTATCCCGGCTGATGACACCTTGCAGTCCCTGGAGTCTCTGTACTGTAGGGCTTCTTTTGCGTGCCACCTTGAATTCTTCAGTGGCCCACGAAGGTGCTGAGGGTGTTACTTGACCTACAGGGCAGCGCTGTTGAGCTGCGAGGAAGACCCAGCCATCCCCAGGAAGTGCTGATCTTCCTTCAAAGGACTCCACCGTTGTTACTGGGACCTGCATAACAAGGAGAGGCCACAGGACTCTAGGAAGATGGAGTGCTGGTAGATCCAGGCTTTAAATCTACAGGCAGACCGGACTTGTCCACCTTAGTGAGCCCCCTCCAACTCTTCAGTAGACTTCTGGATAGCAGCGAGTCTTTAGGGGAGCAAAGAGCTTCCCAGGCTCTTGACTGTTTCTCCGTCTCGATGGAAGACCGTTCCTAGATTGAGAATCGGAATTTATCCACCACTTTTCCCTTCTTCATACCATAGACCTTGACTTAGTTGGCTTGAAACTCATCCTGGCCCAAAGAATGAGTCTCTCCAACCCGCAAGATCCATCTACCCGGGGACTGATGTTGTTGTGATGGTCAGGTCGTCCATGTAGGCTCTATGGGGGGCTGTCGAACACCTGATCTGGATAGGGCCCTCTGCATTCCACCTCAGCAGCCTTACCACCATGTTCATCGCCAGTGCAAAAAGAACAACGGAGATGGTGCATCCGTTATTATTTCTTTCTCAAGCGGGTGCCAGTTCTGAGGTTACGACCCAGAAGTTACCCTGAGTTGAAATTATCATATAATCCGGATCAGGTCCTTGATCTTGCTGGGGAACATGGTGTAGGTGTAGCGCAAGTCGACTATTGTGTGGATGACCGTAGGCGTTAAGTCAGGTAACCACAACACAGCAAAGTTCTCCTTTGCTCTCATGGCCTCTCTAATGCTGGTGCTACACCTTGTGCTTAGGCACCGGGAACTCCAGGGATCACCCTTCTGCACCGAGGTGTCGATGTAGTTGTTCTTAAGGAGAAACTCGGTCAGTCTTCAGGAGACGATGCTGAAAAACACCTCCCTTCCACACTAGTAGTGAGATGGTCCGAAACTGGTTATGTTTTTCGAGTCCCTCCTCCTTGGGGATCCAAAACTCCTCAGCACCTCCTGGCGGCACCTTCCCCCTACGCCAGATCACCTTCAATGCCTTCCATAGATGCCGGAGAAGCTTTGGACGCGCTTGTAGGTAAGGTACACCGCTGGGGCCCGGGGAAGATGCTGAGCGGGCTGCCTTAATGACCTCTTAACCTCCTTCAGACTAGGCTCTGTCAACTGAACTCGCCGTTGGTGGGCAGGGCTTAGCCTCTGTTGGGTCCTAGATCTGACCCCTCAATGGTCGCTCATGGTGTTCTGGAGAAAGCGATTCCTTCCTCTCGGGCACTGCATCGACCACTGCGCTTTCCCCGAGCAGCTGTTAGAAAACCTAAGGGATGGCAATGAAGGCGGCCCGCTTCTTTGCTCTCTCTCTCCGCGCCTCCTGCCACTCTGCCTGCGGAGAGTTTTCAACTTCTTCCGCAGGATGTTACGGAGCTCTCTAAAGCTTCTTATCCTCCTCACTAGCTCTCTTGAATGGTTCTGAGAGTTCGAAGCTTCTTCCGCAGTTGGTGTATCTTAGTGACCTGCGGTTCATGGAGTAGGGGTGGTCTCAGTGTTGCCTTCTCCATCCGTCCAAATTTTCTGAGCCAGCTGACAATATTATGCTCATTGCATGGAGTCTGCGTCGACACTCCTTTGGCTGTGGCTTGGAGGATGTTGGACGTCCTCATCAAACTGCAGCCACTCGCTCCGTCTGCTTGCTGGGGGCCACTTAATCCGCGCTGTGGAACTACTCTGCTGGGGTTGGGAGATCCGGGCGTGGAGGGACGGGATCTGTGGTGCCTCCTGTCCGGGCTCCTCCTGCGTCTCACCAGGTCAGGACCTGTGCGTTGCACCTCGCTCTCCCGCTCCAACATTTCTTCTGGCATGTGGATCTTTAACCACGCTGGTTTTTGCCAGCTTGCCGCAGATACAGTCACTCTCGTAGTCGTTTCCGTCGCGGGGGTCGTAACGTGGGTCCGTCCGATTGGGAGATAATAATAAATCTTAAATTAATTTCACATAGATTTAGCAAAAAACTAAAGTGGTTTTCATTTATCATATAAGGACAGTCAGACCTACATAATGTTTAAATTCTGCTGCATTAAGTTTAAAGTTTAAGCGCTATAAAGAGGGAAGGAATTAATTAAGTGCATTAAGTGGAATAAATACAACTTACGAATTTAGATCTGAATTTTTGCCAGCACCCTCTTGGCTTTATTCGCACTACAGTGTTGCTTTGGCCGTAAAGATTTCTTTGAAATCCTCATAGCCCTGCAAATATTAAACCGTTCCTCCTGACTGAAATATACG
>JAGFBZ010002768.1:0-16250 GCA_018398805.1 Hirundichthys speculiger
CACCTGTCTCTTTCTCTGAACAGATGTTTTTATCTGCTTCCTGACCTTTTAAACACCATCTAAACCAGTGACCTGACAGACAGCTGAGGAGTTTCAGTAAAATCAGGAGCTTCTTGCCTCCACGCTGCAGCTTCCATCCAGAAGGATGTCTCCTTTCTTTTCAGCGAGGTCCTCGCCAACGTAGTAGGAGATGGAGTTGGGCTTCAGCACGAACCAGCGCTCTGTCCAGTTCTTCCTCTTGTGACCTTTCTTCATCATGTAACCCTGCAGAGAGAACACGGATCAAGCAAAGTTACATCACTTTTTCAATTACTGTAAGTTGGCTTTTTTTTTTTTGGACAAATGTGGGCGAGAAGTGACGGGTTAATGGGTGAGACAGGGGGAGCCAGGACCAAAACTTGATTAAAAAGCTCATTTAAGTCCAAGATATCAGTATCCCTGGATGAGACGCGCTCCTCTCTGCTCCCTGAACAGCATCATGGCTTCACAGCAGAAGAGTCCAGACTGAAACGATGAGGTTTAACAGCTGAGAGCGCCTCTTCGGTTAGTTGCCCACCTGCTTGAGCACGTCCAGGATGAGCTCCTGGTAGACCTCGCTGATGCCCATGGAGAGCGCCTGGCGGTCCATGCCCTTACTGAAGTGGCCCGTGCCCACCAGGCTGATGAGCTGCCAGGCGCTGAGACACTGCTGCTTGGAGTTCAGCTGCAGCCTGTAGTCCTCGAAGCGCTCCTCCACCCAGCTGCCTCCCATCGCCTCCGTCAGCTTGCGCAGGAAGTACTCGATCTTCTGTGCAGGGACACGCCCACCGGACACTTCATCATCAGAGAAAGCACGAGCTCAAGGAGCTACAGAAGCAGAAACCAAAACAGCCGTCGGCCGTCGCATCCAACGGCAACTTTTCCATTTGCGACGCCTACTTTCCCTTGGGTAAATGAATTATGAAATAAATAAAGTTTTTGTAAAAGAGCCAAGTGTCCACAAAGGTTTTTGAGTTAATAAACTTGAAAGTTTCGTTGAGAATTTCGCCACACCATCGCTTGAATCTGCTTGCATACGTCGATCGAACGTTCAGCAAAGGAAACAGGCTCAGATTTAGAGGCAGCTCTATTTAAGACAACATATTGTAGCGTCCGGCTGGACGCGATAGAAAGAACGGACGAAAAGGTGCTCAACAACCGTCGCTTTATTTCAACCAGAACCGGTTACTGTCGGCCGTAACTACCCCAAAAATAAAAGACAGCAGTACAGGAGAATAACACAGCGAGGGCTCATCAGTTAGCGCTCTCAGGCTCTCCCACAATAACACACAGGCTTCCGTCTCTCTTTGTTGCTAGTCCCGCCCCCTAACCTATTCTACCCAATAACCTGCCTGCCTCAGCTCGAGATGCATTCAATGAACTCACGTAATCAGAACAACAGAACATCTAAACAAAAACAGAGCATCATAACATGAACATAATTTCAGGGTTGCTACAATATTCTGTATTCCAAGACGAGCAAAATGGCGGAAAAGCGACAGCGTGGGCTGGCTGAGATGTGGCAGCTAGCAGCGCCAAAAACCAAAAGGAAAAAGGATGTACCAGGTAATTATATAATGTAATCCAGATTTAATAAATAATTTTGTTATTATAGTGTTTTATATCGAGCGGTATCCAACTAATTTACATAATTTGTTCCGAACAAGGTCGTACTGTTACTCAGGTTTATAACAGGTGCAAAAATTCATTGTATTGGCGGTTTTGGAACACAAACTATGGTTTGAAAGAAATTGTCGCAAATGAGTTGTCTTTATAATAATTTTTGTGAACTTTATCGACTTCAACACAGAATAAAAAAATCTCACGTTTTAGGTATCTGAACATCCCATTTTGCGTCTCAAAATGCTGGAAAATGCGTCTCAGAGTCTAGAATTTCAAAGTTTCCTGGGGGAGCAGGCCCTTCGAGCCTTGCAACTCCTACTTCACTCAACGCAACTTCTACTTTCAAAAGTTGTGAAAACACTGCCAACATGACCAGCAGTCGCTGTAGGTTACCTTACCCCCCCCCCACCCCCCCCGCCCCCCCTCCCTATGAGCATTACGTTTACATTTCACTGACCGACAATCTTCCTGTGATTCACTCAACAATAAATTTCCCGGCGGCATTTGTAAAAGAACAGGAAGCTGCAAACTTCCTTCTCTGCCGTTGAGCAACTGATGTTTTTGGCCGAGTGACAGAATCTCCTCCAAACGTGAAACCGTAACCGTACCTGCTGTGCAACTGCATGATGATGTAATACAAAAAGAAAAAAAAGCTGTTTAAAAAGCACAAGACTGAAGTCGGAAGTTAAAACTCATCAGGTAACTTTGCTTCATGTCCGTCGTGACATGTTATTGCCACATTGTGGCAATAACGTCTTTTCACTGCAACACCGCTGTTGCGTCACATCTCATGCTGCCACGGCGACGGTCAGGCGTAAACCTGCTCTTTCTGAAGACGCGTTCACGAGGACGCTGCCGCAGTCGGTGCATAAACTGTGTAAGAAGAACTGGACAAACCCACTGTGACATCACCCAGAAGTGCTTTTGAAGCTTTTTTTTTTTTTTTGCTGCAGCACCTCATCCCAGTTAACTGGTGGATCAACCACTAGATGGCAGTCTGAGCTCCAAGTTTCCTGTCGTTTACTTCCTGTATGTAGCTCAGGCACAACAACGGAGCAACTGAAGGATATTTTTACGTGAGCTGACAGTCATAAGTAGTGCTGGGCGATATGGAAAAAAATCATATATCACGATATGGACTATTTTATATCACGATAACGATATATATCACGATATAACATAATAAAGTATGGTTTCAGTTATACTGAAAAGTTTGACAAAAAAGTTGTGACGCCCAGTAGTGCTGAGCAATATGACGATACATATCATGGGGACAATAAAAAAGTGTGTATCGTGCCATTTCTCTTCTATCGTTTCTAACCTAATTTTATCAATTATTACAGCAAATATGTAATTAAATAACCTGCAACGATAAATTTGATAGAATCATATCTACTTCTACAAAGTAGCCTTTTATGTTTGCACTTTTATTCATGGTTAATGCCTTAAACAGAGTTCTCTTCAACCCTGATGTTTACTTTAGACACTTTATATTGGTTTGCAAACTTTGCACTACAAGGTTACAGATTTCAGAAAGTTGAAAAAGAATTTGTGTTTATTTTTTATAGCTGAACTTCAGTGCAAAAATGTGTTTTTCCTCTCAGAAACTGTTGTACACTTTAAAAAAATGTGAAAGCTACTGTACCTCTGTACCTACCTGTTTTTGCTGCACTAAAATGTATGTTTGTGACAGTTCAGCTAAATGTCCTTTCAAAATAAAGTTGAAAAGTAAGCAATGAAATTTTTGTCAAACTTTTCAGAGAATAACTGAAAACATACTTTATTATGGTATATCGTGATATATATCTTTATCGTGATATAAAATAGTCCATATCGTGATATATGATTTTTTCCATATTGCCCAGCACTAGTCATAAGTGTTGTTTTTGCAGACGTTGTAGCAAACCATCCTTCTACCCGACCTGAAGACGACGACAACGGAGACGTAGCGACGGGAAATAGAAAGATGAAGAAGAACGCATCTACCAAGCGGACCAGTCATGTTTCTTGCACGGTTACAGCAGGAGAGATGAGGAATATTCCAGAATCATCTGTACGTGTAATCGAGGAAAAACAGGCTCCTACTTCGACCTCATTTGCATAAAGACGGTTTTGACCCAGATAACTGCTTCAACTGCTTTTAGGTTCCCTGTTAAAGGCCAACCTGCAGTTTTACATATTTTACAGTTGTATCTGGTTTTTAGTCAAACGTTCCAGTTAATTCGCGTTAATTTCAACAGAAAGTTTCCAAATCGTTTGTCTCGTTTCAGATGGTTTCAACGGTTCGGTTTGAACCGGCGCTTTGTGACCAAACCCGTTACAGGACAGTTTTGTTGCCAGATCCAGTTTGTCCTTGTTTCTCCTTGTTTCTCCTGCGTTCATTTGTTCGGATCAGCGGCTGCGGTGCGAACTGACCTCCTCGGTGACGACGATCAGCGGGTATCTGTCCTCGGACAGGAAGTTGAAGGCGCACCAGATCTTGAAGGCGTCATCGTTGGAGATGAGCAGCTGACTCAACTCCAGGTTCTTCCTCGAGCACAGCGTCCAGCACATCTTGTGGAAGTCCTGGCGGTTGAAGTTGCCGGTGGCCTGCGACAGAGCAGAAAACAGTGAGTCAGAGGCTGGCGTTCGGTGCTGGGGAGGGACGGTTTGTTTCTTCCCAGGAAGGGAGGAAGGTTAGTGGGAGGATGCAGATGAAACCACCTGAGCAGATTCAGCAGTACCGGCCTTCATCCCCCACATCTCCAACCTAATGGGCCTGTTTTGGAGAAGCCTGACGAGTAGAGAAGACCATCAGCCGAAGCTCTCAACGTCAGCATCAGCATCAACCTCAGCATTGTCAACATCAACATCAACATCAGCGTCAACGTCAGCGCCAACATCAACATCAACGTCAGCATCAACACCAATGTCAGCGTTAGCATCAACATCAACGTCAGCATCAACATCAACCTCAACATCAACCTCAACCTCAACCTCAGCGTCAACATCAACCTCAACCTCAGCGTCAATCTCAATGTCAGCGTCAACATTAACATCAACGTCAATGTCAACATCAACCTCAGCGTTAACATCAACCTCAACCTCAGCATCAACCTCAGAGTCAGCATCAACATCGTCAACCTCAGCATCAACATCAACCTCAACATCAACCTCAGCGTCAACATCAACCTCAGCATCAACCTCAGAGTCAACATCAACATCAACCTCAGCGTCAACGTCAGCGTCAACATCAACATCAACCTCAGCGTCAGCATCAACATCATCAACCTCAGCGTCAACATCAACATCAACCTTAGCGTCAACGTCAGCGCCAACATCAACATCAACCTCAGCATCAACATCAACCTCAACCTCAGCATCAGCATCAACATCGTCAACCTCAGCGTCAACATCAACATCAACCTTAGCGTCAACATCAACCTCAGCGTCAACATCACATCAACATCTCAAGCATCAAAGTCAGCGCCAACATCAACATCAATCTCAGCGCCAACATCAACATCAACCTAAGCGTCAACGTCAACGTCAACATCAACGTCAGCGTCAACGTCAGCATCAACACCAACCTCAGTGTCAGCATCAACCTCAGCGTCAGCATCAACATCATCTACCTTAACCTCAGCGTCAACGTCAGCATCAACATCAACCTCAGCATCAAGATCGTCAACCTCAGCATCAATGTCAGCATCAACCTCAGCGCCAACATCAACATCAACCTAAGCGTCAACGTCAACGTCAACATCAACGTCAGCATCAACACCAACCTCAGTGTCAGCATCAACCTCAGCATCAACATCAACGTCAGCGTCAACGTCAGCATCAACACCAACCTCAGTGTCAGCATCAACCTCAGCGTCAGCATCAACAGCATCACCTCCTCAACGTCAACATCAGCACATCAAATCGTCAACCTCAGCATCAATGTCAGCATCAACCTCAGCGTCAACGTCAGCATCAACATCAACCTCAGTGTCAGCATCAACCTCAGCGTCAACGTCAGCATCAACATCAACCTCAGTGTCAGCATCAACCTCAGCATCAGCATCAACATCATCTACCTCAACCTCAGCGTCAACGTCAGCATCAACATCAACCTCAGCATCAGCATCAACATCTCAGCATCAACACATCAAATCGTCAACCTCAGCGTCAACATCAACTCAGCGTCAACGTCAATCAACATCAACCTCAAGCATCAACATCATCGACCTCATCGTCACATCAACCTCAGCTCAACGTCAGCATCATCATCACCTCAATCATCACTCAACATCAGCATCAACATCAATCAACCTCACCACATCAGTCACATCAACCTCAGTCTTCACATCAGCATCAACACGTCATCAACTCAATTCAGCATCAACACAAACCTCAACCTCAGCATCAACCTCAACCCCATCAGTCATCAACATCATCAATCATCTCAACCATCAACGTCAGTCAAAGCCTCAATCAAGCATCAACATCAACCTCAGTCAACACCTCAGCATCAACATCAACTCAGTCAACATCAACATCAGCGTCAACATCAGCAACATCAATCAACAGCATCAGCATCAACCTCACCTCAACATCATTCACCCTCAGCGTCAGGCACGTCAACCCGTCAATCAAATCAACGTCACATCAACTCATCAACCATCAACCTCGCATCAATGTCAGCCTACAGAACAATCACCTCACATCAACATCTGTCAACAGCGTCAGCCTCAATTTCCCACACATCAACCCTCTCTCATGCACACCGTGCATCAACTTCAACCTCAGCATCCCTCAAGTCATCAACATCAATCACCATTTCAGTCAAACGTCAGCCTCAACTTCATCACACACACAACCTCAAACACACCCAACCGTCAGCATCAACCTCGTCAACCTCAGCATCAATGTCAGCACAACGTCAACATCACCTCAACAGCATCAAATCAACTCAGCATCAATCTCAACCAATCAATGTCAACAGCATCAAGCACAACATCAACCTCAGCTCAACGTCAACATCAACCTCATCAACCTCATCAACACTCATCACAAGCGTCAACATCAAAGTCAACAGGGCAACATTCAATCATCAACATCAAACATTCAACCTCAGCTGTCATCGGCAATCATAACCAACCTCAGCATCAAAAAAAACAAAAATCATCAAGTCAACAACAAAGCATCAACAGCAAAACAGAAACAAGCAGATCAACATCACTCAACCAGCAAAAACAGCAAAACACAACCTCAGCAACCTCAGCATCATCAACCTCAGCAACTCAGCCTCAGCGTCAACCTCAGTCAATCAATTGTCAAGCATCAACGCTCAGCGTCAACAGTCAACATCAACTCAACAACATCAAACCTCAGCGTCAACATCAGCCTCAAATCAGCATCAACCTCGTCAACCTCAACATCAGCTCAAAGCAGTCAAACCTACATCAACATCAACAACGTCAACACCTCAGCGTCAATTCAGCATCAACCTCAGCGTCAACGTCAGCATCATTCAAGTCATCAACATCAAAAACCTCAGCCTCAACCCACACGTCAGCATCAACACTCAGCAACCACCTCAGCACAACAGCATCAACGCAACTCAACGTCAACCTCAGCGTCAGCATCAACCATCGCAAACCTCAGCGGTCAACATCAAAGTCAATCAACCTCAGCATCAACATCAACCTCAGCGTCAACAATCAACATCAACAACCTCAACATCAGATCAACATGTCAACTCAACATCCATGTCAGCGTCAACATCATCAAATCAACATCAACCTCCACTTCAGCATCAACACATCGTCAACCTCAGCATCAATCAGTCAGCATCAATCAACTCAGCGTCAACATCAAAACCTCAGCGTCACGTCAATCAACCTCAGCGTCAGCATCAACATCAACGCAAACCTCAGCATCAACCTCATCGCATCAACATCAACATCAGAACAATCAAAGTCAGCATCAACCTCAACATCACAACATCAGCAACCTCAAACATCAACTCAACCTCAACATCAACCTCAGTCAATCAACTCAACCTCAACCTCAACATCAACATCACTCAACCTCAGCATCCCATCAGTCAGCTCTCAACCTCAGCGTCATTCAGCATCACATCAACATCATCAACATCAACATCAGACCTCAGCATCACATCAGCATCACATCATCAATTCAACAACCTCAGTCAACCCAGCAATCATCACGTCAACATCAACCTCAGCATCAACATCAACATCAGCGTCAACATCACCTCGCGGGTCACTCACGTCAACTGAACCTCAACCTCAGCGTCAAAATGTCACTCAGTCAACGTCAACCTCAAACGTCAAATCAACGTCGAACGTTCAACCTCGTCAACTCATCAGCATGTCTCCAACACCACAGCAGAAGGAACACAGATGTGAAGATGCTGGTGTCCCTTCTGATAATCAGAGCTGATACCAGGACAAACACAGTTACATCACTGAAAGCTGAGAACCAGGACTTCAGCGTCTCTTTCTGCTTCGCAGATGAAAATCAACCTTGACAGTAAACAGCTGAAACGAACACTAAAAATAAAACTAAAAGGATGGAAAGAAAGACATAAACAAAGGTCCTAGAGAAGAAACTGTTGCAGACATCAGTCTGTAAGAAAATATTTCAGATCAGAGTTGATGTTCAAATTAATGTAAATTAACCTCAAGGTCTGTCGGTGAAATCCAAAAAAAAGCTCAGTCTCAAACGTCCTGTCCTCTCTGGACACGTTGGTTCAGTTAGAAGACTGAACCGGTTTGGAGGACTGAGGTCCACTAAACTGCATCTGAATGATCCAGCAGACTTCTGGATCAAAGGTGAGACCAGAGACCAGAACCACGTCCAGAGGAGACCAGCAGGACCACCTTAGACCCAGTGGAGCACGGAGGTGGAGGGACGATGGTCTGCAGCTGCAGGACCTGGACGCCTCGCAGCCATCTGTCCAACAACTAAAACCGGATCAAGACCGGGTCGCGTGACCGGGCGGTCCTCCCAAACACAGCAGCACATCAAAGTCCAGACCTGAACCTGCTGTAGATGCAGTGGAGGGACGGTCAGAGAGGCCCAATGAACCGAAGGACCTTTGTGAGGAAGAATGAGGCAAAATTCCTCCACAAACACGTGAAAGATGATCAGATCATCCAGGAAACTAAACGTCTGCAAAGCTGGACCTACAGGTTTCTATTCAGACCTCCACCTATCAGAGGATAACCATCAGAAAACCAGATGACCAGCATCTACTGGTCTCTGCAGAGGTTTGAGACCTGAGAACAAACTCAAACTGGACTCTGAACGTTCAGAGCCAAACAGGAGGAGAGCTCTTGGTTCATCCTGCTGCTCCTTCAAACTACCGAGAACATGAACTCCTCCACGTCGGCGCCCTGCGGTCTGAGCCGGCGGTGACGCAGAGATAACGACGGCCACGACGCCATCGGATCACCTGATGACTCCAGCAAACCTTCAAAACTCAAGGACGCGCTCCTGGAGATGCTCTCACGCCCCGGTCCGGGTCGTTCTGGTCACTCAGTGTTCGGTCATGTGACCCGGCAACACCCGGGTCGCCTGAACAGAAGAAAACTTTCCTAACGGAGACGGACGACTCAGAGTCAGGACAGGCGTCCAGATGAACGTGGCCTTCGTCAGCCCAAACACAGCAGTCAGGAATTTCAGCAGAAGATACTAAACAGCTGATAAGGTCACGTGTTACCAGAACACGCTGCTGATAAGAGCTGTGAAGCAGCTTAAACCTGGACCTGCAGTCCTGAGCAAACCTTCAAACTCTCTCTGGTGTTATTCCTTCCTGTAAAAACTCAATAAGAACCGTCTGATCACTAGGGGTGTGAAAAAAAAATCGAATTTCGGCCACCCAATTAGTGCTGGGCGATATGGAAAAAAATCATATATCACAATATGGACTATTTTTTATCACGATAACGATATATATCACGATATACCATAATAAAGTATGTTTTCAGTTTTTCTCTGAAAAGTTTGACAAAAGTTTCATTGCTTACTTTTCAACTTTATTTTGAAAGGACATTTAGCTGAACTGTCACAAACATACATTTTAGTGCAGCAAAAACAGGTAGGTACAGAGGTACAGTAGCTTTCACATTTTTTTAAAGTGCACAACAGTTTCTGAGAGGAAAAACACATTTTTACACAGAAGTTCAGCTATAAAAAATAAACACAAATTATTTTTTAACTTTCTGAAATCTGTAACCTTGTAGTGCAAAGTTTGCAAACCAATATAAAGTGTCTAAAGTAAACATCAGGGTTGAAGAGAACTCTGTTTAAGGCATTAACCATGAATAAAAGTGCAAACATAAAAGGCTACTTTGTAGAAGTAGATATGATTCTATCAAATTTATCGTAGCAGGTCATTTAATTACATATTTGCTGTAATTGATAAAATTTGATAAAATCGTCCCCACGACATGTATCGTCACATTGCCCACCACTATATCGTGGTATCGTGATATCATGATAATATCGTATCGTGACCTTGCCAGTACTCACCCCTACTGACAACAGTGGGTCTTATAATTCAAATACAACAACAAAACAGCACTTTATTCACTGTGTCATCATTCCTTGAGCAAAAATGAAGTCAAAGAGGAAAAACTCCAAGTAAGTTCCCCCTTAGATTTCAGCTGCAGGTCATCAGCTCCTCCATCAGCAGCTGGTGCAAACATCTGGAAAGGCCATTTTTAACCACGTTGATCATTCAGGTGTGCATCAACACAATAAAGACATCAGGAAAGGTCTCAAAGAGAAACTGTTGCTGCACATGAACCTTGAAAGGATGACGACACAAGATTCACTTCTCAGGAGCAGCAGCTTTAACTCAACGCCAGATGGTGAAAGAGCTACAGGTGAGAGCCTCCAGGCCTCACTGAGCATGTTAGATGTTCTCGTCCAGGACAGCTGGAAGAAGACTGGACCAGCACCGGCTGTCTGGAAGGGTTCTGAGGTTCAGCAGGACCACCTCAGACCCACTGAAGCACGGTGGTGGAGGGGTGATGGTACGAGTAGGGCTGAGTATTGGCAAGGACTTCGTAATACGATATGTATCATGATGCTTGGGTCACGATACAATATTATCACGATATCGCGATATATTGTGATATTCTACCCAGTTAATATCAAATTAAAAATAGAGATGAAAAATCAAGTTGCTGTATACAGTCATGGAAAAAATTATTAGAGCACCATTTTTTCTTCACTTTCTTGTTCATTTTAATACCTGGTACCACTAAACGTCATCATGTGACTAAAACAGACAGAAAAGAAAACACTGAATGCATAAAAGCAGTGTTTTTGGCAGTACAACGCCATAGCTATTGATGTAAAAACTTAAGTGATTTAGGTTATAATCAAGAAAACCATGGAAAATGGTAAGATATCAGCTCTTAAATAAAACTCTTATGAGCAATCTTTGTGGTTTATCATTATGTTTGTCCAAACAAATGTACCTTTAGTTGTACCAGGCATTAAAATGAACAAGAAACAGAAGAAAACAAGGGTGGTCTAATAATTTTTTCCATGACTGTATGTTCATCAGATGATATTGATCATTCAGAGGACAAATTGAGTCAAAACTACTTGCTTCAATACAACCTATTCATTGTTTATTATTAGTGTTTTTGAAAAAAATCGATATTAGGAGCTGAAATATCGATATTATATTGGGCGGCCGAAAATCGCGATATATTGCCAAAATTGATTTTTTTTTTTTTCCCCCCGACCCATAGGTACGATGTTTTGCAGCTGCCACCAACTCAGTCATGACCTTCTTTGTTTACGTGACACAACAACGATCCAGACGGTAGCAGATGATTCAACTCTGTGGATAGAAGTAAAAGCTTCTCCGTCAGAAATCAGCAGGAGGCTGGTCTTCACATTTCAATAAACCTGCATACCAGTTCTTCTCCTGCAGGTTTGGTCCTGGATTCTGGTTTGAATCGTCTCCACGTTCAGTAATGTGGGACTGAGAGCTGCATCCAGCCAGGTCCAGAACTTTCCTCAGCCTGCACAGGATCTGATGTCAGTCACCATTGTACTAATTTAGGAGCGTCTCTGAGGACGGCGGTCCTGGACGGTCCAGTGACTCCACCCAAAACCTGAAGCTCTCACCCTGACGGAGCAGAGCCTCCAGAAAACTGGACTTTCATCCGTTCAAGGCCAGAACAAGAAGAGGTTTTCACAAGACAGCTCATAAACAGTTACTGCATGTCATCATTTATCTAAAGCAAACTAAGACAAAAAGCAGAAGTGGTGTGAAAAAGCAAACTCGCCCCACGGTAGCTCATAAAACCACCTTTAGCACAAAAAAAAAAGAAAACATTTGGAGGAGTCATTTCCTGTATGACTCCATCAGCCACTGGAGGAACGTTAGTTCATTCTTCTTTACAGTTAACAGACGTTTAGAGACACTCATTTAAAGAAGAACATTAAAACCATAAATTAAAAATAAACATAAACGGGAAAACACTCCTGGAACAGCTCTGTTTTTACACTGCAGTTATTTCTGCTGTTTTGTTCCAGTCCTTTTTCTAATGGTTATAGCTAACTGGAGCGCCGGGATGACGTCCAGTCAGAAACTGGATTTAATGAATCCACTGCTTGGTGTCCTCACCTCTCTACTCCCTCCTCCTTTCCTCTTCTCCTTTCACCTGTATCCATAGTTTAATTAGAAGCTGCTCGTTAATGTAACTGAGCTCTTGATTCTTACTGTAGTTATTTCTGCTGTTTTGTTCCCCCTTTTTTCCTTTTTCTTTATGTATGTTTTCAGTCCAGTTTCATACTAACCTGCAGCTCCACCCTGATCCATTTACCTCCACCTGTCTATATAGATGTCATCCCACGTTGACCTCCACCTGTCTAATATATCATCCAGCGTTGACCTCCAGTCCATCCATCCCAGGTTGACCTCCACCTGTCTATAGACGTCATCCACCGTCTATGTAGACGTCATCCCGGCGTCGACCTCCACCCGTCTATAGACGTCCACCCGTCGACCTCATCCGTCATCCCAGTTGACGTCCTCCACCTGTCTATATAATCCCAGTTGACCTCCCCCCGTCTATATAGACGTCATCCCAGCGTTGACCTCCACCTGACATCCCGCGTTGACTCCATCCACGTTGACCTCCACCCGTCTATATAGACGTCATGCGTTGACCTCCACCCGTCTATATAGACGTCATCCCAGCGTTGACCTCCACCTATATAGACCATCCCGGCGTTGACCTCCACCTGTCTATAGACGTCACCCCGGCGTTGACCTCCACCATCCTATATAGACGTCACTCCACCCGTCTATGTCAATCCACCGTCTATATAGACGTCATCCCGGCGTTGACCTCCACCCGTCTATATACGTCTACGTCATCCCGGCGTTGACCTCCACCCGTCTATATAGACGTCATCCCAGCGTTGACCTCCACCCGTCTATAGACTCATCCCACGTTGACCTGTCTATATAGACGTCATCCCAGCGTTGACCTCCACCCGTCTATATAGACTCATCCCAGCGTTGACCTCCACCCGTATAGACGTCATCCCAGCGTTGACCTCCACCCGTCTATAGACGTCATCCCAGCGTTGACCTCCACCCGTCTGATACCATCCCAGCGTTGACCTCCACCTGTCTGTATAGACGTCATCCCAGCGTTTGACCCTCCATGTCTATATAGACGTCATCCCAGCGTTGACCTCCACCCTGTCTATATAGACGTCATCCCAGCGTTGACCTCGTCTCCATCTCCCCCGTCTATATAGACGTCATCCCAGCGGTGACCTCCACCTGTCTATATCGTCATCCCAGCGTTGACCTCCACCCGTCTATGTAGACGTCATCCCAGCGTTTGACCTCCACCCTCCATATAGTACGTCATCCCCACGTACCTCATCGTCCATACCTCCACCCTTCTATATATTGTCATCCACCCCACTCTGTCCCACCTGTCTATAGAGTATCGTCATCCCAGCGTTGACTCCCCTGTCTATATAGACGTCATCCCATCGTTGACCTCCACCCGTCTATATAGACGTCATCCCAGTTGACTCCACCTGTCTATAGAACGTCATCCCGGCGTTGACCTCCACCCGTCTATATAGACGTCATCCCAGCGTTACCTCCACCTGTCTATAGACGTCATCCCGCGTTGACCTCCACCCGTCTATGATAGATCGTCGTCCTCCCAGCGTTGACCTCCACCCGTCTATATAGAGTCATCCCAGCGTTGACCTCCACCCGTCTATATAGACGTCATCCCAGCGTTGACCTCCCCCGTCTATAGACGTCATCCACCAGCGTTGACCTCCACCCGTCTATATAGACGTCATCCCAGCGTTGACCTCCATATAGACGTCATCCCATTGTCACCCGTCTATATAGACGTCATCCCCAGTTGACGTCTCCACGTCATCCCCCGTTGACCTCCACCTCTATATAACGTCATCCCAGCGTTGACCTCCCCCGTCTATATAGACGTCATCCCAGCGTTGACCTCCACCCGTCTATATAGACGTCATCCAGCGTTTGACCTCCACCCTATATAGACGTCATCCCGCGTTGACCTCCACCCGTCTATATAGACGTCCCAGCGTTGACCTCCACCGTCTATATAGACGTCATCCCAGCGTTGACCTCCACCCGTCTATATAGACGTCATCCCAGCGTTGACCTCACCCGTCTATATAGACGTCATCCCAGCGTCGACCTCCACCCGTCTATATAGACGTCATCCCAGCGTTGACCTCCACCCGTCTATATAGACGTCATCCCAGCGTGACCTCCACCCGTCTATATAGACGTCATCCCAGCGTTGACCTCCCCTCCCCGTATGTAGACGTCATCCCAGCGTTGACCTCCACCCGTCTATATAGACGTCATCCCAGCGTTGACCTCCACCCGTCTATATAGACGTCATCCCAGCGTGACCTCCACCTGTCTATATAGACGTCATCCCAGCGTTGACCTCCACCCTTCTATATAGATGTCATCCCAGCGTTGACCTCCACCCGTCTATATAGATGTCATCCCAGCGTTGACCTCCACCCGTCTATATAGACGTCATCCCAGCGTTGACCTCCACCTGTCTATATAGATGTCATCCCAGCGTGACCTCCACCCGTCTATATAGATGTCATCCCAGCGTTGACCTCCACCTGTCTATATAGACGTCATCCCAGCGTTGACCTCCACCTGTCTATATAGACGTCATCCCAGCGTTGACCTCCACCCGTCTATATAGACCGTCATCCCAGCGTTGACCTCCACCGTCTATATATATAGATGTCATCCAGCGTTGACCTCCACCCGTCTATATAGATACGTCATCCCAGCGTTGACCTCCACCTGTCTATATAGTCATCCCAGCGTTGACCTCCACCGTCTATATAGATGTCATCCCAGCGTTGACCTCCACCTGTCTATATAGACGTTCATCCCAGCGTTGACCTCCACCGTCTCCACCTATATAGACGTCATCCCAGCGTTGACCTCCACCTGTCTATATAGACGTCATCCCAGCGTTGACCTCCACCTGTCTATATAGACGTCATCCCAGCGTTGACCTCCACCTGTCTATATAGACGTCATCCCAGCGTTGACCTCCACCCGTCTATATAGACGTCATCCCAGCGTTGACCTCCACCTGTCTATATAGACGTCATCCCAGCGTTGACCTCCACCTGTCCATATAGACGTTCTGGAAGCTTCCCAGGAGCACTGATAAAAAACACGGTCCACTTCGGTGCTCGGCAGCGGTTAAACCTGGCTGAGTTTCAGAATAAAGCCCAACGAGCTCAGACTCTGATGTGGAGACGATGTGGAGACGATAAAATCTCGGGGAGGTTCGGTGTAGAAGGCGAAATCTGGAATTTATTCCGGTTTTTGGCCTGAGAGGCGCTTGAATGCTTGGTCCTGGGGCGCCGAAAAGGGGGGGTAAAGGATACGGATTATAGGGGCCCATGATTGAGGGGGGCCCAGAGAGGCCCCTAATGATGATCAAAAATAGCATCAACAAATTTCGCCGCTGTGTTGGGGGGCCCTGTAAAGATTCTTTTCATGGGGCCCAAAATCCCTAGCAGCGCCCCTGGCTTGGTCATCATATTTCGGTGAAGCGAGGAAACCTGTGACGCAGCAGCAGATCCTCCAGCTGCCTGGGAGGACGAGGAACGCTGAGGTCTCCAGGTAGAAGAGCCTCTCTGGCGTCGCGTCCGAATGTTTCGGGTGAATCAGCAAAGTCTGATCGCAGCAGGACGGACGAGGAGAGAGCGAGTTGTGAAAAGAAAGAGCCCCTCTTTGTGTAACGGCGGTCTTGTTTGTCTTTCTCCTCATGGCTCGCTGGTTCTCTCCTCCTCCATCCCTCCATCCCTCCACGCTCCAACAGTGAGATGCTTGTCAGCACTTCCTCCCCCCCCCCCCTGTCCTCTCTTCTCAGCTGCCATGTTTATTAGGATTCTGGGTCCAGACTTTACAGCTCCAGAAGTGAAGGTTAACCAGCGAACCAACTTTACCGCTTCAACACGGCCGTTTCATCTCACCGGAGTTGAACCATCACCTCAGGAGGAGCGCTGAGAGGCAGCCGGCT
>JAGFBZ010002769.1:0-14295 GCA_018398805.1 Hirundichthys speculiger
AGAGGACGTCTCTGGTTAGAGACGTCTCTGTTTTAGAGGACGTCTCTGGTTTTAGTCTGGTTTTAGAGGACGTCTCTGGTTTTAGGAGGACGTCTCTGGTTTTATAGGACGTCTGGTTTAGAGGACGTCTCTGGTTTTAGAGACGTCTCTGGTTTTAGAAGGACGTCTCTGTTTTTAGAGACGTCTCTGGTTTTATAGAAGACGTCTCGTGGTTTTAGTTCTTGGTTTTATATACTCGTCTGGTTTTAGGGTCCTCTGGTTTTAAGGACCTCTGGTTTTAGAGGACGTCTCTGGTTTTTGGACGTCTCTGGTTTTATAGAGACGTCTGGTTTTATAGGTCTTGGTTTTATAGGACGTCTCTGGTTTTAGAGGACGTCTCTGGTTTTAGAGGACGTCTCTGGTTTTATAGAGATCCTCTGGTTTTAGAGGACGTCTCTGGTTTTATAGGACGGAACGTCTCTGGTTTTAGGAGAGGACGTCTCTGGTTTTAGAGGACGTCTCTCTCTGGTTTTATAGAGACGGTCGTCTCTGGTTTTAGAGGACGTCTCTGGTTTTATAGAGGAGAGGACGTCTCTGGTTTTAGAGGACGTCCCGGGTCTAGAGAGGACTCTCTGGTTTTATAGGACGTCTCTGGTTTTAGAGGACGTCTCTGGTTTTCGTCTCTGGTTTTTAGAGAGGACGTACGTCTCTGGTTTTAGAGGACGTCTCTGGTTTTAGAGGCGTCGCGTGGTTTAGAGGACGTCTCTGGTTTTATAGAAGACTCCTCTGGTTTTAAGAGGACGTCTCTGGTTTTAGAGGACGGTCTCTGGACGTCTCTGGTTTTAGAGGACGTCTCTGGTTTTATAGAAGACGTTCTCTGGTTTTTAGAGGACGTCTCTGGTTTTTAGAGGACGTCTCTGGTTTAGAGGACGTCTCTGGTTTAGAGAGGGGACGTCTCTGGTTTTTTAGAGACGTCTCTGGTTTTAGAGGACTCTCTGTTCTGGTTTTAGAGGACGTCTCTGGTTTTAGAGGACGTCTCTCTGGTTTTAGAGGTCTCTGGTTTTAGAGGACGTCTCTGGTTTTATAGAAGACTCTCTGGTTTTAAGGCTCTCTGGTTTTACGTCTCTGGTTTTAGAGGACGTCTCTGGTTTTAGAGGACGTCTCTGGTTTTAGAGGACGTCTCTGGTTTTATAGAAGACTCCTCTGGTTTTAGAGGACGTCTCTGGTTTTAGAGGACGTCTCTGGTTTTATGGTTTAGAGGACGTCTCGGTTTTTCTAGAGACGTCTCTGGTTTTATATAGGACGTCTCTGGTTTTAATAGAGGGTTTTACGTCTCTGGTTTTAGAGGACGTCTGTCCTCTGGTTTTAGAGGACTCTCTGGTTTATAGGACTTAGGGACGTCTCTGGTTTTAGAGGACGTCTCTGGTTTTAGAGGACGTCTCTGGTTTTATAGACTCTCTGGTTTTAGAGGACGTCTTCTTGGTTTTAGAGGTTTCTCTGGTTTTAGAGGACGTCTCTGGTTTTATAGACGTCGGTTTTAGAGACGTCTCTGGTTTTAGAGGACGTCTCTTTAGAGACGTCTCTGGTTTTATAGGACGTCTCTGGTTTTAGAGGACGTCTCTGGTTTTATAGGACGTCTCTGGTTTTAGGAGGCTCCTCTGGTCTCTGGTTTAGAGGACGTAGAGACGTCTCTGGTTTTAGATATAGGACGTCTCTGGTTTTATAGAAGACGTCCTCTGGTTTTAGGAGGACGTCTCTCTGGTTTTAGAGAGGACGTCTCTGGTTTTAGAGGACGTCTCGGTTTTAGAGGGTTTTAGAGGACGTCTCTGGTTTTAGAGGACGTCTCTGGTTTTAGGACGGTCTCTGGTTTTTTAGGACGTCTCTGGTTTTATAGAAGACGTCTCTGGTTTTATAGAGACTCTCTGGTTTTATAGGACGTCTCTGGTTTTAGAGGACGTCTCTGGTTTGTTTTTATAGGAATCTCTGGTTTTTAGAGGACGTCTCTGGTTTTAGAGGACGTCTCTGGTTTTAGAGGACGTCTCTGGTTTTAGAAGTCTCTGGTTTTAGAGGACGTCTCTGGTTTTAGGGTCTCTGGTTTTAGAGGACGTCTCTGGTTTAGAGGACGTCTCTGGTTTTAGGACGTCTCTGGTTTTAGAGGACGTCTCTGGTTTTAGAGGACGTCTCTGGTTTTAGAGGACGTCTCTGGTTTTAGAGGACGTCTCTGGTTTTAGAGGACGTCTCTGGTTTTAGAGGACGTCTCTGGTTTTAGAGGACGTCTGGTTTTAGAGGACGTCTCTGGTTTTATAGGACGTCTCTGGTTTTATAGGACGTCTCTGGTTTTAGAGGACGTCTCTGGTTTTAGAGGACGTCTCTGGTTTTAGAGGACGTCTCTGGTTTTATAGAAGACTCCTCTGGTTTTAGAGGACGTCTCTGGTTTTAGAGGACGTCTCTGGTTTTTCTCTCAGAGGACGTCTCTGGTTTAGAATACGTTTAGAGGACGTCTCTGGTTTTAGAGGACGTCTCTGGTTTTATAGAAGACTCCTGGTTTTAGAGGACGTCTCTGGTTTTAGAGGACGTCTCCTCTGGTTTTAGAGGACGTCTCTGGTTTTATATGTCTTCTGGTTTTAGAGGACGTCTCTGTCTCTGGTTTTAGAGGACGTCTCTGTTTCTAGAGGACGTCTCTGGTTTTTATAGGCTCTGGTTTTATAGGACGTCTCTGGTTTAGAGGACATCTCTGGGACGAGAGGACGTCTCTGGTTTTAGAGACGTCTCTGGTTTTAGAGGACGTCTCTGGTTTTAGAGGACGTCTCTGGTTTTAGAGGACGTCTCTGGTTTTAGAGGACGTCTCTGGTTTTAGTAGAAGACGTCTCTGGTTTTAGAGGACGTCTCTGGTTTTATAGGACGTCTGGTTTTATAGGACGTCTCTGGTTTTAGAGGATGTCTCTGCCTCATTTCACACCTGAATGTCTCAGACGGAGAGTTGAAGTAGCTGTTAGCCTCTAAAATCCCTTATTAATGAATGAATGAATGAATGAATGAATTAATTGATTAATGAATTTAACGCTGGTGACATTTTCTCCGGTGGTGGTTTATCGCAGGTGATCCTCAACGTGATCCTGAACCTGCTCGGAGTTGCTTTTGCCATCACAGGTGTGTGATGAGCAGCATCGACATAGCGGACATCTACCTGTGGATGGACTGTGATGAGCGGTACTACTGGCGCTACACCACTCCGAGTCCATCACCTGAAGAAGCGTTCATCAAGGAGAGATGTTTGGAGGGCAGAGCGCTGATCAGAGTAAGACATCTGTGGATCTGGAGCTCCTCTTTCTTTAAAACATTTTCTTTGTCTTTGTGATCTGACATCCTCTTAGAACTTTAAATTCAAAAGGCTTTATTTGATAAACGCTAAGATGAAACTCACTGATGCTCTGAAGTTGAGTCAAAAACACTCGTTTACTGTAAGACCAGATCAGAAGATGTGGTCAGGGTTGGGGGGTGGGGGGGTTCTGAGATGGTCTGAAGGTCCTGCATGGTTTCAGTATCAGTGTCCATAAGGGGTTCTAGGGGACTGGATGGACCCGGGTCAAGAAGGGGGCAGATCATGTAGGTCCCATATATAGAACCTCCACCACCTGTAGGCGGAGCCAAAGAGCTCGAAACGACAGGAGTTCCTCCTTTAAGACGAAGCAGTATAATGTTGTGTTGGACAGATCCAGGTGTGTCGGTGCTCAGGTGTCTGCTTGTGTCCCGTCAGATGCTCCTGACCAGCATCAACGCCATTCTGATCGTCTTGGCGGTTCTCGAACTCTGCGTCGCCGTCAGCTCTGCTGTGTTGGGAATCAAAGCTCTGAGGACTGAGGACAAACGCCAGGGTAGGAAAAAAATAAAAAAAAATAAAATAAAAAAGGTACAGACACAAATAAAATAAATAAAAAAAAAAAAAAGGTACGACACAAATAATAAAAAATAAATAAATAAAGGTACGGGACACAAATAATTAAAAAAAAAAGAAGATATGGAACAAATAAATAAAAAAATAATAAAGGTACGGAAATAATAAAAAAAAAAAAAAAAAAAAGAAAAAACTTAAAAAAAAAGGGTACGAAAAAAGACACAAATAATTAAAAAAAAAAAAAAAAAGGTACGGACACAAATTACGACAGGAACGGACACAAAATTAAAAAAAAAAAAAAGGTAACAAAAAACACACAAATAAAAAAAAAAAAGAAAAACACAAAAAAAAAAAAAAAAAACTACGGACACACAAATTAAAAAAAAAATAAATAAAGGTACGGACACAAATAACAAAAAAAAAAAAAGAAAAAAGGTAGGGACACAAAAAAAATAAGAAATAAAAATAAGGTATGGACAAAAAATAAAAAGAAAGAAAAAAGGTACAGACACAAAAAAAATAAAAATTAAAAAAAAGGTACGGGAAAAACCACAAAAAATTAAAAAAAAAGGAAAAAAGTACGGACACAAAAAAAATTTAATAAATAAGGTACGGACACAAATAATTAAAAAAAAGAAAAAAAAAAAAAATAAAATAAGGTACAGACACAAAAAAGAAAAAAAGAAAAAATGTACGGACACAAAAAATAAAAAAAAGAAAAAATGTACGGACACAAAAAAAAATAAAATAAAATAAGGTACGGACACAATAATAAAAAAGAAAAAACGTACGGACACAAAAAATAAAAAAAAAGAAAAAAGGTACGGACACAAAATAAAAAAATAAATAAAAAAAGGTACGGACACACAAGTCTGCTGGAGCTTCACCTGAACAGTTCAGTTGAGATTCTGAAAGTTTAAAGCTCCTGATGATGAAATTAGAGAGAAAAAAAGGAGACTTTGTTGGGACCTCCTGGTGGAGGCTCAGATGTGTTGATGGAGCCGTCCAGCTGTGGGACGGAGGTGACCACTGAACCGTCCAGCTGTGGGACGGAGGTGACCACTGAACCGTCCAGCTGTGGGACAGATGTGATGATTGAACCGTCCAGCTGTGGGACAGATGTGACCACTGAACCGTCCAGCTGTGGGACAGATGTGTTGATTGATTCTGGGGTGAATTGTTTCAGTTTTCTGTCATTCATGCAGCAGAGAATAAAGATGTTGCTGCAGCAGAACAGACTAAATGTATGAATGAAGTTTAAGTTTTAATTGTTTATGTGGACAAAAAAAAAAAAAACTAAAAGAGCCACATTAAATACGTTTTCATAAAATTTTTTTAGACGAGGGAAATACTTGAAACATGAACTTCATGTCTGAGCTCATTCAAGGACTGAAGGAGGTTTATTTCTGAACTGTTCAACAGATAATTTGACATCTGACATGTTTTCAGGTGAAAAGTGGTTAAAGAAGAAATATTTCTGAGTGTGTTTCTCTGTTTTAGGCTTCTGTTGACCCTGAAATCTACAAACCGCTGCTGAAGGACGTCACCACTGAGCCTGCAGCCTGAACATCTCAAACCTGCAGCCTGAACATCTAACACCTGCAGCCTGAACATCTCCCACCTGCAGCCTGAACATCTCCCACCTGCAGCCTGAACATCTCCCACCTGCAGCCTGAACATCTCCCACCTGCAGCCTGAACATCTCCCACCTGCAGCACCAACCGTCTACGTTTCAGATTCTCAGTTATTTCAAATAAATGCACTTCTGCTTTCTAAAGTACGTTAGAGTTTAGTTTGGACTGCTGTCCTTCTGTCTGTGATCACTCACTTTTCTACCAAACGTCCAACGTTCTTGAACGTTTGTTGAGGCGTGATGGAGCCGTATTCACTCATTTACTGGCAACGTTCAGAAATAAAGCAGCTCCAACTGCAAGCGGTCGTTTCATTATTTGTTTTAATGTGTGATTTTACAGATTTTAGAGGAAGTATTTATTCCCGCAGCCTCTTGAACTCAGTTTTTATGATTTCCCTTTTAATGCCACTTTTCTGGACGGGTTTCTGGGTGGACGTCCTCAACAGTCTCGAGGTACTAACGCAAAGAAATGTGAAAGAACAGATGTGGGATGAAAAGATGTGGAGTTTATTTGAATAAAACTCATTTTATACTAACATAACTTGGAAAAAAATGATTTTACTTTGGGGGTAAAGTCTCTGGCACGTATTTTAGAAAGAGAGAGAGCCAATCTTTCACAGATGTTTCTAGAAGCAGTCTGCATGTCTAGGTGGTTCATTTATACACCTGTGGACATGGAAGAGACTGGAACACCTGATTCTGATCATCTGGATGGATAAACAAATACTTTTGGTGATATAGTGTATCTCAGATGTTGTCGTGGTGTCGATCCCAACATCTAAACAGGAAGTTTGTTCATGAGCAGAGTAAATAATCTTTAGTTTTCATTTATTTCAGTGGATGGATTCTTCTGAGCTTCAACAGAGTTTGTTTATTTATTTATTTTATTTATGGTTTATTTGACATGGACAGTGCACATTAATAAACATAGAATGTAAACGTGCCAGAATTAGCCAAAATGGCTATTTTACATCTGTTGTCCATGGACCGGTGTTAACATGCTAAAAGAAACAAAATCATAAAATACACAAACATCATGTTTGCTTCTGTTGTTTCTAGTATAAAACTTGATAAGAAAACTAAGTAGATTAAAATTAAAACTCATGCTAAAATTAATCAAAAAGAAAAAACTTGAATGTAAAAAGGCCTCATCAGATTACCAGATAACGGTCCCTTTAGCCATCCATCCTAACTGGTTCTGGTTCGCTTCTGGGGGTTGTATGGTTAGGTGGTTCAAGATCGGTTCTACTCTGGACCTGTTAAGAATGGTTAGTTGTCCTAGGTTAGGGTTAGGGTTAGGGTTAGGGTTAACCCTAGTTAACTCTAAGGTTAACCCGAACCCATAAACTGAACTTCTACAGAACCAGGGTGCTCACATATAAAACTCTGTGTAGGATTCTTATTCCAAGTTTCGTGCAACCAAAAGCTGAAAATGGTGTGAGCCAAAAAAATAATTTGCTTTTAAAATGTGCATAATTAATTTCCCTTAAATATAAATCACAGCCCACCAGGAACGTTCAACCGCCTACTTAACCATTAACAGTCACAGAACCTGTTGAATGTTCCGCACTTAAATCAGCTGCTGATCAGAAATTTGTCAGAACCATGTTTGAGTCATCAATAACTTGTACATTGATCGTTTGGATCGACATATTTATTTTCACTCAAAGTCCTTATAGCAATGTAAATACCGTCAGCTGCTCCACCTGCTGCAGATTCCCTCCTAATGTTGGTCTGACGTCCATCACTGTCAGGAAACTGGATGCATCATCTTGTCACGTTAATAATTGATCCACAACAGCAGCGTCGTTGTGGCCAGAAACAGCTGTTTTATCTCACCGATGTCTCTGTTAGTTGTATCAAACACATACCTGTTGGCTAATTCCTGCTGGAAAGAGCCGGTAACCAGAAACCAAGAGCAACAACACCTGAACAAGCTGTCGAGTTCTGGGCTTGATTTTGGGTTTTCAGGGTTTTCTTGGTTTGGTAGCTTGTCTTGTGTTCCTTGTGTTTTTTTCAATTGAGGTTAACTTCACTTCCTGTTTTACTTTGAAAGTCTGTCTTTTCCTTGTTGACCTCTGTTTTACTTCCTTCTGTTCGTCTCCCTGATTGTTTGCACCTGCGTCTCCGTTGTTCCTTGGTTTATTTGATGCCACAGTACTGAAGAACTATCAGAATCAGAATCAGCTTTATTGGCCAAGTTTGTGCACACAAACAAGGAATCTGACTCCGGTTACTAAGCTCTCTTTGTACAATTAGAATAAAATAAAATAAAATAAAATAAAAATATAACAAAATTACTAGCGCAATATACACAACAATATACAACAATATATACAAGCTAACATGTTGTTGTGCAATTTTTTTGTGGTTCTTCTGACACTCTGTGACTGTTAAGAGTTCATTTAGACGACGGCCTGGGGAAGAAACGTCTCGTGTCGGCTGGTTTTGGCGAACAGTGCTCGTAACGCTACCAAGGGGAGGAGCTTCAAACTGAACGATAGCTTGAACTATCGGTCCATATCAAACTGCCATTCCTTGGCAAAATCCTAGAAAAATGGTATCAACATCTTACTGACTTTCTCTTTCCAACAAGTTTTTAAAATTTTCAATCAGGCTCCGGCCCCCCACAAACTGAGACAGCCTGACAAGGTGATATCACTGAACACAGACGCAGGTAAAGTCTCAGTCTAGTTCTGCTGGACCTCACGCTGCCTTTGACACAGTTGACATGTGATCTCATTACAGAGGTTAGAGACGGGGGGGATCTCGAAACTGCTTTAAATGGTCCAGGTCCTGTCTCAGGGACAGGAGATACTTTGTTGAAATTGGTAACTGTTGTCTCAGATCAAATGGAGACCTGTTGGGTTCCCCAGGGGTCAATCCTGGGACCCCGTTGTTCAATCGTACAGCATCCATTAGGTCAGCTAATACGCAGCTATAATGGTCCTCCACAACTATGCAGATGATACTCAGATTATGTGTCACTGACAGCAGGAGACATGGGCCTGTAGATTCATTGTGTCGCTGCATCAAAAGATGTGTCTGGAGCAAAACACTTCCTCCAGCTAAACTCAGACAAAACTGAATCATTGTTGTGGCCCACAGAAACAAAGAGAAAGATCAGTCATCTTGAGACTCTCTAGAACCTAAAACCTGCTTTGTTTTTATTTTGTGAAGCACTTTGGGTGCATTTTTATGTATGAAAAGTGCTATATAAATAAAGTTTGATTTGATTTTATTTAAAAATCAGGTAGAGTCCGGACTCCAGTTCTACAAACCTGGAAAACCAAATGTTTCTAATCATCCCAAAAAACTTCAAATGTGGGAGAGCCACCAGCAGGTGAATCACCAGGTGAGTCTTAGACGCTTTCTACTCTGCTCATGTTTCAACTCGTTGGGGGAGGGTCAGTGGTTTAGCATCACATTGTTCCTGTCGTTACCAGACCAGACCAGACCAGACCTGACCGGACCAGGACCAGACCAGGACCCCAGACCCCAGACCAGACCAGACCAGACCAGACCAGACCAACCAGACCAGTCCAGACCACCACCAGACCAGACCAACCAGACCAGACCAACCAGAGACCAGACCAGTCCAGACCAGACCAGACCAGACCATCCAGACCAGACCAGACCAGACATAACAGTCCAGTCACCAGACCACCAGACCAGACCAGTCCAGACCAGACCAGACCAGAACCAGACCAGTCCAGACCAGACCAGACCAGACCAGACCAGTCCAGACCAGTCCAGACCAGACCAGACCAGTCCTGACCACACCAGAACCTGACCAAGTGGTTCCATTGGCTTCCCGTGAAATTTCGAATGAGTTTAAAATTCTGCTTCTTGCATATAAAGCCCTTAAGGCCTAGCTCATGCTATTTACAAGACTTGATAGCATGTTAATGCTCTAATAGAACTCTCTGCTCTCAGAGGAGGGTTACTCGTCGTTCCAGAATATTCTAAAAGTAGATTTGGGGCGGGCCTTCTGCTACCAGGCACCTTTTTTAGGAACCAGCTACCAGTTGGGTTCAGGAGGCTGACACCACCTCCATCTTTAAAACAATGAACTTTCTGTTAGTAAAGGCCTTCAATTAGTCCTATCTATAGTGTGTAGGGGCTAATAGTTATAACTATAGTTGTAGTAGCTCAGACTAGAGTAGCTCGTCTTAATCACAGCTTCGTATAGATGGCTATAGGCCTACGCTACAGGGGACACAACATGATCTGCTGAGTGTGTCTCCACTGCTTTTTCCTTGGTCTTCCCTTTCCTCCTCCTTCCTCCTCCTCCAGTCATAATTATTTGGGAGCACCTTGTTACTGAAACTGTTGCCCCATATTCTTTGCTTTCCTCTGGTTTGTTGTGCTGGTTTGCCTCCTTTTTCTTTCTGTGTATTTGCAGGCCAGAGTTCCTGGGTTTCATGCTGACTTGCAGTCCATCCTCTGTCCATCCCGGGGTTCTCCTCCACTTGTGTTTGGGTGCCCGACTGACGTGGTGATCGGCGACCTGGTCCTCTGGCCATCTCATCCCAGTGCTGTGCCTCCATCGTTTATGTTATATGGCCATTGTATTTAGTCTTTGTGTGCTCTCCCTTTCTGTCCTCCATCTTCTCTCCGTCCTCCATCCTCTCCTGTCCTGTCTCCCCTCTTTTCTTTCTCTACCCGGCTGGCCTTCGGCAGGAGGGTCCCCCCATATGAGCCAGGTCCTGCTCAAGGTTTCTTCCTCTTAAAGTGGAGTTTTTTCCTTGCCATTGTTTGGCATTAAGGTTTTTTTTCTCCCTACGTGGGAGTTTTTTACCTGCCATTATCACTGATTGGATTTAATATTATATCTTAGTTAATGATATTTGCTCGGGGGTCATGATCTGGGTCTCTGTAAAGCGCCTAGAGACAATTGTCATTGTAACACGCTATACAAATAAAATTGAACTGAATTGAATTGAACCAGTCCTGACCAGACCAGGCCAGACCAGACCAGACCAGTCCAGACCAGACCAGACCAGTCCTGACCAGTCCAGACCAGACCAGACCACCAGTCCAGAAAGTCCAGACCAGACCAGACCAGACCAGACCAGACCAGACCAGACCCTGACCAGACCAGAACAGACCCAGACCAGACCAGACCAGACCCAGAACCAGACCAGACCAGTCCAGACCAGACCAGACCAGACCAGTCCACCAGACCAGACCAGTCTGACCAGACCAGACCAGACCAGACCAGACCAGCCAGACCAGACCAGACAGACCAGACCAGACCAGACCAGACACCAGACCCCAGACAGACCAGACCAGACCAGACCAGACCCAGACCAGACCAGACCAGACCAGACCGAATCCAACCAGACCAGACCAGACCAGACCAGACAGTCCTGACCAGACCAGACCAGACCAGTCCAGACCAGAAGACCCGACCAGACCAGACCAGCCAGACCAGTCCAGACCAGGACCAGACCAACAGTCCTGACCAGACCAGACCAGACCAGACCAGACCGACCAGACCCAGACCCCAGACCAGACCAGACCAGTCCAGACCAGACCAGATCCAGACCAGACCAGACCAGACCAGACCAGACCAGACCAGACCAGACCAGACCAGACCAGAGACCAGACCAGACCAGAGACCAGACCAGACCAGACCAGACCAGACCAGAACCAGACCAGACCAGACCAGACCAGACCAGACCAGTCCAGACCAGACCAGTCCACCAGACCAGTCCAGACCAGACCAGACCAGACCAGTCCAGACCAGACCAGACCAGACCAGACCAGACCAGACCAGACCAGACCAGACCAGACCAGACCAGACCAGACCAGACCAGTCCAGACCAGACCAGACCAGTCCTGACCAGACCAGACCATCCAGACCAGTCCGACCAGAAGACCAGACCAGACCTGACCAGACCAGACCAGACCAGACCAGACCAGAGACCAGACCAGACCAGACCAGAACCAGACCAGACCAGACCAGAGACCAGACCAGACCAGACCAGACAGACCAGACCAGACCAGACCAGACCAGACCAGACCAGACCAGACCAGACCAGACCCAGATCCAGACCAGACCAGTCCAGACCAGTCCAGACCAGACCAGACCAGACCAGACCAGTCCAGACCAGACCAGACCAGACCAGACCAGACCAGACCAGACCAGACCAGTCCACCAGTCCAGACCAGACCAGACCAGACCAGACCAGACCAGTCCACCAGACCAGACCAGACCAGACCAGTCCAGACCAGACCAGTCCAGACCAGTCCAGACCAGACCAGACCAGACCAGACCAGACCAGACCAGACCAGACCAGACCAGTCCTGACCAGACCATCCAGACCAGACCAGACCAGTCCAGACCAGACCAGACCAGAGTCCTACCAGACAGACACAGTCCAGACCAGACCAGACCAGACCAGTCCAGACCAGACCAGACCAGACCAGACCAGACCAGACCAGTCCAGACCAGACCAGACCAGACCAGTCCAGACCAGACCAGTCCTGACCAGACCAGACCAGACCACCAGACACCAGACCAGACCCCCCAGACCAGACCAGTCCAGACCAGACCACCAGACCAGACCAGACCAGACCAGTCCTGACCAGACCAGACCAGTCCTCACCAGACCAATCCAGACCAGACCAGACCAGTCCAGTCCAGACCAGTCCAGACCAGTCCAGACCAGACCAGTTCCAGGTTGCCTTCTGGGGTTTCATGGAGAGTAAAAAGGATCGTTTTGATGCTTTTATTTCTGCCCAACATGGATCAATATAAGAAACAGAAAACACGGCATTTATGTTCCACGTGTTAAATTCATGTTATAAACAAATGCAACTATTGTGATTATTTTTTCAAACAGAAGACTCAGAGAAAACTCTTTAAAGAAATTAAAATAGATAAATAAATAAATAGCTTTCAGGATGAAAGACTTGAACTCGTCCATCACTGAAGCTGCTGACGAGTGTTTGACTGCAACTGCTTCAACAAGGTTTTATGAACAAAGACTTTTATAGGAGCTGCAGGTAAACAAAGGTACGTTTCAGTTTGTAATCACTTTAATCATTTAAGAAGCAGTGAAGAAAAAACCTACAAAATCAGAACTGTGGTACACAAAGTGAAAGAAATGTCACAAATACTGATTTCACATGACAAACATAAAGGTAGGGTAAGCAATTTTTTAGCAACTGTTGATATTTGAAACCAACCGCAGAGATAGCTCCTCCCTCTGCATCCACAACCAATAAAACGCCTCAATGTGATTCCTTCAATGTTCAGGCTGAAGACTCCATGACGTCGTCACTCATCAGAGATGTTCTGGGTCACCTGAGCTCTGAAAGAAGTCATTTACAACAATTACTCACGCAGGTGAGCCAACAGGTGATCTCATCAGTTTTATCATCAGTTCTTTGTGTTTACGTTGGTTAAAAAGCAAACTGGACCTCCACCGTTGCTCTATCACACCTACACCGTTTCCCTATCACACCTACACCGTTGCTCTATCACACCTACACCGTTGCTCTGTCACACCTACACCGGTGCTCTATCACACCTCCACCGTTGCTCTATCACACCTCCATCGTTGCTCTATCACACCTCCATCGTTGCTCTATCACACCTCCTCCCACCGTTGCTCTATCACACCTCCATCGTTGCTCTATCAGACCTCCATTGTTGCTCTATCACACCTCCACTGTTGCTCCGTCACACCTCCACCGTTGCTCTATCAGACCTTCACCATTGTTCTATCACACCTCCATCGTTGCTCTATCACACCTCCACTGTTGCTCTATCAGACCTCAACTATTGCTCTATCACACCTCCACCATTGCTCTATCACACCTCCACCGTTGCTCTATCACACCTCCACCATTGCTCTATCAGACCTCCACCGTTGCTCTATCATCTCCATTGTTGCTCTATCAGACCTCCATTGTTGCTCTATCACACCTCCACTGTTGCTCTATCAGACCTCCACTATTGCTCTATCACACCTCCACCATTGCTCTATCACGCCTCCATCGTTGCTCCGTCACACCTCCACTGTTGCTCTATCAGACCTCCACCGTTGCTCTATCACACCTCCATCGTTGCTCTATCAGACCTCCATCGTTGCTCTATCACACCTCCACCGTTGCTCTATCAGACCTCCACAGTTGCTCTATCACACCTCCACCATTGCTCTATCACACCTCCACCGTTGCTCTATCACACCTCCACCGTGACTCTATCACACCTCCACCGTGACTCTATCACACATCCACGGTTGCTCTCACACCTCCATCGTTGCTCTATCAGACCTCCACTGTTGCTCTATCACACCTCCACCGTTGCTCTATCAGACCTCCACCGTTGCTCTATCAGACCTCCACTGTTGCTCTATCAGACCTCCATCCTCTCTGTCCTCCATCCTCTCTCTGTCCTGTCTCTCTCCTCTTTTCTGTCTTTATCCAGCTGGTCTTCATCAGGAAGGTCCTCCATAGATCCAGGTCCTGGTCCAGGTCTTCTCTTGAAGTGGAGTTTTTTCTTGCCTTTGTTGACTGAAGGTTTTTTTGCTCCATCTGTGGGAGTTTTTTTTATCTGCCATTTCATTGATGGATTTAATTTATAATTCTAGTTAATGTATTTTCGGGGGTCGCTGGGTCGGTAAGACCTGGAGCCAGTTGACATTGTAACAACGTTTACAAAAAAACTGAACTGAACTGAATCAACCTTGTTTTTGCTCCTCAGCGCCTTGATTCCCATGACGACGGTGCTGAAGACAACACAAAGCTCCAGGACCGGAACAATCAGCACAAC
>JAGFBZ010002770.1:0-12940 GCA_018398805.1 Hirundichthys speculiger
AATGGTTACTTCAATGTGCAAAAACACTAATAATAAACAATAAATAGGTTGTTTTGAAGCAAATAGTTTTTGACTCAATTTGTCCTCTGAATGATCAATACAGTCATGGAAAAAATTATTAGACCGCCCTTGTTTTCTTCAGTTTCTTGTTCATTTTAATGCCTGGTACAACTAAAGGTACATTTGTTTGGACAAACATAACGATAACCACAAAGATTGCTCATAAGAGTTTTATTTAAGAGCTGATATCTTACCATTTTCCACGGTTTTCTTGATTATAACCTAAAAATCACTTAAGTTTTTACATCAATAGCTATGGCGTTGTACTGCCAAAAACACTGCTTTTATGCATTCAGTGTTTTCTTTTCTGTCTGTTTTAGTCACATGATGACGTTTAGTGGTACCAGGTATTAAAATGAACAAGAAAGTGAAGAAAAAATGGTGGTCTAATAATTTTTTCCATGACTGTATCATCTGATGAACATATACAGCAACTTGATTTTTCATCTCTACTTTTAATTTTGATATTAACTAAGTAGAATATCGCATAATATCGTGATATCGGGACAATATCATATCGTGACCCAAGTATCATGATACATATCATATTGTGAGGTCCTTGCCAATACTCACCCCTACTGGAAATGAAAGTAAAGCTTCCTACTATTTTTTCTATTGTTTGGTTGAACGTGACGTCACTTTAACGTGACACGGGGCTAATTTTGAGACAAAAGAAGACGGTTTTAGGAACCTCCTCCAGCTCTGAGCAGCTCTGCTGACGGGTCACGTAGCCCGTAAACGTCGTACCGGACCAGAACCAGGTTCTGAACTGTCTTTATTTGAGGCTTTCGTATGCGGTGAGCTGTTGTAGGAAACCAGGGAAGTCGACTTTCAGTGACATGAATATTGTCTTGCCAACGACCCTGTAGCGAAACGATAGGAACGGAGCTGATATGCTAACGTGGTAGATGATGGTGGGGTCAGAGAAAATATAACCTCCTGCTGTTGTTTGCAGGGAGACGTACGTTACTCACGTTGCGATCGATTGATACGGTCTTTTGTTACAGTCTCATAACTCTTCTTCTACACAGTCTCCTGATTTTGAAGCGTCTGGGCAATTATCCTCTTTTTTTTTTTTTATAATTAAATCCTGATTTATTTTAGCTGTGTGACTTCTTAGACAGTCTTGTTGTTGTCAGTAATCAGGCGGATAACCTCAGGCAGGGCGGCCCGTGACTGGCGACGGCCCGTCTTTCAGCCCGGGACGGCGCCAGGAAGAAGATCTGGGAACATGGCGGCATCGTCGGTGAAGAAGTCCTGCGGGGAAAGGAACACGAGCAGACAGAAGTTGTTCAAATTTTTTGATCTTAATCTGGCAGAAAAGAGGAGCTCGTTTCATCCGAGCTGTTTACTGAGATCGCAGGCGGCTCAGTCTGAGAAGTACTTTACAGGAAAGAAGAAGGTGAAAGAAAGTAGAAAACAGTCTTTTGTCATCAAATACAGCGAGGTGCCACCAAAGAAAGAAGTTCAGATCATCTAAGCCAGTTTACAGCAGCTTTACTTGCTGTCAGATATTTAGTAGAGCTCAGCAAACACCTGCGCTGGAGAGAATATTCTTGAGTTCTGGTGTGAAAGGGTCGCGTGACTGGTTGAGTGAGTTTGAACTCAGAAGGCTTTTGAAATCTTGGATCTTTATGCAACAACCAAGTAAAAAGAGACCGTCGGGCCAAATTTAGCAGGGATGCTTTAGAGTAATTGTTTCCCACATGTTGATTTCTGCACAGCTGACACCACAGCACCTCAGCCGGGTCCAGGTGTGGACCTGGACCTCTTCTTTTTCAGCCGTCCCGTGTGCTGTGGACCCGCTGCTGGGCTCGTGATCACCGTCCTGCCTGCCGCGTGACCCAGTCTGAGCCAAGCTTTAGCCGTCAGACAGATGGTCTCGCATGGCTGCAAAACCAGCCCAAACCAGCACTGCTCCACCACCGTGCTGAACAGCTGCTTTTAAGGGTTTTTTTGCACTGCTGCGCCGTGTCTGGCTGTTGCACGGTGGCTAAACATCTCCACTTGGTCTTTTCTGTCCAAAAGACATCGTCTTGCAGTCTTTTAAGTCTCAGCTGCGCCGCCATGTTCTTTTTTTAGTGAAGAGGTTTTCTTCTTCTGAAACCCGTCCAGGGAAAACACACTTATTCAGTCGTGAGCCTTAACGCGCTAGCCGAGGCTTGTAGAGTCTGAGGTGCCGCTCTCGAGTGTTTCATGCTCCGACTTCGAGGTGACCTTGCTGGGAGATTGACAACGGCCACGGTTTACATGATGTTTTTTTAATTCAGAATTAATAATTCTGAATTAAATAATTCTGAATTAAACTATTTTCCTTCGCGTTTACATGTAAATAGTAATTCCGAATTGAGGTTTACATGGAAAACACGTTTGATCGGCTTTATATCCAATTCCGCTTAAGGTCTGGGGGTTGGGAAGGGTTCTGATTGGATGGGGGGGTTGGACGTCTTTACATATTTACGTTTACCGGAAGAAAACAAAAAAAACTTACTCGATTAGCAACAACATGGAGAAACCTCCTTCATTTAACCTAGCCGCTACAACTTTGAAAAGCTCACTAGTTTTATCTTTCCTGCCATCTGTTCTTTTAATTATTTCCAGTTCTTCATTAAATAAATCATCTTTGCTCTTGACGTTTACGGTGTGCTGCGTGTGCTGCCATCTTGAAACTTTGTTTCGAAAACAAGCCCAGCGTGGAATATAAGCGTCATCGCGGCAGACGGACAAAGGAACTAGCATGTGCAGAAAGACCGGAATTAATTTAAAGCGGAATGAGTGTATACATGACCGCGGAATTATTCTATTATTCGGATTTAAAATCAGAATAAACCAACCACTTACTTCGGAATTAAGTTTAATTCGGAATGGACATTTTCATTCAGAATTAGATGTTTACACACGGTAAATTTTAATCATTTTAAATTTTAAATCGGATTTAATTTTTAATTCTGAATTAAAGAGGAATTAAACTTCCCATGTAAACGCACTAAATGTTTCTCACAGCTGAGTGGTGGAGTCCAGATCGTTTTGAAATGTCCTTATAGTCCTGCTTGCTTCTCTGAGATCACAGCTGATGTCTTTCTTCCTTGACATTGTGTTGAGTTATTGATTAGCAGCAGCCCTTCAGTGCTACTTGACCCTCTTAATCACCTCTTGATCGTTATGTTCCTCTGCAGGGTGCCAGGTATTCATACCGCTTACAGTAGGGCTGTAGAGATACACTAATCTCACGATACGATACACGATACCCCGGCTCACGATACGATATATATCGATATTCGTCTTAAGATACATTTACAACATCATTTTCTGAGAGATTTTAAAACTGGACAAAGTGATTTTGGTGACATCTTGTGAGTGTTCCAATGACTTTGTTTGAATTAATTGAATTGAACTGTAGGTGACCGCAGACAGTGCCGCAGAGAGGAGAGAAAGGAGGCCTCTGATTGGTCGATTCTACATCTGCGTCATCGTCATCGAAGAAATGAGGAAGTACCCACATCTGTACGATTCTGGTTCTCCACACTACAAGACAG
This sequence comes from Hirundichthys speculiger, assembly GCA_018398805.1. NCBI lineage: Eukaryota > Metazoa > Chordata > Actinopteri > Beloniformes > Exocoetidae > Hirundichthys > Hirundichthys speculiger. Next base: position 3,597 of record JAGFBZ010002770.1, read on the forward strand.
CACATATTCTAGTAATTCATGGAGGGAGATAGCGATGAATGTGGGTCTGGATACGGCCGAGACGGTGAGGAAGTGGAAAAAAAGCAAAGATACGTTTAGTAAGTTTAGCTACTACTTCGTGATTGTCGCTCTTGCGTTGTGGCGTGGAATAACATAGCGGAGACCGCGCAAATATAAATCAAAAGTGACGGCGGCATCTCTGCGACAAGCTGACATTGCCACGAGAGTATACACGGCCCTTAAAGGTGGGGTAGGTGTTCTTTGAAAAAATGGTTCCAGCAATCCAACTCAAGTGAGATTTTGAAAATATACACTCCCTCCCTCCTCCCTCCCCTCCCCTCCCCTCCCCCCCTCCCAGGCTCCGCCTCCTCCTCGCCCAACCCTCGAAACCACGCACACATTCACGACTACATGAATCGTAGGGAGGGAGGGAGGGTGGGGGGGAGTGCATTGATATTTGATGGACGTTATTATGCAGCCAATCAAAATAGTGAGTTTTTCTCTGATTATACCCTCTAGACTGGACCAAAACGTTTAGTTTTTTTTGCAAACATTTTATGTGCAATGGGAATGTGAAAAGGTTTTCAGGCAATATTGTAAAAAGTGTTGCAAAAAAACAACACCTACCCCACCTTTAAGTCCCCCGGAGCAGCAGCGACTAGCCTCCATGCCAGGCGTTGTTCGGGCAACACGAGATGTCACCTAAATCACTTTGTCCCGTTAAAATCTTTCAGAAAATGATGTAAATGTATTGTAAGATGAATATCGATATATATCGTATCGTGAGCCGAATATATTGTATCGTATCGCGAGATTAGTGTATCGCTACAGCCCTAATTGACAATGTTTCTCACAGCAGCTGAGTGGTGGAGTCCATATCGTTTGGAAATGTCCTTATAGTCCCGTCCCCGCTTGCTTCTCTGCTCTGAGATCGCAGCTGATGTCTTTCTTCTCTTTTCCTTTCTTGACATTGTGTTGAGTTATTGATTAGCAGCCCTTCAGTGCTTCTTGACCCTCTTAATCACCTCTTGGTATTCATACCGCTTACAGATGGGAAAACTCCTCCAGTTAGAGCCTTTAAAAAGCAGAGTCACTTCAAACACAAACTGAAAGAAATTGAGCCAAAGCTGTGGTAAAGCTGCGTTTTAGTTTTAAGCACCACATGGTCTTTAAGTCGACGTTAGACGCTTCGTGATCAGACTGCAGCAGGAAGGAGACGAATTAACGGCCGTTCCAGCGGTATTATCGTGTCTCTTTATCGTGTGTTTTCCCTCCCTCTGCTGGCAACGCTGCTGCATTTGAATTTATGTTTCTATATTTGGTTCGTCTCCGGCTCTTTGCATGTTGTTTCTTCTACACTCACTTCCCCCGCTCTGCTCTGCTCGTCCTCCTCTTCCTCACGCAGACACAGTTTTCTTCACCAGCATCAGCAGCTCTCACGTCCTTGCTGGCTCATTTTTTTTTTTGATCTCTCATCATTTTGGTTATCTCTCTCTGCGGCACCCGCTGCATAATGAGGCTTTAGTTTTGCTCTTCAAACGTGAATTATTATGTTCATCTTCGGCAGCAGCATCATTTCTGCATGGGCTTGTTAGTTTTTAAAAATGCAGCACCGATCTCTGGGGTGTCCTTGAGGAGGGACCGTCCTTCTCCTGGTGTCTCTCATCTATGCAAATTTCTGCTCTGGTGTCAGAAACTCACCCGGACAAGCAGCTCCAGGATCAGATTTCCATCAGCTGCAATAATCACAACGAGACACTGTGAAGAAAAGATATCACGCAACAGTCGCGTGAATTCTATTAATCTGTGAGCTCTGAAAGCTGCCAGCTGTTTGCTGTCGTTAGCACACGTTGTTCTTTTTGATTATTTAGTCTGTGCATCGTTTATTTGCTGCTGTGCTGAATCAGGAAAAACTCACAATGCAAACGAAACGGGACGTGTGAAGGAACTGCAGGTTTCCATCCATACGACCAGCTGAGAGTTTGATAACCTGCCAGCACTGCGCCTGAGATCCTCGGCCCGGTTAACTAACGAAGCGTTCAAATTCAAATTTAGCAGCAGCTAAAGCGCATATGTCGAACCGAAGGCCCCCGGGCCAAATCCCAGCAGCCACTTCACCTCATCTGACCATCCGAAACCACGACCACAGACCTCTGGCTTGTTTGGTTCGTCATCAAACGCTCAAATAACTGAGCTGAAGAGGCTACTTTAAGATGAAAAGTAATGATTTTAGGTCAAAAACCTGCCGAAAACTTTAACAACAAATATTCTGTCGCGATTTTACAAAAGTCACAATTTTATAACAAGAAACGGCTGTTAATAATAATAATGATAATAATAATACATTTTATTCAGAGGCGCTTTTCATGACACTCAAGGTCACCGTACAAAGATCAATAAAAAAATTAGTAAAAGCATGATAGTTGAAAAACATAAAGAGGTGGGTTTGGTGGACAGGTAGAACTGGGCGTCATCCGCATAGCAATGAAAAAATGTATCTTATATTTACGGAAAATACTGCCAAAGGGTAGAGGGTAGATGATGAATAGTAGAGGTCCAAGCACTGAGCCTTGGGGTACGCCAGATTAATGTTAATGATTTTCAGGACAAAAAGTTGCAGTTCCACAAAATTTACAACGAGTCACAATTTTCAGTTAAACTGAATTTTGTAAAAGTTGATATTTTATGGAAAAAAAAGTGTAATTTCTCTTTTTTGAAAGTCTGCTATTGAACAGCGAAAGGCTCGGTTTAAGAACAAAAAGTCTTGATTGAGGCGAAGTTAATTTTACAATAAAAAGTCGCGATTTTAACACAAATGCAACAAAAGCTCACAATATATTTATATATATTTTATATTTTTTCATGAGCTGGCCGTGAACAATAGGGGTGTGAAAAAAAAAATAATATGGCGATATATCGCGATTTTTCGGCCGTCTGATATAATATCGATTTTACAGCTCCTAATATCGATTTTTTTAGGAAAATTCATTCGTTCACTTAAATGTGCAAAAACACTAATAATAAACAATAAATAGGTTGTTTTGAAGCAAATAGTTTTGACTCAATTTGTCCTCTGAATGATCAATATCATCTGATGAACATATACAGCAACTTGATTTTTCGTCTCTACTTTTAATTTTGATATTAACTGTGTAGAATATTGCAATATATCGTGATATCGCGATAGTGTGATAATATTGCATCGTGACCCAAGTATCACGATACATATCGTATTGCGAGGTCCTTGCCAATACTCACCCTAGTGAACAAAGCAGTGGTTCAGAGGCAGGGAAACTGGCGGCGCCATGGCGGACCAGATGTGAGAACTGGGCCAGAGGTCAGGACGGTCCAGGAGCCAGTTCTGCAGAAAATAAGGACGCTGGCATCTACAGATATTAACATCCCTGCACCAGCTGATCATTTTTCTTTTTTCTCGAGCAGATGCAAATCAGAAGTGTGCATCTCTTCTTATCTGTCTGTTTATCGCTGCACAGTCTGAACTCCTGCTGTTAGAAAGTCTCTCCTCTCTGTTGCCCCAGGCGAGGTTAGCGAGGCAGCATAGCGTGTGTGTTTGTGTGTGTGTTTGTGTGTGTGTGGTTGAGCTGTCAGCCCTTTGTCATCAAAGATGAGTCCAACCATTAGATCATGGACTTTTTGTTGTCTGCTCGTTGTCTTACCCTCCTTTTCTTTCAGTGCTTTTTTGTTCTGGGAAGCCTCGGCAACTGTTCGCTTTCACACGTTAAAGTCAGAGGAGAGGCTGCTTGGTGGAAATGGGGGGGGGGGTAGAGGCGGGGGATGGTGGTTTAACAGAGGGTGAGAGCCACTTCAGAGCGGGGGGGGGGGGGGAGTGGGGGGGGGTGTCGGCTCACAGGGGGGGGGGCGGTGAGATAATCAGCACAAGAAGGACCATTCACCCACTCAGCTGGAACAAAAGGTCCTTGCCAGTGTGTGTGTGTGTTTTTGTGTGTGTGTTGATTTCTTTCTAGAGTCAGTGGGATAAGACACCTCCCCAGAGAGAGAGAGAGAGAGAGAGAGAGAGAGAGTTTTTTGTTTTGTTGCCTTGGGACGCACCGTGTTCACATACGTGCACGGCACCATGCATGGGCACCAGATGAGCACAGTTCAGTCTGGCTTGGTCCAATCTGGCTCGGTTCAGTCTGGCACAGTTCAGTCTGGCTCAGTTCATTCTGGCTCGGTCCAGTCAGGCCCAGTCCAGTCTGGCTCGGTCCATTCTGGCCTGGTCCAGTCTGGCACGGTCCAGAGTGGCTCGGTCCATTCTGGCCTGGTCCAGTCTGGCACGGTCCAGAGTGGCTCGGTCCAATCTAGCTCGGTTCAGTCTGGCACGGTTCAGTCTGGCTCGGTTCAGTCTGGCTCAGTTCATTCTGGCCCGGTCCATTCTGGCCCAGTCCAGTCTGGCACGGTCCAGAGTGGCTCGGTCCAATCTAGCTCGGTTCAGTCTGGCACGGTTCAGTCTGGCACGGTTCAGTCTGGCTCGGTTCAGTCTGGCTCAGTTCAGTCTGGCTCGTTCCAGTCTGGCTCGGTTCAGCCTGGCTCAGTTCAGTCTGGCTCGGTCCAGTCTGGCTCAGTCCAGTATGGCTCGGTTCAGTCTGGCTCGGTCCAGCCTGGCTCGGTTCAGTCTGGGACGGTTCAGTCAGGCTCGGTCCAATCTGTCTCGGTTCAGTTTGGCCCAGTCCAGTCTGGCTCGGTCCATTCTGGCCTGGTCCAGTCTGACACGGTTCAGTCTGGCTCGGTTAAGTCTGGCGTGGTTCAATCGGGCTCAGTTCAGTCCGACTCGGTCCAGTCTGGCTTGGTTCAGTCTGGCACGATTCAGTCTGGCACAGTTCAGTCTGGCTCAGTCCAGTATGGCTCGGTTCACTCTGGGCTCGGTCCAGTCTGGCTCGGTCCAGCCTGGCTCGGTTCAGTCTGGGACGGTTCAGTCAGACTCGGTCCAATCTGTCTCGGTTCAGTTTGGCCCAGTCCAGTCTGGCTCTGTCCATTCTGGCCTGGTCCAGTCTGACACGGTTCAGTCTAGCTCGGTTAAGTCTGGCGTGGTTCAGTCAGGCTCAGTTCAGTCCGACTCGGTCCAGTCTGGCTTGGTTCAGTCTGGCCCAGTCCAGTCCGACTCGGCCCATTCTGGCCTGGTCCAGTCTGGCACAGTTCAGTCTGGCTCAGTTAAGTCTGGCACGGTTCAGTCTGGCTCAGTTCATTCTGGCCCGGTCCAGTCTGGCTCGGTTCAGTCTGGCTCAGTTCATTCTGGCCCGGTCCAGTCTGGCTCAGTTTCATTCTGGCCCGGTCCAGTCTGGCTCGGTTCAGTCTGGCTCGGTCCAGAGTGGCTCAGTTCAGACGAAGGTCAAATCAATGCTGGCTTTTATTCTGGGTACAAACTAAAAGCCAGCATTGACTGTGTGATTGTTATTCTGTGTTTGTGCTGTCCAGAGGTCGACCGATAAACCCCCCCCCCCCCCCCCCGGCCAATGCCAGTTATTGATAAATAAAACGGGCAGTAATAGTTCAGCAGGTGAACCGACTGTAATCAGTCTATAGTGTTTGTGCATGTGAGTGTATATTTTTGTTCAAAGTCATTAATCCAAATGAATCCCATCTGATAAGTTATATGAAAACATGCTACGGTTAAAACATGTTATATGCTTATATCCTATGCTTTTGTCTGTATATTTGTCATGTAATCTCAACATGGGCCACCAGGTGGCGTGACAGTAAAGTTAAATCATTTATTCATTCATCACACATCATACTACTGTGATATTTTACTATAAGAGCACCGCAGACGCAGAGATTGCTCTGAGACGGCTGATGTAGAAACGGAGGAAAGTTCGCAGTTCAGAGAAAATGTGCGGCACGACGCTGACGGAGGAACCGTGATATTGTTCGAAGAAAAGTCTGGAGAAAAGTATATTAGAGTGGTACAGGACACATGTTGGGGAGGCATGATGGTAAAGATGTGTCCTGTAGGAGCACCAGAGGGGTTTCAGGTGGAAGTGGGAGCGCACCAGGCATCGGTCCTGGGCCCCTTCTTGTTTGCCCTGGCGATAGACCGATGACAAGGCCAAGGCTCTTTTTTTTTGTTTGTTTTTCTGTTGCTTTTGTTTTAATTCTGTCAAGCACTTTTCTGACCGACCAAGAGACATGAATCAGAGCTGGAGGAAACAGAGATGAGGATGTCAAGACTTTCTTTGGGTGTGATGAGAGTGGACATGACTAAGAACAAGCCCATCAGAGGGACGGCTAAGTCCAATCTGGCCCAGTCCAGTATGGCTCGGTTCATTATGGCTCAGTCCAGTCTGGCTCGGTCCAGCCTGGCTCAGTTCAGTCTGGCTCGGTTCAGTCTGGCACAGTTCAGTCTGGCTCAGTTAATTCTGGCCCAGTTAAGTCTGGCCTGGTCCAGTCTGTCTCGATTCAGTCTGGCCCAGTCCATTCTGGCCTGGTCCAGTCTGGTTCGGTTCAATATGGCTCAGTCCAGTCTGGACCAGTCCAGTCTGGCTTGGTCCATTCTGGCCTGGTCCAGTCTAGCACGGTCCAGACTGGCTCGGTCCAATCTGGCTCGGTTCAGTCTGGCACGGTTCAGTCTGGCTCGGTTCAATTTGGCTCAGTTCATTCTGGCCCGGTTCAGTCTGGCTTGGTCAAGTCTGTCTCGATTCAGTCTGGCCCGGTCCATTCTGGCACGGTTCAGTCTGGCTCGGTCCAGTCTGGCCCGGTCCAGTCTGGCACGGTTCAGTCTGGCTCAGTTCAGTCTGGCTTGGTCCAGTCTGGCTCGGTCCCGCCTGGCTCAGTTCAGTCTGGCACTGTTCAGTCTGGCTAAGTCCAATCTGGCCCGGTCCAGTCTGGCATGGTTCAGTCTGGCTCAGTCCAGTATGGCTCGGTTCAGTCTGGCTCAGTCCAGTCTGGCTCGGTCCAGCCTGGCTCAGTTCAGTCTGGCTCGATTCAGTCTGGCACGGTTCAGTCTGGCTCGGTCCAATCTGGCTCGGTCCAGTCTGGCTCGGTCCAGTCTGGCACGGTTCAGTCTGGCTCAGTCCAATCTGTCTCGGTTCAGTTTGGCCCAGTCCAGTCTGGCTCGGTCCATTCTGGCCTGGTCCAGTCTGACACGGTTCAGTCTGGCTCGGTCCAATCTGGCTCGGTTAAGTCTGGCACGGTTCAGTCTGGCTCAATTCATTCTGGCCCGGTTCAGTCTGGCTCGGTCCAGTCTGGCTCGGTTCAGTCTGGCCCAGTCCAGTCTGGCTCAGTTCAGAGTGGCCTGGTCCAGTCTGGCACGGTTCAGTCTGGCTCAGTTCATTCTGGCCTGGTTCAGTCTGGCTCGGTCCAGAGTGGCTCAGTCCAGAGGAAGGTCAAACTTCAAAATTCGAAGAAGTCTGGAGAAAAGTATATTAGAGTGGTACAGGACACATGTTGGGGAGGCATGATGGTAAAGATGTGTCCTGTAGGAGCACCAGAGGGGTTTCAGGTGGAAGTGGGAGCGCACCAGGCATCGGTCCTGGGCCTCTTCTTGTTTGCCCTGGCGATAGACCGATGACTCTTTTTTTTTTTGTTTTTCTGTTGCTTTTGTTTTAATCTGTCAAGCACTTTTCTGACTGACCAAGAGACATGAATCAGAGCTGGAGGAAACAGAGATGAGGATGTCAAGACTTTCTTTGGGTGTGACGAGAGTGGACATGACTAAGAACAAGCCCATCAGAGGGACGGCCAGGGTCAGGTGGCTTGGAGATGAAGTATGAGAGGCTAGTCTGAGGCTAGTCTGAGGCTAGTCTGAGGCTAGTCTGGAGGCTAGTCTGGAGGCTAGTCTGGAGGCTAGTCTGAGGCTAGTCTGGATGACCAAAGAGCTGGTGTCTGGATGCGGTGAAAGAGGATTCAGAGTTGGTTGGTGACACGGAGACATTCAAAGAGGATGTTTTTTGTTGAATGAAAATAAATGCCCTGAAACCAAAAGAAACGGGCACTTTTTGGGCCAAAATAAATATTTTGTCCGTGAGTTGTTTGCTGCTAAGCAGCTCGTTCGGACTCAGTTCAAGGCAACTGGACTTCTTTTTCTTTCTTCTTGGAGGCGTTTCACCCTCCATGGAGAAGGCTTTGTCACAAAAAAAAGGAAAAAAAGAAGTCCAGTTGAGAGAATTACCATGACCTTGGTGACGGAGAGTCGATGCCAGCAGCATCGGGCACATGAGCTCTGATTGGAGGAAATGTTGTGGATAACTGTCGGGGTTAAAAGATGATAAAATGCTCATCAGAGTTGAGGGGAGACACAGATGAGTGACAGCTCCATCTCTGTCTCCATCAGGCTCACAAAAAGGGTTAGGGTTAGGGTTAGGCGGTTAGGGTTAGGGGGTTAGGGTTAGGCGGTTAGGGTTAGGGGGTTAGGGGGTTGGGGTTAGGAGGTTAGGGTTAGAGTTGGGGGGTTAGGGTTAGGGGGTTAGGGTTAGGGTTAGGTGTTAAGAGGTTAGGGTTAGGGGTTAAGGGGTTAGGGTTAGGGGGTTAGGTTAGGGTTAGGGGTTGGGTTTTAGGGTTAGGTGTTAGGGTTAGGGTTAGGGGTTAGGGGTTAGGGTTAGGGGTTTAGGTTCGGTTAGGGGGTTCGGGGTTAGGGTTAGGTTAAGGGGTTAGGGTTAGGGGTTAAGGGGTTAGGGTTAGGGGGTTGGGTTTAGGGTGTTGGGGTTAGCGTTGGGGGATTAGGGTTCGGGGGTTCGGGTTCGGGTTAGGTTTTTAGGGTTTTTTTGGGTTCGGGGGTTGGGGTTAGGGGTTAGGGTTAGGGTTAGGTTAGGGGGTTCGGGGTTGGGGTTTTGGGTTTTGTTGGGGGTTGGGTTCTTGGGTTTTTTGGGTTAGGTTCGGGTTTTTGGGTTCCGTTCGGGTTTTAGGGTTCGGGTTAAGGGTTAAGGGGTTAGGGTTAGTTTAGGGGGTGAGGGTTCGGGGGTTAGGGTTAGAGTAAGGGGGTTAAGGGGGGTTGGGGTTAGGGGGTTAGGGGGTTAGGGCAGAGGCCTGAGCAGGTTCGGGTACCCGCGGGTGAACCGTTACATTCTATACAACGGGTGAAACATTTTAGCCTGTGTCGGATGCGGGTTTGGGTCGGAAGAACCAGAGCGCGGGTCTGACTGCGGATTTACAAATGTGCCAACAAAAATAAATATTATTCAAATATAAAAGCCTATGTTGTTGTGAATTGTTAACAGCCTTTAAAAAGTAAAATCGGATTTTTTTTTTGTCTGTAAACTGCTCGCGCATTCCCAGGAATCTTTGCAACTTTTGTTTTCACGTCACGCAATGCCCTGCAGTGTTATTCAAAATGACTACGGAAGAGCTAAAAAAGAAGTTGGTTAATGGACAGTACAAAGTTGTTGCCA
>JAGFBZ010002771.1:0-15491 GCA_018398805.1 Hirundichthys speculiger
GGGGCCTGGTTGGAGGGCTTTTAGTGAGGAAGGATTTTAAAGTGGATGCGTTGTGGGACAGGGAGCCAGTGGAGGTTCTGGAGCGGGGGTGATGTGGTCACGGGAGCGGGTGTGAGTGAGCAGACGGCGGCAGAGTCTGGATGTACTGTAGTTTATGAGGGTTGTGGATGTAAACCGTAAAGAAGCTATTGCAGTATCAAGTCGGAAGTGATAAAAGAATGGATCAGGATTTCAGCAGTGGAAGGACAGGAAGGCGGAGGCGTGCAATGTTTTGAGATGGAAGAAGGCTGTCCTGGTGATGTTTTGATGTGGTGTTCGAAAGTGAGGTGACGTCGAAGATGACCCGAGGTTACGGATGTGAGGGAGGGGAGAGGGTGGAGTTATCAATGTTGATGGTGAAGTTATGGTGGTGTTGGTGAGGGATTTGGGACCGATGATGATGACGTCTGATTTGTCGCAGTTGAGGTTGAGAAATTTATTTGCATCCAGATTTAATTTCACTAGCAGTTGGTAAGGGTGGACAGTGTAGCAGGGGGGATTGAGGTTGTGGAATGTCAGTGAATGTCATCGTAACAGTGAAAATGGAGTCCATGCGGCAGTATGATGTTGCCGAGGGGAAGCAGTAAAGGATGAAGAGGAGGGGACCAAGCACCGAGCCCTGGGGACGCTTGGGACAGAGGGGCATGGGAGTGCAGTTGTTGATGTAGATGAACTGTTTCGGTTAGTGAGGTAGGATCGAACAGGAGAGGGGAGTGGCCGGTGATGTTGATGATGATTCGGGCGGGAGGAGGATAGAGTGGTTGACGGTGTCGAAGGCTGAGGTCGAGAAGGATAGGATGTTGAGGTTGCCGGAGTCTGAGGAGAGGAGGAGGTCGTTGGTGACTTTCATAGAGCTGTTTCAGTGCTGTGTCGTGAGCGGAAGCCGGATTGAAAAGGTTCATACGGTTATTGGAGGTGAGGGGGTTTTAGTTGAGAGGCGACTGCCCGTTCCAGTATTTTTGACAGTAGTGAAAGATTGGAAATTGGCGAAATTTGACTGTCGTCAGGGTTGAGTCCAGGTTTCTTGAGGATGGGGGTGATGGCAGCCATTTAAGTGTTGGGAACTGAACCGGAGCTGAGGGAGGAGTTAATGATGCGCAGGATGAGTGGAGAGTTACTGGGAAGTTACGCTTATAAGCTAATAATACCACTCTTGGGCTTATAGCAAGCCCTGTCCTGCACTGCAAACAACACAGGACAGACCAAGATTAGGAGAACTCACTGATCTAAATGAAGTCCCATCAAAGTCAAGGGGTTTCTTCAGGAGCATGGAGCGTGTATGTTGACTGTAGGAGACTTCTTCTGGACATCACACCTTCTTCTTGGAGACAACCTTGCCCCTTTGGCCTTTGTCCTCTCTCTGGATTTATGCCGATGAAGTTACGTATATTATCATTACCAAGATTAACAACACTAAACAAGACAAAGAAATATCCCATAGTAGATTTGTTCTGGCTACCCTTTCAAATAGATAGAAAGCATGATAGCTTACATAGCTAGACAAACTCCCGAGGTTATATCAACATTCTTGGCAGTATAAATAAGATGCCCCCAGAGTCAAAGAAAAAGATTTGATTACGTACCGTTTATTTGTAGAGCAAAATCAGAATCATTGTGATGACGACAGACATGTAGCACGCTGTGCCTTCTGGAGCCCTCTTCTGGAAAATTTCCCCGAAATACTGTAGTGTACGTTATTTAAAACTGCAGCATACGTTTAAGCATCTTTCCGTTGCTCCATGTTAAGAAGCCCACAATGCATTGTGTATTACAGTACTAAACTGGTTAACATGAAAACACATTTTCTGTTGAAATGGCTGTAATTTACAGCAATTGCTTACAGTGACATAAAATTTACATGGGGATAGGAATCATAGTCACCATACATAATCAACATACATAATGGGTTCAAAACTTTCTAATAATCATTATCAATTATGGCCTAAAGTACAATTTCAACTATCATCATTAAAAAAATAAACTTGTTATGAACAAAATCACAATAAAGGCAGGAGCTGATGATGCCACAGCGGTATAATTTCAACCATATACACATATAATCGAACTTAGCTATTTTTATATTTCAGGATTTATTTTTGCTTTATTTTATTCAAAGATTTTATTTTATTATTAAGTTTAAATGTAATAATTATGTATGTTTAACCATTCATTAATTATTCATGAAGGTTTATTTTCTTATCTATTATTTAAATAATATTATTCTTACTTTAAAAAATTATTTACTATATTGATTTTAATTTATAATTCATTATACAATGGTTATATCATTTCTCTAAGATCAGTAACTTATCCATTTATTTTTTTTTTTTTATTTAGAAATGTAGAGAATTTTAGTTTTTTAGTTTTAGTTTTTTTTAATTCATCTTATAATTTATTTTAGTTTATTCATTTATTTCCCTTTTTTGAAAGTTCTTAATGTTGTGTTGTTATAAGAGAAAGAGGAGGAACGGAGGAAGACGAATTAGCGAATTTTATTTTTTTATACCCCAATTCCTTTATTATTCATTATTTATTTTATTTTAGTTATTTATTTAGATGTCTTTATTTATCTATCTATTTTATTCTGGCCCACAACTACGCTGTAAGAAATTTTCCTGTAAATAACGGTAAAGAGCTGGCAGCAGAGACGCTGCGGTATTCATCCATAAATTGATTTTTACAGTAGTGGACCGTAAAACAGAAATACTATAATCAGGGGTATTCAACTAAAATTCAAAGAGGTCCGGTTGGAGAAAATTTCCTAAAGCAAAGGTCCAGACACCATAATGTCATACGTTATGATTTAAGTATGGTCCACTACTGTAAACAGAAATATGGTATTTGTTTTACGGTCCAAAAACAGTACGTTTACGGTAAAAACTGTTTGTCCTCTACTGTAGTATTTCGTATGTAAGATTTACATTATGTACTGTACTCTGCATGTATTTTATGCTGTCTATGAAAATGCAGAACTGTACCATATTTCTGTTTTACGGTCCACTACTGTAAAACAGAAATACGTATTTTTACGGTAGTGGACCGAAAACACAACAGATATACGGTATTTTCTGCATTCTATGATTTACAGTATTTTGTTTACGGTACAGAAATACCGTATTTCTGTTTTACAGTGGACCGTAACAGAAATATGGTATTTCTGTTTTACCTATGGACCGAAACGTATTTCTGTTTTACGCGTCCACTACTGTAAACAAATCTGTATACTGCAGCCAATCTTTACCGTTTTTTTCGGTATTCATCCTTAAATTGATTTTCAGTAGTGGCCGTAAACAGAAATACTGTAAATCAGAATGCAGAAATATACCGTATTTCTGTTGTGTTTTACGGTCCACTACTGTAAAATCAATTTACGGATGAATACCGTAAAAAACGGTAAAGAGCTGGTTGCAGTATTACAGTATTTCTGTTTTACAGTAGTGGACCGTAAAACAGAAATACGTTATCGGTCCACTAAACAGAAATACCAATTTGTTTACGGTCACTACTGTAAAACAGAAATACGATATTTTACGGTAGTGACCGTACAACACAACCGATATTTTTATGATTTACCTGTTTCGGTACAATTTCTGTTTTAATAACAAAAACATTTATTTCTGTTTTACAGTATTGGACCGATACCGTATTTCTGTTTTACGGTCCACTACTGTAAAACAGAATACGTATTTTTACGGTAGTGGACCGTAAAACACAACAGAAATACGGTATATTTCTGCATTTCTATGATTTACAGTATTCTGTTTTACGGTACAGAAATACGGTATTTCTGTTTTACAGTAGTGGACCGTAAAAGAGAAATGCCGTATTTCCTGTTTTACAGTAGTGGACCGATAACGTATTTCTGTTTTACGGTCCACTACTGTAAAACAGAAATACGGTATTTTTACGGTAGTGGACCGTAAAACAACAACGTACGGTATATTCTGCATTTCTATGATTTACAGTATTCTGTTTACGGTACAGAAATACGGTATTTTTGTTTTACAGTAGTGGACCGTAAAAGAGAAATGCCGTATTTCTGTTTTACAGTAGTGGACCGATAACGTATTTCTGTTTTACGGTCCACTACTGTAAAACAGAAATACCGTATTTCTGGACCGATACCATATTTCTGTTTTACGGTCCACTACCGTAAAACAGAAATACGGTATTTTTTACGGTAGTGGACCGTAAAACATAACAGAAATACGGTATATTTCTGCATTTCTATGATTTACAGTATTTCTGTTTTACGGTACAGAAATACGGTATTTCTGTTTTACAGTAGTGGACCGTAAAACAGAAATACTGTATTTCTGTAAAACAGAAATACGGTATTTCTGTTTTACAGTAGTGGACCGATAACGTATTTCTGTTTTACGGTCCACTACTGTAAAACAGAAATACCGTATTTCTGTTTTACAGTGGCAGCAGCCAGCTCTTTACCGTTTTTTTACGGTATTCATCCGTAAATTGATTTTACAGTAGTGGACCGTAAAACAGAAATACTGTAAATCATAGAAATGCAGAAATATCCCGTATTTCTGTTGTGTTTTACAGTCCACTACTGTAAAACAGAAATACCGTATTTCTGTTTTACCGTATTTCTGTTTTACAGTAGTGGACCGTAAAACAGAAATATGGTATTTCTGTATTACAGTACATACCGTATTTCTGTTTTACAGTAGTGGACCGTAAAACAGAAATATGGTATTTCTGTATTACAGTACATACCGTATTTCTGTTTTACAGTAGTGGACCGTAAAACAGAAATACCGTATTTCTGTAGTGGACCATAAAACAGAAATACTGTATTTCTGTTTTATAGTAGTGGACCGTAAAACAGAAATACGGTATATTTCTGCATTTCTATGATTTACAGTAAAGAGCTGGCAGCAGAGACGCCAGTAATATACTGTTATTTTTACAGTATTCATCCGTAAATTGACTTTAGTAGTAGTCTGTAACCAGAATGCAGTATATTTCTGTATTCACACTGTTAAATTTTACAGTCTAATACAACAAAAATATATGCACATATTTCTATTATTTGGAAATTACAATAATATTGTTTAAGTTTCTTAGAGAGGCATAGTAGATAATAAAACAATTTAGTTTAGCAGTTTCCCTAAAATATCAATCTTGAATGCATGCAATCAATATTAGAACTTCATTATTCTACAGACTGTTGCTTAAAAGTGGTGTAAGTGTTGTTTGAAAAACGGTTCCAGCAATCCAACTCAAGTGAGATTTTGAAAATATACACTCCCTCCCTCCTCCCAAAGGCTCCGCCTCCTCCTCTTCAGCTCACCCCTCGAAACCACGCCTTCACATGATTCACCACTACATGAAACGTAGGGAGGGAGGGAGGCGTGGGTGGGAGTGCATTGATATTTGATTGATGTATTATGCAGCTAATCAAAATAGTGATGATCACTATTTTGATTGGTCAGTTTTTCTCTGATTATACCCTCTAGACTGGACCAAAACGTTTATTTTTTTGCAAACATTTTATTTTCAGTGTTTGCAATGGGAATGTGAAAGGTTTTCAGGCAATATTGTAAAAAGTGCTGCAAAAAAACAACACCTACCCCCACCGTTAAGCATTATTGTGAATATTGTGCAAAATAAGCAATAAAAACTTAGAGAGATTCAAAATGATTATTTCAGAAGGAAATATACTGAATACTGCTAGATTCAAAAAAATTGAGGAAAAAAAGACAAAATAACCCTGTTGGTTGACACTGAGAAAAATTTCGAGTAGCAAACCGAGACAGCCTAGTAGTATTTGTTTCACACTATGGTGATAAACTTAAATTTTTAAATTGCTTGTCAGTGCATAACCTGCTTGTCAGGACATAACCTATAGCTGACTTCTTGAGCCAATGCTAATATTATTCAACATTGTCTTTAAGACAAGTTTGAACGCTTGTTCAATGACACACTGGGTCTAAGAAAAAGACCAACGCAACAAATACAGAGGAAATAAGTGTTTAAACATTATTAAGACTATTTTCAAGGTAGGAACATTAAGACCTTTTTGATTACATGAGTAAAACATTTAGCAACCAGCATGTGTTTTTCCTCTTAAAATAGTCCTGTGAGATAGATTAAAATTTCCTCTAAACTCCACTTAAAAGATTTACATTATGTACTGTACTCTGCAATGTATTTTATGCTGTCTATGAAAATGCAGAACTGTATGCAAAATTGACAACATTTGGAAAACAGAGATAAGAACATTTTGAAAAGTGCCTCAAGGCCATTTCAAAACTTTTACAGTAGAGTTAGAACATTTTGACATTATGCATCATTACAGTAATGTGGAAAAAAGAACATTAGGGCAGAAACTGTAATCGACTCCTCTGCCAGTGCAAGCTTGCGACTTGCAGTTACTTATTAAAATAGTCCTGTGGTATGGTTTGGGTTTTTACATCTTACTGTAGTTCCAGGAGTCTGAACTGCCCTGATTCAAATCTTGTTGATCCAAGAGAGATGAACATCAGTTTGTTAGCCACTGTTCCACTGCAGCATTGTTCCTGTGCAGCCACTGTGAAACAATAAACAAATATTATACAATCTGGAATGAACAATATCGGTAGTAAAAAACGGTAGTAGACCGTAAAACAGAAATACGGTAGTGGACCGTATACTGTTTTACGGTCCACTACCGTATTTCTGTTTTACGGTTACGGTTTTATTTCTGTTTTACGTTTTACTACGGTATTGTTTACAGTAGTGGAAACAGAATTGGTAAAAAACAGAAATATGGTCGTGGACCGTAAAACAGAAATACGGTAGTGGACCGTAAAACAGAAATACGGTCCGTACTACGTATTTTCTGTTTTACGGTCTATACGGTATTTCTGTTTTACGGTCTACTAATATTTCTGTTTACGTTTTACTACCGTATTTGTTTTACAGTAGTGGGACCGTAAAACAGAAATATGGTAGTAAAAACCGTAAAAACAGAAATACGGTAGTGTGGACCGTAAAACAGAAATACGGTAGTGGACCGTAAAACAGAAAACGGTCCACTACCGTATTTTCTGTTTTACGGTTCTACTACCCTATTTCTGTTTTACGGTCCACTACTGTAAAACAGAAATACGGTATTTCTGTAAAACAGGAATACGGTAGTAGACCGTAAAACAGAAATACTGTCCACTACCGTATTTCTGTTTTACGGTCCACTACTGTAGTATTTCTGTTTTACAGTATACGGTATTCTGTAAAATACGGTATTCTGGACCCATTACTTTTCTGTTTTACAGAAAATTTATGTTTTACAGAAATACCGTATTTCTGTTTTACAGTATTTCTGTTTTACAGAATACCGTATTTTACAGAATACCGTATACTGTAAAATTGAAATACTACAGTAGTGAACCGTTAAATTCTGTTTTACGGTATTTCGGTTTTACGTAGTGGACCGTAAACACAGTTTAACCGTAAACGGGTAGAACCGTAAAAACAGAAATACGGTAGTAGACCGTAATTACCGTCCGTACCGTATTTCTGTTTTACAGTCTACTACCGTATTTCTGTTTTACGGTTTTACTACCATATTTCTGTTTTACGGTCCCTACGGTGTAAAACAGAAAACGAAATACGGTAGTAGACCGTAAAACAGAAATACGGTAGTAAAACCGTAAAACAGAAATACGGTAGTAAAACCGTAAAACAGAAATACGGTAGTAGACCGTAAAACAGAAATACGGTCCACTACTGTAGTATTTCTGTATTTTATGTAAAAGATTTACATTATGTACTGTATTCTGCAATGTATTTTATGCTGTCTATAAAAATGCAGAACTGTATACAAAATTGACAACATTTGGAAAACAGAGATAAGAACATTTTGAAAAAGTGCCTCAAGGCCATTTCAAAACTTTTACAGTACAGTTAGAACATTTTGACATTATGCATCATTACAGTAATGTGGAAAAAAGAGAACATTTAGGGCAGAAACTGTAATCGACTCCTCTGCCAGTGCAAGCTTGCGACTTGCAGTTTACTTATTAAAATAGTCCTGTGAGGTAGTTTTTACATCTTACTGTAGTTCCAGGAGTCTGAACTGCCCTGATTCAAATCTTGTTGATCCAAGAGAGATGAACATCAGTTTGTTAGCCACTGTTCCACTGTAGCATTGTTCCTGTGCAGCCACTGTGAAACAATAAACAAATATTATACAATCTGGAATGAACAATATCATCTCCAAGTTAATGCTATAAAGCTAATAATACCACTCTTGCGGCTTAATAGCAATGCCCTGTCACTGCACTGCAAACAACACATGGACAGACAGCAAGATTAAGGAGAACTCACTGATCTAAATGAAGTCCCATTCAAAGTCAAGGAGTTTCTTCAGGAGCATGGAGACGTGTATGTTGACTGTAGGAGACTTCTTCTGGACAATCACACCTTTCTTCTTGGAGACAACCTTGCCCCTTTTGGCCTTTGTCCCTCTCTCTGGATTTATGCCGATGAAGTTACGTATATTATCATTAACCAGATTAAACACAACTACAACAAGACAAAGAAATATCCCATAGTAGAATATTGTTCTGGCTACCCTATTCAAATAGATAGAAAGCACTGATAGCTTACATACAGCTAGACAAACTCCCGAGTGTTATATCAAACATTCTTGCCAGTATAAATAAGATAACCCCCCCAGAGTCAAAGAAAAAAGATTTTGATTTATGTACCGTTTAATTTTGTAGATGCAAAATCAGAATCATTGTGATGAAGACAGATGATATGTAGCACGCTGTGCCTTCTGGAGTCCTCTTCTGGAAAATTTTCCCCAAATACTGTAGTTGTACCGTTATTTAAAACCGCAGCATACCGTTTACAGCATCTTTCCTGTTGCTCCATGTTAAGAAGCCCACAAGCATTGTGATTACAGTACTAACTGTTAAAACGTGAAACAGCATTTTACTGTTGAAAATTGGCTGTAAATTTACAGCAATTGCTTACAGTGTAGAACATAAACTCAGAATTTCATGTCAAAAAGTCAAATTGGCCTGCTCTGCTCAAATTTCAAACAAAGTTACAATTTCGCAAAATTCTTGATTTTAACAGCAAAAATTCTCAATTTTTAGGACAATTTCATGAAATTCACAATTTTACAACAAAGTAATTTAATGTCAAAAAGATGCAATTTTGCCAAATTTTACTTTTAAACCAAAAATGTTGTGATCTTGCAAAGTTGCAATTTTACAACAAAATCTGATGATTTTACAAAAATAAGTGCAATTCTACAAAGATCTAATTTTACAATGAAAGGTTAGAAATTTTAGGAAATGTTATGATTTTTATGATTAACACACAATTTTTATGTCACAAAAAAATAATTTTGTGAAATTTGAGCTCCTATGACAGAAAACTTGCTTCATGATGTTACTAAATTTGCAATTTCACAACAAAAAATTCGTAATTTTCAGAACAATCATTCTTCAGTCAAAAAGTTAAAAATTTTACCAAAAAAAATGTGTGATTTTACGACAAAGTGTGATTATAGAACATGAAGCTGCAGTTTCATAAAATTTTAAATGTTAGAACATAAACTCAGAATATTCATATCAAAAAGTCTCAAAACAAAAATTAGCTTTTTCAAACAAAAAGTTACGATTTCGTAAAATTCCTTATTTTAACAGCAAAAATTCTCAATTTTTAGGACAATTTACAGTGGTTAAAATGCTGTCAGTATGTTGCAATGGTTACTTAAATGTGCAAAAACACTAATAATAAAGAATAAATAGGTTGTTTTGAAGCAAATATTTTTAACTCATTTTGTCCTCTGAATAATCCAAATCATCTGATGAACATATACAGCAACTTGATTTTTCACTCTACTTTTAATTTTGAATTAATAATATCGCAATATATCATATCACGATATCCTGATAATATGGTATCATGATACATATCGTATTGTGAGGTCCTTGCCAATACTCACCTCTAGCAGCCACATTGTGTTTTTCCGCCACCCATTGAACAAATCTCACACAGAACACCAAAACATTGAACAAAATATTTAATTTTGATAATTACATGACCTCTGATTCTCCAAGAGGCGAACGAGACGATACAAAAACAACGTGCCGTAACAAAAGGACGATGACGACGGCGAAACGACGAGCTGGCGGTCGTTTCCAACGTTGGACGCTGTGATGGACGCTGGAATGTGAAGGTTAGTGTACCAGGACAGAGAAATTAAAGGCCACATTCAGCATCGCTCCAGTGAACGTGGGCTTCACAACAGGAAAAAGGAAAACCACAAAAAAAAATCAAAACGAAAGATACAATATCTGAGATTCAGCCCTGAGATAAAACACACGGACAGAGTAGTTCACAAATGTAAAACACTTTGTAAATTTGTTAGAAGAAAACATATTCCAAAAAATCTGTATTTGGTACAAGTTGCTTCTGAGTAGAAAATAATTGCTGTGAAGCTTCCTGGTTTACATACAAACCTGCTTGTTTTTTAACAAAAAAAAAAAAAAGAGATGAAAACGTATTGCATAACAAATTAAAAAGAAAAAAGGTATCTCAGAGAAACAGAGATGGCACGAACGGAGCAGCCGTGGTGTTTTCAGGGGAGATCGGGGCTCTGGGGGGGTTCGCCGTCCTGCTGACGGCCCGGTGGACCCGACGCTGCCCCTACTGGTGCCAATGGAGACGTGCGCCGACACCGGGCGCAGACTTCCTCTTAAAAGTCTGTCCCAGAGTGTGAGGGCGGGTCAGCCACTAACGGGCCGCCTTCGGTCCAGAACGATGATTTACCTGCACCTCCAGATGACGGGCAGGAAAGAAACCTTCCAGGTAAGGCCTTTACTTTTTAATTTTTAAGGAAAAAAGACTTCAACAACGGCCATCCCCTCGTGAACTGATGTAAACCAAAGATCCAAACAGCGACACTTTTACATCCAGAGGAACCGATCCAACAATCTAAATTCGACGCCCCGTGAAAGGACTCGAAGCGAATCAGCTCAGGTGTGTAAAAGCAGAGCAGGTACGTTTAAACGCTCCCAGACCAACGTGGGAGGAAAAAGTGCTTTCAGCTACACACAAAAAAGATAAAGAAGAAGAAGAAGAAAAGATGCACGGTTTCATTCTGACCTGCGAGCATCAGAGAGGGTTGGAGGAAGTCAGCGAGCAGCGCAATACTGGAGCCGCAGCGGCGGGAACAACGGCTTCCTGCTAAAATACATTCAGGCGTGAGCCGTGTTTCATCCAGGAGCCGGATCCGGTTCCAGCGGGAACGCCGGCCCACGGGCGCCGAGCCCATGGCCCATCAGCCCGTCCGGGGCGAACGCAGTCGTGGCGCCTTCTTACAAAAAAACAAAAAAACAAACCAGAATCTCCCTGACTGGCTTTAAAATTCAACTAACTGCCTTATTTATGAATAACTTACAAAAAAAAATTTAAAAATAAACACTCACACATTCACACACAATCCAAGTTCACCTCCTGAAGAAGCCGATAAGAAAAGTTCAGGAATAAATAACCAAATAAAAATCAAATACTTAGAAAATCTTTATAAAATTAAATATCTTTGATTGTTATTCATATTTAATTAAAGGAAAAAAAAAAAATCAATCCCGTATAAATAACCACACAAATGACAAATTCAGCAAGTTACTCTGAAGAGCAGAGTTCCTCAGTCCACGATGGAGGGATGGAGGGATGGAGGGATGAGACGAGTACCGGGGGGGGGGGGGGGGGGGGGGGGGGGGTCGGCAGTGCAGCTGAGGGTGCTGTTAAGGTCCGTGGGTGCTAGCTGTCAGTCACGAGAACCCTGGTCCACTGTCGCCATGGTTACCAGAGGAGGATAAATGCTGCAAGTGAATCTGGGAAGGAAACAAAAAAAAAGAAATGACAACATTCAGCTGCTGCAGTTGCCAAGGAGACTCCTCTTCCTGCATTCGAAGCCCGTATATGCGTTCGATGGCGGCCAGTAGACGAGACTACAGTGATCCGCTATCCCCCCCCCGAAACTCAAAGTCAGCTTTGATCTGGGAGCCGGAGCCCCCCGAGCCTCAATA
Source organism: Hirundichthys speculiger (assembly GCA_018398805.1). Lineage (NCBI taxonomy): Eukaryota > Metazoa > Chordata > Actinopteri > Beloniformes > Exocoetidae > Hirundichthys > Hirundichthys speculiger. Next base: position 12,093 of record JAGFBZ010002771.1, read on the forward strand.
ATATGTTTAAATATGTTTAAAAACAGCAAAAAGTAGTGAAGACAGACAAAGTCCTCAATGTGGATCTTTCTGTTTCCTTCACAGTCTCGGTCTTCTGAACAGTCTAGTAACACAAAACTGCTGGTATTGTGCTATTTTTGGCTCGTAATTAGCAGCTAACACGCTAACAACAACAAAAGAAAAAGTCTGGTTTTCTCTGCATGGAACGAGCACCAGAACTAAAGGATCTGAACTCATCACACCAGTTTTAAAATCTTTACACTGGTTCCCAGTTAGTCAGAGAATAGATTACACAATCCTACTGATGGACTACAAATCCCAGAGTGCTTTAGGTCCAGAATACATCTGTGATATGTTCAGAGTATAAACCCAGAAGGGATCCTAGATCCAAGGACTCGGGTCAACGAGTCCAGACCAGAGTCCAGACTAAACATTTAGCTGTTTTATTCTGCAAACAAGTGGAACAAACTTCCAGTAGAGATTAAACTTTTAAATCCAGGTTGAAAACATTTCTCTTTTCTTTTGTCGATCCATGACATCTGCATCTTTTACTTTGTCCAATTTCTTTTAATCATTTTGATTCATTTAGGTATTTTATATCACTTTATTAGGATTCATTTTAATGTTTTTTCTTTCTTTCTTTATGTTTTTATTATTTATGCTTCAAATGTTTTATGTAAAGCACCTTGAATTGTCTTTACATAAATGTGCTACAAATAAACTTGCTTTTCTTTGCACCAACCTCTCAGGGCGTCCGTCACCCGTCGTCCCACCGGCTCCCTGGCGGCGCTTTAAACGACTTGTTCTGAGGAAGATCACAAATCAAAACGTTGTTATTAATCTTCTACGGCGTTGAGTCTTTCACTGGAACCATCAGCTGCTTCTGCTCACCTTGTGCTTCTTACACTTCATGGAGAAGTTCTCTTCAGCGAGGACACAGTCTGTTGGAACAAGGACAAAAACATGTTAGACGTCTGATCCACCCACATGTTCAAGCTCGGTGGACGTGATGACAGCAGCAGAGCTTCAGACGGGCCGGTACCAGATCAGAGGAAGGAACAGACTCGGTCTCTGGTTCAACTACCGGACTTCCTCAAATAAAACCCCAGATTCAACTGAAAGCCTTTAATAACAGTCGCAGGTGATGCAGAGCAGATGAGCCCAAACAGAACCCAGGAAGGGACCCGTGGACCCGACGGGTCAAAAATGTTCTTTTAAACCCTTAAAAGTCAGCAAATCAGCAGCTCTGCGTTTAAACACTGATTCAGATTTGTGTTTAAGCGTCTTCACAAGAAAACACAACAACTTTCAGGACATCTTTACAACTGTCTATATGCACGTCTCGACTTGACCTATGACGAAGCCGACCACGAAAAACAACGCAATAAACTAGCGTCAACGCGCTGATTTAGACGTTAAGAGAAGCAGCGAAAAGAAAAAAGAAATGAAAAAAAAAAAAAATTCAACAATATTTGGAGTCAAAACTGACGCCACCTGGCCGCGTCTTGTATCGGGCGCTAATTAGGAGAAATGTGCTATATATTAATTTATTTATTTATAAGGGATGGAACGGTTACCGGTATTACGGTAAAGCGCGGTAAAATATTACGTAATAACGATTACCGTTTATGTTTGACTTCATCTCATTATCATGGTCGATTACCAGGATGTGTAATATCAGCTTCATTCAAGTCTGCGAGCAACAAGCGACTGTGTCTCACGTGAATATGTAGCTTGTAACATCGGCATTGTAACGTTAGCATGGCGGAAAGCGGTGATAGCACGCAGGACATTTACTAACCGACTAAAATGATGGAGTCAGAGGTCTGGGCATATTTTTTTTTTTTACGAATGCAGAGGGACAACTGGTGGAGGACAGTTATTCTGTTGCAGAGCACTTATTTACTTTTATTGTAATTTGTAAAAGCAACTTGATGGAGCTAAGGCTAATGCTTCAAGCTTCTGAGATGTTTGACCAAGAGTAACCTGGTTGACGCGCTTCGCTAACTCACTTTCGTAAACGTTTACGTTGTGTGTTGATCGAAAAATGACCTGAACGATGTTCTTCTGATGCAGTTAAAATATTATTTTTTTCCATAACTGATCCGACAACCATAACGCCGGCAGTTAGCGCCACAGCGGTCAAAAACCTTTTGTCCTTCCAGGGTCCAACAGCTGAACCAATAACAGGCAGCTACCTTTATACCTGACCCTCAGGTAACAACACAGCGACACCCACAGACACACAGAGTGAACTACATTCAGAACAACATATTTGGCTCCTAAACAACTGTTTCTTTATTTACGTACATTTATACGTATTTAAGTTCAGCTAAAGTCCAAGTTTTTTTCATTTGAACTTCACTATAATTTTGTTCCTGATAATTGTTTGCATATTTTGACCTCCTATGGTTGTTAAAGTGTTTATTTAAATTTGCACCAGACAAATAAGCTTTGTTCCTTTTATTTATTTTGTTCATTTAAAATAAAACTTTTATTGTGAAACCTTTTTATGTGAAACTTTCATTTTCATAAGATTTTGACTTCTAATGTTTTAGTATGACAAGAAAATCACAAGATTTTGTGAAACTATTTAAATGTATGTGTTTTTTAGACATTTGTACAGCAATTAAGAATACTGCAATAATATCGTAAACCATGATAATTTGGTCACTATAATCAAGATATCAAATTTTCTATATCGTTACATCCCTAATATATATATATACATATATATATTAAAAAGAACTGCTAATGAGTCGCGATAGTCCAGGACGTCTTGTAATAAATATCAATGTTATCCTACTAGAGGCTAAAAACCCTACTGCGATATGCTGCCCCCATGTGGTCAGAAGTGGTATCTCTACATATTGTAGCTTTAAAAGAAGTGCAAAACCTCTGCAAAAAATAAAAAAAAAGTGCAGCAGAACGAAGCATGAGTAACATCTGCCGTCGGTCGGTGCTCACCTGACTCCAGAGCACACCTGTAGTGGTACTTGTTAGGACAGCCTTTAAAGAAGCAGCCCAGCGTGGCACCGGGATCGTGGCACGTTGAACAGATCTGCAGACGCATCAGATAAACACATGTGGCTTCAACTGGACTGGACATGAGAGAAATGTGGAAACAGATGACCCAACATCTCCTGATAAACACTTTCAATGGAAGGTCACTGCATCCAGACTTTTCTGGAAACTGGACTGCAGCTTTTAAGATGTAAACGGGCCACTTTCAACATAAACAGCACATTAGGTAAGCAGATAAATCTAAAACTCAGAGCCTGTATTTACCAACATCTGGGGGGTTCTGAGGCCTTCAGGGGTCGTCACTGACAGGATGTTTAAAGAAATATTTAAAAAGAAAATAATTCGAGCCTCATGACAGCAGACCTGAGCATTAAA
>JAGFBZ010002772.1:0-13343 GCA_018398805.1 Hirundichthys speculiger
GACCTGTGCTCTCTCACCGGAAACGCTAAAGGTCTTGATTGTCCATGCATTGGAGGAACTTCATACGCGTGGTCTCAGAGTGGTGTGCATGACAATGGAGGGACATGCATCTAACATCAGCATGTGCAACAAACTCGGATGTGACCTCAAGGCAAACCCTCGTGAACCCCTGAAGACCTCTTTTGCACATCCAGCGACTGGTGAGAGAGTGTTTGTCATGATGGATGCCTGCCACATGCTAAAGCTTGCACGCAACATGTTACAGGTAAATGGTACAGGTAAATGCTGATTGTTATTCTAGGCTTATTTTTTTTTGTTGTTGTTATTTATTGTACGTTTTATCTAGTTATGACTGCATGTGATTCATTACATTTTCCTGTCTGTACTTGTGACAATAAGAAGGATTCTAATTCAGACTCTGATTTTAAAGGCATACAGCCCAATAATGAATTCGACTGGCCTCATCAGCTGGAAATACATTGTTTGTCTCAACAATGTTCAGACAAAGGACGGACTGCATGTTGCAAACAAAGTCACGCGCAAGCATGTCCACTTGGACAACCAGAAGATGAAGGTCTCCCTAGCTGCACAAACTTTGAGTCGCTCAGTGACAGTGGCTCTCCGCACACTCAGGGACCTTGGCTACTCACAGTTTAAAGACTGAAGCAACGGCTGAATTCATTGAGGTAATGTGATTAGGGATATGCATGGGGCCATAGAAGTAGAGGGAAGTTCAAAATGTTTAACATGGTAAAATGAATAGATTTTTTTTTTTTATTTTGAATACATTGTGACACCTATGGAGATATTTTTAAATGCTTAAAGTTAATACAGATATTTGTTTTTAGATGACTGACAGGCTCTTTGACATCATGAACAGCCGCAATCCCCGCGCGAAAGGATTCAAAGCTCTTCTTGGGACTTTGAATTGGGCAGAGAGGGTGGTGTTCTTATTGAGAGCCAGGGAGTATTTGGTTAGGTTGTCGGTGAAAGATGGAACACCCCTTCACCAATCAAAGAGGTGTTTAAAAATAGTGACTATACTGTTCATTCACCACTCAGTTCCCATGTTCTGCATCGAGTTCATAAGATGCTTTGTTCTCTTGTTCTGATTAAGGTTGAAATTGATGTTTTTAATCCAAAGTTTTTTTCCTCTGATGCAGTGTTATTTTAAAGTTGGAATATTTTTTGTTCAGTGTTTCTTCAGCTCTTACAGCAATATGGTATGTTATCGTATGCAGCAGGTAAGAAAGTGGGACGGAGACTCCAAAGCACTCTCAAAAACACGGGAGGTAAGGTTGAACAAAAACGCTTTACTTGAAAAATGACAAACAAAAAACATCGTCAATAGAGTATTAAAAAGTAAAGTTAAAAGTACAACAGAAAAAAAGTATATAAATATATATGTGTGTGTGTTCGTGAATTTCTTTGTTTGCTGTCTGCATTTTTTTCTATTTGAATTGTTTAGTCTTTTTCAGGTTCTACAGGTGTCAGTGGTAAGTACAGTGTGTACTGTTCTTATTTCAAGCTTTTCCTGTTCCGGTTTAATGTTCCTGTTCCTGTTCCTGGTTCAGCATCCTAAAAGAAAATAAGGTTTGCAAACCTGTGAGCACACAGTAATTTTGTTCCCAGTACATTGGCAGTACAGTTTACCCACAATGGGTGCCACCTAAGCAAAAGATCTATGACTGTGACCTTCCCTGTCACTCTTTGCTGTTTCACATCTGATGGATATGGTGGCAGAATCAGTTTATCTCTTTCCATGAACAAGATATGAACAAAATGACCATGTGCTTCCTCAGGGTGTCTTTGTTTTCATACAAGTGGTGAAATATAACTTTTTCTTTTTGAATGTACCTGTCTGTCATCGGGTTTGTAATCAACATTGACACCCTGATGCTGATGATACCTGAGCTGCTCCAAGTCCAGCGGTATGTCTGCACCTACCGGTTCAGCCAAGATCACTTGGAGCTTCTCTTTAACTCAATCAGAGCATCAGGTAGGCTTCATATTTTACAGCCTTTAGAAATAGTAAGAAAAGATCTTGGGTGTAATTGTTGTTGTAATTGTGTGTGTGTGTTTTTACCTAAGGGGGCTGGAACAACAATCCCTCTGCCAGCCAGCTCCAGGGCATCTTCCGGCGTCTGACGGTCCGATGTGGTGTCTCACCAAGTGAGCTAGGCAATGTAGCAGCACAGGACGACACGGTGTCTCTGTCAGCTGTGGAGATGTCTTCCGCCGAAACTGCAGAGGAAGTCCCTCTCCCATTTGTTAATTTTGCAGCCCTAGTGTGTGACCACAGCTATCTTCCCACACGTTTTGGTGGTCTTGTGGACAATGCTCTTGTCTACATTGCAGGGTTTGTGGTTCGGCATGTTCTAAGAAGGCTCGCTTGTGATGTATGCCGTGCCAGCCTGGTGACCAAGGCTGTACCCTGCTCACACAATGAAAGCTACCACCTGCTTGTGTTAAAAAACAATGGTGGGCTGATGATTCCATCAGAAGGCACGGTCACGGTGGTGAGAGAGCAGCAGAGAGGGCGATTCGCCAGGTCCATTCAGGACAAGCTCCGAATGTGTCAGTGGTCTTGCGTGTGGTCCGTGAGGAGATTGGCACAGATCATGTGTTTTTGCTTGGGGAACATTATGGAGACACACAGTTTGGCATTGACAACCACCATTCTAACCTACTGAAAGTGGTGGTGTCTGTGTTTCTCAAAATTAGGCTGCACCACATCGCAAAAAGTCACCTCACTCAAATACCAGAGTGGTAGCACAAGAAAGAAACTGTGCTCCTCCATAGATGTAATGCATTGTCCTGGCGAGTGGTCTGTACCAAGATGGCGGACCTATAGGCACGTCACTTCAGTGGGCGGCGGCATTCGATGTGGCGTCTATGTATATATATGTTTTTTTTTTTTTTTTTTTATTGAACATTGAACAAGTTAACAAACAAATCAGAGGCACACAATCACTTCACCTGTGAAGCAAAACATTAAAAAAAAATAAAATAAAAAAAGCCAACATAAATGTGTGTGTAAAAATAAACAGGGGCATTTAGAAAACATCTAAATTAAATACTTCTCAAGTAATGAAAATAAAAAACAAGCCGACTCATTCTCCATTGATTTCAGAGATTTAGAAAGGGATATTACCTAATTTTTCCAAAATGCGAAATTTGGTTCTTTTTTAAAAAATCTGCATTTGTGAATAAAAAATTTACCCATCAGAATCACATTATTCACCAGAAAATTAAGTTGTTTGTTTGTAATAAAAGTTCCAAATTTGATAATTGTTAATGTCAGATGGGGCAATACGACATCCCTGGACTGCAGGCAGCTCCACATTTCCTTCCAGAAAACATTTACATAATTACAATTGAAGAATAAATGATCCAAATCTTCTGCAATACTGCCACAAAATCTACACCCATCAGCCTCTCCTTTGAATTTTGTTCTAATGTATTCACTCGTTAAATAAACCTCATTTAAAATCTTAAATTGCAATTCTTTCATTTTAGGTGGCAAAGGATAACTCAAATATTTTTTCCTAATCTTATTAATTTGCTCCACACTAAATTTTTTTTAAAATATACTGTCTTCTGCAGACATTTGGAAAAAATTCTCTCATTAATGTAAATCTAATATATTTATTTGTAACCTTTTGGTCAGAAAATTCTATATTTTCAACACGGAGCTGTCTCAGACCAGGGACAGTCTTTGTGAACAATAAATCCTGCTTCACCATTGATTTCACTGCATGGTGGTATGGCATTTATCAATTTGTTGTACAACCTTACTGTACAGTTGAGATTATATTTTAAACAAAATTCCTCATGACTCAGCAGATCTCCAAAGTCATTCATAAAATGTGAACAAGCCCATACTCCTTTCAAAAACAAATTTTCTGTGAAGATAGATTTTCTATTAAAAAGAACATATCGATTGTTCCATATTGGTGTATTGTGTGGAGTGAAGTTGTGTTTATAAATGAGCTTCCAGTAAAGAAGAACCTGCTGACCTGGATGGAACTCTGAGATCTTGATGGGTAACTTATTGCATTCAAAATCACAACGTAATAAAAAATATATTCCTCCTACCTTTTGAAAAATTATCTTGGGTATAATAAACCAGAATGAATTTATATTAATCAAAAAAGACTTCAACCACTTGAGTTTAAGTACACCCGTTCATGACATCAAAATCAATGACATTCCCCCCTCCTTCCTCATAAGATTTGACCATATCCTCTTTTCGAATATAATGATGTTTATTTTTCCAAACATAACTGAGATTAACTTTGTTCACTGCTTTAATTGATTTAACTGAAATAGGTAAAGTACTCGCTGGATAAATGAGTCTAGATAAACTTTCCATTTTGGTTAACAAAATTCTGCCAAATATCGTGACGTCTCTTTGGAGCCATCTATTCAAAATTGATTTACACCTTTCTATGTTATTCTGAATATTCAACTTCTCAGACACCTCTTTATCTTTTGAAATACAAATACCCAAATATTTGACTTCCCTCTTCACTTTGATATTGTATAATAGCTGCAGCGGACAATCATGTAAAGTTAATATTTCACATTTATCAACATTTAATTTCAAACCTGAAACCTTTGAAAATATGCTTATAGTTTGTAAAGCTTTTGGAATTTGGTCACTGTCTTTAAAGAACAAAGTTGTATCATCGGCCAGCTGACTAATGATGAATTGATTTCCTAATAATTCAAGACCTTGTAAACCAGAGTTTTTAATTAGTATAGATAACATCTCTGCAACCATTATAAATAACAAAGGAGAACTAGGACAGCCTTGTCTTATACCCCTTCTGATCTTAAATCTCGAGCATGTACCATGGCCTAAAACACCGAGCTGTTGATATCAGTATACAACATTCCAATCAAAGATACAAATTTCTGTCCAAAACCCAAATGAGACAAAGTTTGAATAATAAAGGGATGTTCAACACAGTCAAACGCTTTATAGAAATCTAAGAATAAAATATATCCACCTTCATTAAATAAATCACTGTACTCCATCATATCGAGCACCAGACGAATGTTGTTATGTATTGATCGACCTTTCAAGAAGCCCGATTGTGTCTCGTCAATTATTGTTGTGATCCCTTTTTTTAATCTGGCAGCAATAACTCCAGAGAGAATTTTATAATCTGTGTTCAACAGTGTAATTGGCCTTAAATTGTTGATAAATCTCTTATCTTTCCCAGATTTGGGAATCAAAGTGATTACCCCTGGTTTCATACTAGCAGTTAATACTTCCCTTTCTATACATAAATTGACAGTCCTAAATAATAACATTCTTAACTCTCTCCAAAAAAATGTATAAAAATCAGCTGTAAGACCGTCTGTACCCGGTGATTTATTCAGGGCCAAGTTTGAAACAACTGTATCCAACTCTTCAATAATAATATCGGTGTCACATATATTTTTAAAAGAGACCTCAATAAGTGGGATAAAATTCTTGATTTTAGAAAAAAAGAATTCCATATCTACTCCAGAGTAGGCTGTAGAATAAAGGTCAGAAAAAAAAGTAAATACCTCTTTTTCAATTACCTTATTATCTGTACATTCAACATCACCGATAACTAACCTATCTATAGCGTTCTTTCGCTGTCGACTTTTCTCCAAGTTACTGAAATAAGAGGAATTCTTTTCTCCAGCTTCAATCCATTTCGCCCTGGATCTAACAAAAGCTCCTTGTGCTCTTTTAAGGAACATTTCGTCTAATCTGGATTGTAATGACATAAGTTCTGTGCTATTTAGTACAAGAGAATTACAACACTCATTTATTTCCTTGAAGAGATTCCTTTCCTTTTCCACCCTTTCTCTATTAAGTTTTTTGGTGAAACCTATGGTGGCTATTCTAATCTTATATTTAACAAATTCCCATTTATTAAAATCTTCAATTGAATGATCAGTTTCAACGACCCTAATACTTTCTCTTACCATATTGCAATATTCCTCATTTCCTAATAAACCTGAATTAAACTTCCAGTAACCTTTATGTCTGTTATTTTCTTCCCTAGCTCCCTGCAGGCTGCATGACTGTGTCCCGCTGTTGCGCTCAGCTGAAATAAACCTGGTTAAAAGTTTGAGCTCTGCTGTTGCATTTTGTTAAGGATCTATAATTTTAATTTGTGCAATTTATAAAATTGCCACAACACACAGCAACAAAAAAAAGTTTGTAGATATGGAAATAGTTCGTTTGGGAAGAGGAATAGGTTATAGGCTACTATTATTAAAATACTATTATTACTACTATTAAAAAACTTTTGTTTTCTCGAGACCCCCCCACTTCAGAGTTTTTTCCAATTTCCCGTTGACACCCCTGCACATATCTACTGTAGGATATGGCAAAAGTTTCTCCAGGGGTTGATTTACATCACTTCTAGCAGGGACATAAAGACAGTATGCATAAAGACAGAATAATATCCTTTTACACATACCGTATTGGCCCAAATATGGGACGATTTTTTATTCTAGAAATCATATTCTCAAAAATGGGGGTCATCTTATAATTGAGGTCTAGACTTTTCTATTGTCATTACACATTTGTGCCACTAGATGGAGCTGCACCTCAGTAACCAGTAAGAATGAAGCATCACAGTGAACACACGGAGCAGATCTGATAATAAATGGAGGAACCACAAAACCGGCTGGAACAAAAGAGCTTGAAAGTTTTGTTGCAGTGTAGAATTTGTTTTTTACAGACTGAATTATTAATGTTGTTCCTGAAACTGAATATAACTGGACTTTAATGGTTCTGCAGTTATTTACATCATTAATACAGTTATTGAACTACATGGTTGTTGTTTTTTCACTGAGTCATAGTCTCAGATTTAGGAGAATAAAGTTTATTAATAGTTCTATAACATGGAAACCTGACACATACCTGACCTTCAGTACGGTACCATACTTCCTAAAAAATACAATACAGTAAAATGTTATCTCTGTGTGATTTTTTTTTTCTATAATAATGGTACAATAAAAAGTTGTTTTATGAATAACCTTATTGTCTTCAACATATTTTTATTTTCCCAAAATAATATTTGAAAAATAGGGGTGGTCTTATAATCAGAGTCGTCCTATATTCAGACCAATACAGTACACAAATTTAAAATGACACCCTGACATGAGTGTTTAATTAAAGTGTTATCTTAACAGTGTTTATATTAAATTTGACTGAATTTCTGCTTTTAACAGGACACCAATCCAGCAGACAGAAGAACAAAAGGGGTGCAGATGGGAGTGCTCACCGTGCTTGTGGATGATGGTGCACCGGCCTCCAGTCAAACTGTTAACACCGTTGCTGTGGTGTTGGAGGAGACTATTGCGCTGGAAGACATGTCTAAGGTTTAGTGTTGCAAAGCTCAGAATTGTTATTATTACAGTGCATTTGAACTGTGTTGTAGTTTAGACTGTTTTAACTGGTTTCTTGAAACCAGAATGTTTTAGGGTGTTTTTGTTCATGTGTAGTGCACCCGTATTGGTAGATATTAAGCTCAGGATTGTTAATTCAGTGGTTTGGAACTGTGTTGTAGTTTTGACTGTTTTAACATGTTTCTTCAAAGCAGGATGTTTTTAGGATCAGTCTGCATCTTTTTGTTTGAGGTGTACTTGCACCTGTATTGGTAGATTGAGGTTTCATTCCCATGCACATTTGCACTATTTATAAAGGTGTTACTAAGGTCAGGACTGTTATGACGGTGCTTTTGAACTATGTTATGGTTTGGACTGTTTTAACATGTCCACACCAGTCTGGATCTTTTTGTTTGTGTGTGGTCAGTACCTGCACCTCCTGCATATTTGCTGGAATGTTGCATTTAATGTTTAAATAAACATGTTTTACAGAACTAACCCAGAACTATTATTGGTATTTGTTTTATATATAGTTATATATAGGCATAACAGAAATGTTTTAGTTGCTATAACTTCTAGTATTTATAAGTACAACTCAAAATTTTGAGTTTTGATGCATTTGAAAGGTAACTTATCTGAAACAAAAATAATTAGTTGAGATTGCTGAATTTTGAGTGTTTAGAAAAATGAAAATTTGAAGTTATCTCAAAGCTAATTTATAAGTTATCTCAACAAAAGATAATTTGTTGGCTAAAATTTATGTAGTTTTCTTCTTCAAAACTTGAGTTTTAGTTGAGGCTCAAAACGCAAAAGTCTATTTTTTTTTTTTAACGGTGTTCTAGCTGTGAGGCAACAGTGCTGAGCACCGTGGTGCCCCAGGCCAGGATAGTAAAATCTGGAAGGAGGATGACTGATTACTTTGTAACATTATGTGGAGGTCCCTCTCTGCATTGGGAAGCCATGAAAAAATTCTTATGAAGATGGAGGTCTCCCCTCTTTCCCCCTTTTTTAAATTTTTCTTTCAGAATGACATTATTCTTGTTGATGTGGTTCATCAGAAACAACATATTTTTTATTCCAAAAGAATTTGTATAAAGATTGTTAAATGAATATGTAAAAATCATACAATATATGTTATTAAAACGTCAGGATTGAAAACATCATTGTCATATTGTGTTATGCTGTATACAGTTTAAGTGGAAACTACGAGTGAGATGCTAACGCGGTCTCACTCTGATGATAAAAATCCCAGTTTGAAACAGTTAAACATGTTGTGGTAATAAACTCCAGTCAAGCTTGTTGACAAAAAGACTGAGAAACAACAAGCTTCTTTTTTGGTGCATTTACTGTCTCCTACCTCCACCTGGGGCAGTGGACATGGATCAGTCCCTCCATGCTATAAACCCCCACTGACACAATGACAATAACTCTTACACTTCTTTGAGTAAGAAAATATTCCCTCAAATCTAACTGAAACCTATATTTAAAATGTCAAAACTGCATTGTTCTGCTTTAACAAAAATAATATTCCTAATAAGAATAAGTAAAACCAGGACTGGTTTTACACTGTCCATTGGGACAGCATGAATCACTTGAGGTACCTTCTTCTTGATACCGTGTATTTTATATTTTTAAAAAAAATGCAGAGAATGGAGAAACTGAAATAAAGAGATGGTAAACTGTTTCAATTTATTTTCATTTATTATTTAGCATCAAATCATTTGAAAAAGTGCAATTTCACAGGTTTTGTTATTAATACATTTTTTTTTAAAGTAACTTGTTCTATCAATCAAACCTATCAATCAATGTTTTTTGGAGTGTGGGGGGGAGCCGGACCGACCGGAGTGAACCCACGCAGTCACGAGAAAAACCCAGCCGGGATTCAAACTGGGATTTTACTTGGTGTGAGGTCATGATAGTGACCACGACACCAGCGTGCTGCCCCTACTTTTCTAGATTTGATTAAGAGAGTGTACATGTGTTGCAAATCAAATCATTAAGACAGTTATCTTAATGAGTGTGGCTGATGGAGTTAGACCATTTCATTCATCCTCGTCGTCTTCTGGCCAGATGCAACACAACCTGGAGAAGAATTTGCAAATCCCTCCGAACCATTCATGAACACCGACTGTCCCAGTAACCTCCGTCGCCGGTTCCTCCTGTTGGTCCTGGATCACAGTCAATGCTGATGTTTCTTCCTCTACGCAGTTGGTGACGTCCAATGTTGTGTTTCTGATAACTCCATTTTCACAGGTGCCCTGCTCAGCTTTCATCCCAGGTTCCAGTCCAGATGTTTCTTCCTCTTCACTGTTTCTGATGGCCAATTTTTCAGAGGAACCAGAAGGTTTGACATTTTCTTCCTTCCTAAGAGCAGCAACTTTGTCAGGCATGTCATTACTGGTTTTACTGTTCAAGCTGGCCGCATTTACCTGTTTGTGAACTTTGCTGCCATGGCCTTCAGAGGTTCTGTCACTTTCCTCTTCAAGCAGAGCAGAAACATCCTCATCCTCACCAGAGTCATCCTCATCAGAGTCATCCTCATCAGAGTAATCCTTATTCTCATCAGAGTAATCCTTCAGAGTAATCCTTATCCTCATCAGAGTAATCATTATCCTCATCAGAGTAATCCTCATCAGAGTAATCCTTATCCTCATCAGAGTAATCCTTATCCTCATCAGAGTAATCCTTATCCTCATCAGAGTAATCCTCATCAGAGTAATCCTCATCAGAGTAATCCTCATCCTCATCAGAGTAATCCTCATCAGAGTAATCCTCATCCTCATCAGAGTCATCCTCCTCTACTTGAAAATTTGACATCATTTCCCTTGCCCTGATCACATACGAATCATTACTGTAATCGGGAAAGTGAGCCATTGTTAAAAAATGATGACGGAGAGCTTCACTCGGGGTGATCCGCTCTCGTGGATCCACCGCTAACATCTGCTTGAGGAGGCTGATAAATGCCACCGTATCTTGAGGAGCTAAGGGGTGCTTTTCTCTTTGTTCGTCCATCAGCAGGTCACTCAGTGAGTTATAATTACAATAACCATAATAACTTTCCAAAAATTCCTCCCCTGTATCCAGTGTGTAATCTTCTGGGGATTTTAGATGCCACATACGTTTGCCATCCTCCTCTTGCAGATCAACAAAGAGATCTGAGTCCAGTCCTGCGTCCAGGTCATCATCACTGGGCATACCGCACAACTGGACAATCACTCGCATGGCCTCGTATTCACACTTACATGGAAACAGGCTGTGACCAAGGTACAAGATCGCCAGGACACAGCCGAGAGACCACATATCGACACCCTCGTCCAGGTATGGGTGATGAAGCAGAACTTCTGGTGGTCTGAAAGCAAGATTCTGCATGACACCCTCCTTCCACAGATCGTCTGCTTCTGTAGCTAGACCAAAATCAATCAGTTTGACTTTGAAGGGCTCTGACTGATGGTTTACCAGCATGATGTTATCTGGTTTGATGTCGCCATGAACCATATTGACGCTCTCCAGTGCTTCAAGAGCCACTAGTAATTGCTGAGCAATCACACGAATTACATTGAGATGAAGATGTCCAGCATTCCTGCTCTTCATGTAATCAAATAAACTCCTATCCAATAATTCATAGACGATGCAAAAGTGTTTTTTGTGCATAAAAGCGTCTCCTATTTTTAGCAGGTTGTTCTTGTCAGGCTCGAGCCTTCCGATTGTTGTCATTGTTTTAGCTTCTTTCATCCCATCTCTGAATCCATTAATTCTGAACATTTTTACTGCTACATACTGGTCTGTGTCCAGTACTCTGCATCTGGCCACTTTCCCAAACGATCCCCGACCAAGAAATCGTTCAATCTGGTACTTCTGATTGGGTCCAATGAGAATTTCACCACAGTTGAGTTGAAAAAGTTTATCCTCCATTTTTGTCTGTTAAAAACGTTCACAAATCCAAATACAAGCTGTCTCCAGTTAAACGTAAAAGTTAGGTAAGGGTGTTCCTAACTTATAAGAACTTAGAAGCTTTATGACGTCAAGCTTTGCGCTTTTCGGGCGTTGCCGTCGCACCTGGAGCGTGACGTCACCTCGTCGGCTTTTTCACGGGTTGAACATAACGGTTCTCTTAAAATAAAAGAAATAAATAGATAAATAAACGGACATAAATTATGTCAAGCAAACAGTAGAATTAACTACCATCTACTTGTTAGATTATTTTCAGACTGAGGGACAAAAAAAAAAAAAAATCTCGTTTGGTCACGTGACTAATACAAAAAAATAACTGCGCAGTTGAGTGAAGCGCTGACAGCAACCGTCATGGCCAGTCTCACTCTTGCTCTGTAAAGATAAAATCTGTCAAATGTTGAAATGTCTCATTAATAGTCATAATTTTTATACTAATAATTATTAGTGCAGAAATTCTTATTTTTGAAAGCCCTCTCCTAATTCGTGTTTTTCTTTTGTTGTATTATATTAATTATGTGCTAATGAAAGAGGAAAAATCATAAAAAAAATTGTATGTTGGTATGCAAATTTGTGCTTTCAGGTTCACTTAATACAAGTATTTTGATGTTTTTTGTTTGTTTTTTCCCAGATTGGAAGAAAGATGAGACATCAGTGATTCCCAAAGGGTTGGCCGCGGCCCCCTGGTGGGCAGTCGTGGTACTGGAGGATGATGGAGGATGAGAGGTCATTAAAAATAAACAAATAAATGCTTTTTAAATCATCATATTTAAAAAAATATATAATTTTAATTACTGCAAAATATTGATAACATGATTTAAAAAATATTTAGCAGTAATAAAACAAACCAATTGGGTCACTACTGTCATCTTAACTTAATATGACAAGTGTCACCTTATTTGTTGACACCTTACATTGATATCAGAATAGCTTCTTGTCTTGTATGTTGATCACAGTTGTTGTTATTATTTGGGAATGGCTGTACTACAGTATCTTTGCAGAGAAACAACAGACTACTCTCATATTGTGATACTGGGGGAGGGCCATTTTTCTTTACATAATAAATGGAAAACCCTGGGCCTAGGTTAATTCATTCATTCATTCATTCATTCATTCATTCAATCTTAATTTATATAGCACATTTCAGCAACTTAAGATGACTGACATGGGGAATTGCTTTCTTGACCATTCTGGTGAACCTGCCATCAGTCTGAGGAATGTGGTGACACCATCTTCAGGTAAATAGTGTCATCTTGTGGTTGTGAGAGTAAAGCCAGATCTTTCTTCCTACGCTGCTCTGGCCTCAGACCTTGATAGTAGAATCTCGAAGGAAGCTTACAGATTACTTTGTAAAATTATGAGGAGGAATAAGACACTCTACATTGTGAAGCCATTAATAAATCCTTATGAAGATGGAGGTCTTCACTCTTTCCCCCTTCTCATTGCATTTTTAAAGTTTGCTTTCAGGATGACATTATTCTTGTTGATGGGGTTCATCAGATACAATATCTTTATTAATCCAAAATCTTTTGTATAAAAATTGTCAAGTAAATATGTAGATTTCATACAATATGCGTGATTAAGAGGACTGAAAACATCATTGTGGCATTGTGTTATGCTGCATAAGGTGCCTAAAAGAAATGCAGATAGTCAGCTTTGAGGCAGACACTTGGACCCCAGTGTGTTCAAATGTTAGTATAAATACCTTAACTTAAAAAAATGATAATGTTAGAATTATTCATTTAAAAAAATTACATTTAAAATAACACTGGTATTGGATCAGTACTCTGCATACCCTAAGCCCAGTTGTCAGAACTAATATCATTTATTATTCATTTCAAGTAAATACTACCAACTCGTGTTTATTTTCTCAGCGATGGTGTATTTTTTTATAATTTGATTGTTTTAGCTGTACATCTTTACAACTCATGATACATTTAGTTTACTGCTGCATTTCCTCTTTAAAATTGCCTTCTTGTGAATTGGCACTACTGAATTGGTTTCATCATCTT
>JAGFBZ010002773.1:0-11689 GCA_018398805.1 Hirundichthys speculiger
TTTCTTACAGGTTTTTATGTCATTTTATGTATAATGTATAATTTATTTAAAAAATTATGTTCGAATTTTGGGGGGCTTGGAACGGATTAGGGCATTTACATGGAAAACACGCCTCTACTTACAAAAGTTTCAGGTTACAAAACTACTTCTAGAACTAATTAATTTTGTAAGTAGAGGTACCACTGTATTCTTGATTTTGCTTACTGAGTAATCATTTTTCTGATTATGCCGATGTAACTTCTATTCATCATGATATTGGACTTAACGGAATGATGTCATAATTTCCTGTTATCGGTCCAATAGTTATCAGCCCGATAGTTATCGTGCACCCCTAAATTTAACCACTTACAAAAACCCACTGCCATCAGTTATGTGAAAATTTAATCAAGCGAGATTTTCTACAAGTACTTTAATTTTTTAATTAATAAAAAATATAGTATAATGTCCGGGTCCCACAATAGTATTTGCTTGGTAGTCTAGTGGTTAAGTGGGTGGACTTTCATATAGTGGTTTGTGGATTCAATTTCCAGTGTTGTAATATGTTGTTGTGTCCCTTTTTTGCCATTGCTTTCTCTCTACCCAATAAAGGCCACTAGAAAATCTTTTAAAAAGATGCTTATATGACATATAAAACATAACCTGCTAACCAGATTGTGAATAATCTACTCCGTTGGGTTCATAAATGTGTAAATCTGATTCTGATGGAGTCAGTGCCTCGCCAGCCATGAATCTCACCACATGTCACTGGTTATGAGGCATTATTTATGTTTACATTTTAGAAAAAATTCATTTCAAACAGAAAAGGATGTTTAAATAAATGTATGGTTTATAAAGCTACTTTTTCATCTT
The DNA here is from genome assembly GCA_018398805.1 of Hirundichthys speculiger. Taxonomy (NCBI): domain Eukaryota; kingdom Metazoa; phylum Chordata; class Actinopteri; order Beloniformes; family Exocoetidae; genus Hirundichthys; species Hirundichthys speculiger. The sequence continues at coordinate 850 of JAGFBZ010002773.1, forward strand.
GGACTATCTTTGAGTATTTTTGCAGTATCAAAAAGAGGCCAATAGGGTGTCCTCTTTTTGGGTCTCCCTAGTATAATATTAAAACTATAAAATGTGTCAAGCAGGCTAATTCTTACACAGAATAGACCTAAAATGTAATGGAATTCAGGAAAACCAAATCTGTTTTATTTTTCTTGTCTGTAGCCTCGGCATGAAATAAAATGTTTATCCAAAGCATTAGAATTTGGGAGGTATAAGTACAGGTTTAATGGCTGTCATTCCAAGTAATGCTAATAAACAAATGTTAATCAAACATTTGTGATATATTTTGTGATAGATATAGATTTTTTTTCTGTTTGAAATGCAAGCATATTAGTAACTGTAAAATAGCAGTATAAAAGACAATGTTTATGTTCATATTTGTTTTGGAGATGCAAGTGATGTTTAGTCGTTCTTTAAAGTTAGTGTTCTTGAGTAAACAATCATAAATAGCTTTTACGTGTGGGCGTTGTTATGATAATGACAATATATCACTAGAGCCCCCCCCACCACCACCACCACCCCCACCCCCCACCACATACACACGCGGTTAAACATTAAACAGCGTTTGGTCCTGGTTGAATTTATAAATTATCTCTTACCAAAAGTTTTTCTCGACACCTTCTGTTCTTGTCGCGTGAAGCCATGTGACTGTCTGAAATGAAAGTACATGTTAAGTCCACCGTAGTCGGTATGTAAAGACATGTCTTTGGGTCAGTAGGGGATTACTCACTCTGTGGTGGTTTCTGACTAAATGACGAATTAGAGCCCAGTTTGCAGACAGATTCCTGATCATTTCTAGAAACGGCTGGTCATAAATCCGCGCAGGAGACACGCAATTCGACCCTAACGCAAAACAATTTGTTTTAACGTAAAACAAATTGATTTAAGTTAATGTTTTGTTGTTGGCAGCGCTTTTAGCCAACGTTTATATACGTTTGTCTTCAGTAAAATACAAGTACTGAAATACGTGCTAATCAATATCAATGAACCCACTTTTCTATTTCACAATCAGGTCCGTTTAATGGAATAACGCCATGCTATATATTTATATATTCTTTTTTTCGCGGTTAATGTTTAAAAACCTCAAAAAAGTAGCGAGGCTCTGCAGCGAAACAAGACAAAGGTCTTTCTGTTACCTTCACAGCCTCTGGTCTCTGAACCGGAGTAAACAAACTACTGGTATTGTGCTATTTTTGGCTCGTAATTAGCGGCTAACACGCTAACAACAACAAAAGAAAAAGTCCGAATTTCTCTGCATGGGACGAACACTTTATTCTGGCACTGCAGGAACTTGTAACATCACACACAGGGCAGTTGCCAGGAATTCTGGGGCCCCTGAAAGAATATCGTTGTGGGCCCCTCTACCCCATTCATTGCCACCTTCAATTTTCTTGTTTTTCAGTGTTCTTGACGGTTCTTGGTGTAATACACTCAATTTGTTTCCTTTTTTACAACGAATGACTTTGCAAGTCAGAGTATCATTATGTAAATTATGTATTATTAATTGTCTTATTCTCATTTCACTGATTAGCAACACGTTACACCTCTGATTGCAAATACATTTTCTTTTTATGACTTGCATTTTTTTTATAATTGCTAATTGCTAATCTGCCTATATTTTGTCAGCTATTATGGTGTCTTTTATTTTATATTGCTATGAAAACAAACAACAACAACAAATCTTTGAACATTTAACTTCTTGGTATTTAGGCAATTCAAATTTCCCACTAATAACACATTTTTCAAGACCACATTGAACACATCATGATAACGTAACTGACTGTTCAGATGCTCATAATTGTTGAGTAGAACTTGAATGCGTCATAATACAATTCAATGCAGCCTCTAGTGGGCGCATACTGGAGCATACTGGAGAATACTGGAGCGCTGTACAACAGTAATATGTGTGAAACACACAGTCACTGACTGTAGCCCCTAAATTAGTAACGTTCAGTTATAGCTACTCAAGGAACCGTTACTCTACAATAAACTAGCGACTTTTTAATTTTTTTTAATGAACTGGTGACTTGTCCAGAGTGTAGCGCGGCCAGATGACAGTTAACGCAGGCTCTAGCCTGCGCCCCGTCAAACGTAATGTTACAGACAGAAATTAATGAACAAGTAGCCTAATTGTTTCAGCCGCCCTCAGTAGTTTTACTCTCACCATTTACAGAAAAAAAAAGTTTTTAATGTCCTGGGCCCCTGCTCTGCTGCTCCTACTCCTGGCCTCCTTCACAAGTCTTTTTTTTGGTGTCCGGACTTGTGTTTTTTGGGGGCCATCCTAACCTTGCTGGAGTTCGAACAGCGGTGTGGACCAAACCATTTTTTAAAAAGGGGCCAAGGGGGTTATTGAAATTATTAAAATTAGAATATTGTATGACTTGTGGCTTTGTTTTAATTCGGAGTCATTTGTATGAATATATATTAGTTCAGTGAATGCATAATCATTTTTGTCATAGAGGCTACTGGGGGCTGTGTGTGGGTCCTAGTGGGCTGTGGGCCCTTATAATTGACCTTTCGGTAAGCACCGCCCCCTTCCTAGTTACTGTTGCTAGGTCGGACATTCTCGCTGCTCTTCCATTAAGGACAATGTTATTTTGCCATTTTTCCGATGCCTATCAACCGTATTTACATTACACTAGAATAACACCGTGGTAAAATATTGCTGCTGGGGACCTGCAACAGTGACTCGAGGCATGGGCGTAACCATGCATTCTTTTGGGGGTCGTGTCCCCCCCAATACTGGGAAAATACCAATCTGTCCCCCCCAATATTATGTGTAAATATGTTAAATATTTCCTCCTTTTATGAAACCTGGCTCAACTGTCCGTCTCTTGTTATTTCCGAATATTTACCGATCAATTTATTTCCGTTTATAAGGAACACTAAAGTGTGTGACCACCCCCTCCCAGTTGTACACTTGGTTGCGCCCATTTAACGTCTCTCTCTCTCTCTCTCTCTCTCTCTCTGTTTGAAGCGCCGGCTCCGACAGAGGAAACAATAGAGAGCGTTGAATGTGAAAGAAAGGAGGGAGCAATGTCTTTACCCAAAAAGCAGAAAAAACAGGACATACGAAGTTTTTTTTAGACAGTAAGCAACTAGATAGCTAAAGAGGAGTGATGTTGTCATACTGAGTGTGTTAATTTTTTAATTAATTTGAAATATTTAACTTGTTAAAAAGGGCTCAGTTTGTTAGTTGAGCTAGCTAGCTTGAAGTGAAGAGACTGTATCATATGATATGATGTGTCTTCCGTGTGTGCTGCTGTTTTCTTTCTCAGTGTGTATGTGTGTGTGTAACGCTAGTAATACAAGCAAAATATTCAATGTATCAAATTAAAAAGATCCTCGGGGTCAGTTATTGTTCTTCTGGTACAATAATAATATCTGGTCATAATGCAGGCAGCACAGAGAGACAGGGAGAGGGATGCTGTAAGGACAGGACAGACAGGGACAGTCTCTGAAAACATGGATGATCAGGTAAGACACTGGAATACAAGACTCAACAGCTTGATGACATTTGTTTTAACCTAAGCCTACGTGTCAGCAGTAAATAAAACTAGTAAGAAAAGCAGAATATTCTAAATAAAAATTTCCTCAGGGTCAGTTATTCTTCTGGTACAGTAATAATATCTGGCCATAATGCAGGTAGCACAGAGAGACAGGGAGAGGGATTGTGTAAAGACAGGCCACACAATTTTTTTTTTATGTCAAATGAATAAATCTGTATATATATTCAATTAACATCAATATTTTACATTTAATTCTTTGTACAAATCTATGATTTCATTAACATTAAATGTTTCAGTGTAAATGTGCAGACATTCATTTTGAGACAAATCAACAAAATACAAATTAACTTGGAATTAAAAGTCCATCGTGTGCTTTGGACTTTTTGTTGTTCCAATCACAATATTTACATCAACATGCTTTAGGTATGTAATTTTTCCCAGCTGGAAGCTATCCTATTCGCTACTATCTCAGATAAATTGCAGACTATTCCTTTAAATGTGATTTCAGATGGTCAATAAATAAAAATCACAGAACTGTGGGAAATGCACCTTTAAAAAAAATTCTGGGGGAGGGCTCTCATTTGGACCCCCCCAATGTCTATACCATGGTTACGCCCTTGACTTGAGGTGTCCAGAACGTTTGGAGGGGACATTTTTATTCCCTTTCCCGAACCAAAACAAACGCTGGAGAATGCAGGCTGTGGGTTAAGTTGTGTCTGTCCACACAAGCAACCGAACGTGGGGAAAGTTACAAAACACACCTACATTTACTCCAAGGTAAGTTAGCTTTGTTTATTAGATGATTGATTTAACCACCGTTTAGTAAAAGTAATATGATTTAGCAGCATGGAGGGTGATGAGTGAAAACATCAGGGGTGTCAATTTTCCGCGGATCTGCGGATTTCCGAGTTTTTTTCCATCCTGGGGGTCATTTTTGAGATACGTGTAAATCCGGTTTAATATTTTCAAGGGTGTGGGGGGGGGGTATCCTCCACGAACGTGATGTGAATTCTCGATTGCGATTGGTTGATTGAGACCAGGGCATGCGCACTGACCCCGTTGACAATCCAGCTGCCATCACAGCCTAATCAATGGTCAAAGTAGTGGATGGATGATTATTAGCTTTAAATTCACAGGAGAGATGTTTATTCCTTATTGTACTTATTTATTGTTAGACAACGCGAATGAAATATACAGCGCTTCTCACCACTGGTAAATGTAGCTAGGAAGCGTACGCTCATCTGCCTCGTCCCCAGCGTGGACATCACTAGCTCCTGCTAGTCCCGCTTAGCAATGTAACCTCCAAGTTTCTCCAAGTACACATGAATGAAGAATGTTCGTATGACTGGAATAATGGAACAACCTGGCCTGATTGGTTCTGGACAGGATTTACTGACAGTCCAAGTGTCATTTAAACTGCTGATTTCTGAAGTGCTCAGTTTGCTTATTGAGGCAATTATATGATAATTAAAAAAAAAAAAATCTCCCGACTCTGACCCCCTCCCCTCTCAAAATAGAAAACTCCTCGGATCTACACGATTCACGTAGGTCACCCTTTTTGACTTCAAAACGGCAAATTTCGCAGAAAGGTGAGGAATTTTCATGCCTGAAGTATTAGTTATTCAGTGTTTAGAGCTTTTTGTGATTAAAAAAAAAAAAATAAGAAAAGCTAATGTTCAGAGTTACAGGCATCAAAAAGACATGTTGAATTTCACATGCTATTTTCTATAACTGCTTACTAAAGTTTTGGATCCATGTATCTTATCAGGGACATGTTTTACTGTTGAAGTTCACGAGTGACTGAATCACATATATAACATATATACATATATATTTAGGGATGTTTATTTAGGGATGCAACGGTACTCTGTAAAATACGGTTCGGTACGACCTGCACGGGACACGGGACGCTTTTATGTCCGTGTGTGCCTTTTAGGCAACACTGCATGTTAACGTCCACTCGCCTCCGCTTACTCACAGTGACCAGCCTATCACACTTTGGCCAGTTGGCTGCAGGTCACAGACGCAGAAAAAGAAAAAAAAAAAAACAAGCAGGCATGGCCAGCGGTAGCGGAGAAATTGGGAAAAACTTTTTATAATCACTAGTGTGGGAGCATTTTGGTTTTGCTGTTGAATACACCGGCGAGGGAATGGAAACAGTTAATAGGTAACAGAACACAATCTTCCACCTCCCTAATCCCGGATCTTACCTGCGTAAGACCGAGTTGTTACCAGTTGTGCGTCTTTGTGCAGCTGATGTGCTTTTTAAAATACTGCAGAACGAATCATTGGATGCGCATTTAAAGATCACGAACAATTAATGCGCGAGCTTCTGCTCCTTCTTCTTCAAAGAGGCGCGCAGCATGTCCTCGTCATCTTTAATTTTGATGCCCTCCGCCTTATAAAGCACGTTGGTCCATTTCATCTTCTTTTTCATCTCTTGGGCCTTCGCCTCGTCTTTATCTCTCAGCTGCTCCAGCTTTGCTTTGCGAGCCTCCACGCGGCTGAGCAGCTGCTTGTAGTTCTTCCCCGTCAGAGGCGTCAACTGGCCCTTCAGGCTCTGTTTCTTTTTCTTCTTTTTCAGCATCGTATCCCTCTTCCACCGTTTCCACTTTTTTTAAGACAATAGCAGTCTGGTCTTTTGCTTGAGGCAGGAGCAGGCGGTTCTTCCTTTTTTACCTCTGCTGGCTCCACTTCCATCGATGTTGTCTAGTGTGTACGGTTCACTATGGACACTGTTGAATATTTTACCATAGTGTTGTTGCCAAAGTTCTGAAATCATATTCGGATCAGAGACTCCATGCTATATATATATATGCACATATTATCACTTACCAAATATTTCTTTCTACAATACATGGCAGAAATGAGGATTTGTTTTTAAAAGAAAATGCTTCTGTTCTTTTTCTTTGTTTAAATCTATCCTTTTTCCTTTAATTCTATCCAAATATGCAGAATCGTGAAATGTTCAACTGATCAGAAAAAAAAGACAAAGTAAAACAAGAAACAAGGAAATTTCAGCCAAAGTGTATGTTTATTAGTGTAACACTAGAATTTGCCAGTTTTTTGAAAAAGCAGGCTTTGTTCATTTTTCAGGCTTTTTTTTTTATGGGTAACTTTATTCTCTTTGACGCCACCTTCTCAAGATACTTTCCGCTGCATCCAGTGTGGAGTCCTCCTGTTCAAGAAATAAATGTGAGTTTGAAAGGAATTGATAAAATAATACATTGGAGGGACGTTTGTTTTAATTAATAAAGCAGCAGTTACCTTTACAAAACAGAAGCGGATGTATTTGTCAAATTCCTTGCTGTGCTCTGGGCTGAAGAAAGCAGAGACTGGGATTGTGGCTAAACCCTGCAGGGGGATGTCAGTATGAAAAGTAAATAACAGCTTCTCTATAAATCTATTTCTATACAAATTGAATTAAAAAAAATTGTTGAATCTTTACCTTTTCCTTAATTAACCATTTAACAAATCTGGAGTCATAAGATTCTTCCTTGGTGCTCTCATCGTTGAGGTCCACCTCTGTCAAGGAAAGAAAAGGAAGAAGAGTCAATGTGAACATCGATCTCACCGCACAAATCAGACACAGGAATGGATAATGACGAAATTTGAAAACATCCACTTCAAATGTTTGCCTGTCACTCACTGACGGAGGAGATGTCTGTGATCATGACATATCCTCCCTCTGGCATGACGGGCTGCAGACCCACACTCTGCAGACACGACGCCAGCTTCTGTCTCTTGCGGTGCAGCATTGCAGGCAGCTGCTGGAAGTAGCTCTCTGGAGTCCCGAACAGCTCATACTCTCTGTCAAATCCATGAGCTACCGCCTCCTGAGGACGAGAGGAAGGGACGAGGGGTTGTCACCGGATCCGCTTCTTTAAAGCGCGTGGAAGCTGCTTTGAGACAGTATGAAGACGACTGTTTGGACGTGGAGTTACCTGAGCGGCTGTTGCACAATTATAGACAGAATTCTGATGGATGACTTTCATGTGTTTGATGATATGTCCAGAGCTCATGGCCCAGCCAACCTGAAAGGAGCAGAGGCAAATAAGAACAAAATTACAAGTGTGTCATCAAACAAAAATGCATATTTTACAGTCTGTGTCCCTGATAGCAAAAAGACTTTGCCGCAGATCTGCTGCGGAGGTACCGAGAGATCCAGAACGGACCCGCGAAACGGACCCGCGAAACGGACCCGTATCGGGGTCCACTTGCACTCAGTGACCAGCACTGGCTCCGCGATGCATCTGGTCCGCATTTGCAATTAAAACCATACCCCTGTGGCGGTTCCTGAGCGGACCGCACATCCGCCACGGGTCCGCAACGTACTCATCAAACACCTCTGGCCTGGGTCTGTTCAGGACCCGCACATCCGCCACGGAGCCACAACGGACACAGAAAAACCTTTGGCCCAGGTCTGTTTTGGACCCGTTCATCTTATTTTAAAAATCCCGATAACATAACAAACTAAACTAAATGTAGGCCTATATAGCCATAGCTCAAATCTGCATTGCCTTGTATGGGTGGCTTCTTATATTCAAAGTGTAATAACGTGAAGGCTTCTCAGCAATTATAATAATCCGTCAGCCACTTGCAGTTAACTCGTTGTTTATTCAAACATGCAACACCTTGTACAGTGGCTTCCAACTCTCAACGTCTGCTTAACGTTCTTCTAATATATAATAACTGCTCTCCTCTTAGGACCCCAACAGAACCCCCCATGGTGGTCCTCCCACTGCTTGACTGAAAATAACCTAAAAATGACATTCACATTACAACATTCCCTCCCCCCATAGTCCAGAAATTACCTTTTCTTTTCTTTTTTTTTTTTTTTATTATTATTTTTTTTCCCAAGTTAACACTTAACTTTAAGTTGAATTCTGCAACAAGGGTATCAGTCCCTGCATGAACATAGTCCTTAAGGTAAGCGGGTGTCTTCCTCACCCTCACTGTTTCAGGACCCTGCTCTGGGGTCTCCTGAACAACTGTCTCTTGAGCTAGATTCTCTGGAGAGGTCTCCGCTGCTTCCTGTGGTGGTATGTCCTCGGGGGAGCCCTCGTGCTGTAAACTGTGCTCGTTTGGCAACTGGTCATAACGTGGACGAATCTGATCCTGATGCCGTCTCACTAGCTTGCCATCCTGTGTCTCTGCTCTCCAAGATATTGGGCCTGTCCTCCCAAGGAGCGTTGCTGGGATCCACTTCTGTCCTGAATATCCCCCACATACACTGGGTCTGCCTCTGTGAACATCCGGTCCTGAGCATGATTGTCATGATGTTCCTTTTGTTTGGCCTGGTTTTTCCCAACCCTGTTGGCTAGTGATGGACACACCAGATCCAGCTGGGTCCTGATCCTTCGGTTCATGAGCAGCTCAGCTGGTGTGACTCCAGTTGTAGTCTGAGGGGTTGATCGGTATTTGAATAAGAACCTTGACAGCTTTGTCTCCACACTACCCTCCCCCATCTTCTTGATGCCCTCCTTAAATACCCACACAGCACGTTCTGCACAGCCATTGGAGGATGGGTGGTATGGTGCTGTGGTCACATGCTTAATGCCATTCTTTTTCAGGAACTGTTTGAACTCTGCACTGACCAGGCTGGGTCCATTATCACTGACCAGCACAGCTGGGAGTCCATGGGTGGCAAAGATGCTTCTCAGTTTCTCCGCCGTGGAAGATGCAGTAATGGACTGCATTGGATGTGCTTCAATCCACTTTGAGTAAGCATCAATGACAATCAGAAACATCTTCCCGAACACGGGGCCACAAAAGTCCAGATGTAACCTCATCCATGGTTGGTTCAGCCACTCCCATGGATGTAGTGGTGCCACTGCTGGGGAGGCTTGGTTGGACTGGCAGGCATGACATTTGCGCACAACTGACTCTAAATCTGCATCCATGTTTGGCCACCACACATAGCTACGGGCCAGTGTTTTCATCCTTGAGACCCCTGGGTGGGCCTCATGGAGCTCCTCTATCATTATCTGTCTTCCTTGTGGTGGTATTATCACCCTACTTCCCCACAGGATGCACCCCTCCTCCACACTTAATTCATGTTGTCTTCTCATGTAAGGCTGCATTTCACTAAGGGCCAGGAGCCCTGCATCACCCACTGATGTACTCTGGACAGGATGCGATCCCGCCGGGTCCAATCCCGGATCTGTTTTGCCTGTAGTGGCGTGCCATTCATGTGCTCCATGAGCATTATCACCTCCTCTTCACGTGGTGTGGTGATGGGTGTGGATGGCAGCGGGAGCCTGCTCAGTGCATCTGCATTCCCATGTTTGGAGCCCTCCTTGTCTCCAAAGCGTATTCATACGCTGTCAGTATCAAGGCCCATCTCTGTATCCTGGCTGCTGCAAGCAATGGGATGGCTTTGCCCTCTCCCAAGAGGCCCAGCAGTGGTTTGTGGTCAGTCACAATAGTGCAGCGATTTCCAAACAGGTGTTGGTGGAATTTTTTAAGGCCAAAAATTATGGCTAGCGCCTCTTTCTCAAGTTGAGAATAACCCCTTTCTGCTGATGACAGTGAACGTGACATGTAGCCAGTTGGTCTGTCCGTCCCATCTGGAAACCGGTGGGACAAAACTGCTCCTACACCATAAGGTGATGCATCACAGGACAAGTAGAGAGGCTTTGTGTCATCAAAGTGCACTAACAATTGCTCATGTCTTGGCAGCTTCAAATGCCTGGCTCTGACGTTTGTCCCACCTCCATGGGGCTCCTTTTCTCAGAAGTTCATGTAGTGGCTCCAGCACTGTGGAGACGTTGGGCAGGAATCTATGGTAATAATTTAGCATACCCAGGAAGGACTTCAACTGTGTCTGATTGGTTGGCTGTGGTGCGTCTACAATGGCTCTAACCTTATCAGCGACTGGGTGGATCCCCTTGTGGTTGATTCGGTAACCCAGGTACACCGCTTCTGAGGCCATGAAGACGCACTTGTCTCTCTTCAAACGAAGCCCTGCTGCTGAGAGCCTTCCCAGTACTGCTCTCAGGTTCTGCAGATGGCTCGTATCGTCATTTCCAGTCACTAGAATGTCATCCACTCTCACCACCACTTGGGGAAGTCCTTGTAGCAGGTTATCCATGGTGCGCTGAAATATGCCTGGGGCTGATGACACCCCGTAAGGCAGCCTGGTGTACTGGTACAGACCACGGTGTGTGTTTATGGTGGTGAATTTCTTGGACTGTTCATCCAGTGGGAGCTGCTGGTAGGCCTGAGACATGTCCAGTTTTGTGAATTTTTGTCCCCCCCCCTAATACAGCCAATAAATCCTCAGTCTTGGGGATGGGGTAGTTGTCCAA
>JAGFBZ010002774.1:0-12950 GCA_018398805.1 Hirundichthys speculiger
TCCAAGGGTGGTGTCGGAGAATCTCAATATTGAGGGTGATACATTTCTCAAACTCGTCCGTGAACTTGACTTTCTAAGAATCGGAACAGCACTTGCACTTCACGGGAGCGTGCATTTTTGAGATTGAGGGTTGAGATTGAGGGTTAAAGGAAATGTTCCTCTGTGCTGTTTTAAGACATCAAATCAAGAACCTGCTTTTTTTTGTTCCGAATTAATATCCCTTTGCATTACTTGAGACTGTTGTAAAAACATAACCAACCCAGTATGGACAAAGGAACTTCTCACTTTGCCTTCAGGTGTAGTAGCGTGGGTGACAACTTAACGTTAACATAGTTTGGTTTATATATCAATAAGTGGTTGCAGGTTGGCTTCACTAAGTCATCAAGTTATAAAACTACTTCTTTGTTTTTTATTCTTCTAAGACTGGAGTGGTTCATACCCAACAGTTTAATTAAGATGGCTTTAATCAACTCATTGCTTTGATCAACACCGCTCAGCCTGAGAGTGCATTTTGTTTGATTGTGTCTCTCCATTCATCCATCCATCCATCCATCCATCCATCCATCCATCCATCGGGTGAAAGCTCAGGTCCAGGTCATCAGCCCATCACAGGGGTACTATGTTCACACCGCCAGTCCTTCTGATTTTTAGCATATACAATCAGAGTCCGATCTTTACGACCGATCATCTACAATGCATATATAGTAATCCCTTGCCAATTTGCGCTTTAAGTTTCACGATTTTAGTTATTCGCGCATTTTTCAGAAATATATAATATAAAAAAAATAGTGGAAACATCACAGGATGTTGTGTGCGTTCTCTCACAGTGAAGAAATGTTGTGAGCCAGCCTGGCCTTTTAAAGAGGTAGCCTTATGGGTAATGGAGTGTGTGTGTCGTGGGACGGCAGAAGAAAACAGGGTTAGATGAAAAGTGTAGTGAGCATCAACAGCAGCCCAGCGTGTATAGATTTACATTCTCCGTTAACCGACAGGAGCCCAACAATACAACCTGTGTGATGTTACAAGTTCCTGCAGTGCCAGAATAAAGTGCTCGTTCCATGCAGAGAAAACCGGACTTTTTCTTTTGTTGTTGTTAGCATGTTAGCCGCTAATTACGAGCCAAAAATAGCGCAATACCAGCGGTTTCTTTACTACGGTTCAGAGACCAGAGGCTGTGAAGGTAACAGAAAGACCACAGTTGAGCCTTTGTCTTGTTTCGCTGCAGTACCTCGCTACTTTTTTGCGGTTTTTAAACATATTTTAACACAACACAGATCGTACTGTTGTTTTTCATCCTGTTCCTCTGTGGGTTTACCCGTTTGATCCTGGCTCCACTTCGTACCCTGTTCCTGCTTTGTCGTCCCAATCCATGGACTATCCTGTTTGAGTTTTTTTGTTTTTTTTGGTGGAAACTAATAAAGGACGTTTGGTTGCGAACCTCCCGACTCTCCTGCATTTTTTGGGTCCTCCATATTACAAACCATGATGGCCAGGGCTCGCCAACCGAGGAATCCCTTGCTGCTAGACGTAGTCGTCGTTTGTGTTGTGTCGCGAATGACAGAAAAGACCACTTGAAATTCTATTCCAACCACCAGATTGTTAAGATTGAGACCCAGCTATAAAAACCCAGTTGGAATAGCATTTAAAACCACTTCTGTTTGTGGTTTGAGTCCGACTTTTGTTGGTCCTTTCGCCCCTCCTTCAGTCTTTCCCTTTGGCTATCTTGCTTAGCGCAGCACTTCTCGCTAATTAAATAACTTGATCATTGGCTCCTGCCTTCCCGTCAAACCCTTGCATCTGGGTCCTCCCCACACTTCCTTCATAACAGTGTGAGCATAGCCGGAGAGGGAGCCAAGATTTTGGATCGCGGGAGGAAGCTGGAACATCCAAAGAAAACCTCAAAGGCATTGGGAGAATATACAGACTCCGCATATAAAAGCTCCAGGTGGGACTCAAATCGGGAGCGCTCATGCTGTGAGGCAACAGTGCTAACCACCATCCCGCCACTGTCTTACCAGCTGAGATTACATTTAAGAGACCTTCATCCTGTTCAACTTATGTGCATTGTGAAGTATGAACCCTTTCCCAGAGTTATTATCTGATCCCGTTGTGCTATTTTCTATCTGACTCCTTCCATCCATCCTCCAGCCCTGCTTGAATCCTTGCTTGAGACGGGGTACAACCTGGACGGGTCCCCAGTCAAACGCAGACTTATATCCTCTTCGAAAGCGGGAATAAAAATATATAATCCTCTAAAGAAGCTACAGTCTGAGGTCTGATCAAATACATGTAATTTTGCACTCCACGCGCAGGTGCTGTGGCGTGCGATGCCCCGTTGGAGTTTATTTTAAAATCCCCCATAAGGAAAACTGTCGGACAAAGGCGAACCACAAGCAAAGCAAAGGGAACCTGCAATCCAACGATGTCAGAAACCAGGCACAGCACGACGAAAAAAAAACACGCCAGTGTGAGAAAAGGAATGGTTTTCTCCTCCTCCTCGCCGCCGTCCTCAGAACATGCAGTTTATGCAAAACCACAATGATCTCGCAAGATTATGTAATTAGAAGGCGAGAGGCTGCCGTTGTAAAAACAATGGGACCCATCTCATATTCCAGCCACCTATCCGAACAAACTCGCAAGTTTTTTTTTTTTGTGCTGCGCGCCAGCATTTGTGCGCACTTTACAGCCCTGCTAACTTTAGTTCCTTGGGAATATCACAAGAATCCTGAAACGGGCCGTTTCCATAAAACTCCTGCTGTATTCCTCCCACTCTGAGGTTTCTGGCTTGCTCTTACATACTTCAGTAGATATAATTTGCTTTATTTTTATGATTATTTCTATACCAAGCTGTACTCTTCAAAGGTTTTTTTTTTTTTTAATTCCTGTTGTTGTTGTTAACTAAACCCCTTGTTTCGTAGTCGCTGAGCTCATGACAGGGAGCCGTGACCTCACGCTGTAATTTTAGTCTAATTCCATTTGGGAGGGGGCCGACTAGACTGAGCAGGCCCTCGATTCAGGACCTGAAAGGTTAAGAAACTACCACTGGCTAATAGCAGAGGTAAGCATTCTTAAGAAAATAGAAATCACTTCTTGACCCTCTTTACTTCCCTTTTCAATTTCGGCTCTCAATCATTTTTGCCTCTTAAGGCCCGGCTGCATGTGTTTTCATTTATGAGAGATTATTCTGAGGTAGATTCTGCTGCAGCTCTGCAGCCGCACATTTTATTGGCCCGTTGTACACACTGGGCCCGACGTGAATGTAACTGTGCTTATTTGGGTTCTCGCCGAATCGTCTCAGTCACGCTTTTGAGACAGGCGTGAATGTAGCACCTGCAGGTTATCGTAGCACGTTGTCAGATGGCCGATAACAAAGAGCTGCCAGGCCGTCCAAAGATAACACACAGAGTAACTGCAGGTCCTCTACTTAACACCACGTTTGCAAAATTTCATGTTTCATGTGCCTTTTTTTATTTTTTTGGGTTCAGAACAACCAGCAGAGACTCCAGGAAATCACTAGTTCTGCAGCTTTTAGCTTTTTTTAAAAGGCAGCTTTTATACGCAGATTTAAAAGAATTGGTGATGCTTGATTAAAGTCAGCCTTTAGCCATTTTATAAAGGAATGAATGAACTTAATTTTGAATAAAAGCCGCAGTTTTCTTCTAAATACAATACAGTGATCCCTTGCCAATTCGCGGTTTAAGTTCCGCGGTTTTAGTTATTCGTGGGTTTTTCAGAAATATATAATTTTAAAGAATTAAAAATATTGCAGAAACATCACAGGATGTTGTGCGCGTTCTCTCACAGTGAAGAAATGTTGTGAACCAGCCTGGCCCATAGACATATATAGAGATAGACGCCGCATTTGGCTGTTTGGAACGAGAAATGCGGCCGCCATCTTGGACCGGTCATTCTCTGGGATTATAACCATAGACAGAACATGCCTGAACATTGTGTGGGATATTCCTGCTCCAATCGGCGGACCATCAGAAGCAGGGCTCAGGGGATTACTTTTCACAAGTAAGATGTAACATATTTTTCTGTCTAAAAGACGTCTAATAAACGTCTAACGGTCCCTAGACGTCTGGGCTAAAATCGGTCTACCACTGGTCTAAATGAAAGTTTTAGACTAGCCGTTTCTAAATCTAAACTACATTGTACATTGATCAATGACTGTTAAAATTGTTTTAATCCAGCATTTGGCCACCATTTATACAATTTACTATTGTTTTATTTTGTATTTAATTATTAATGGATTAAATTGTACCGTATAGATTTGCGTTAATATAGACCGATTATAGACGGGCGAATTTCGTGTGTGAACTTAAACGAGACGTCTATTGCTCAGTGGGTTACTATAATATTGGTTGTATTTTGTTCATTGAATATTACCAGAGTTGAGAAGGAGCAAAGATCCTTTGTTACCGTAACGTTAATGAAACGACGCTAAGCTAATGGCAGTTAACAATGCTACAGTATGTTTATTGTTCACCCGGCTATGAACTGAGACTTGATAAGTCATATTCCATAACACTGACTTAGATTACAACTGACACAAGAATTGCTATTGAAGAAAATTATATTGCTATATGCTATTGCTATGTTTTTCAATGTCACTCTGTAGCCTATAGTGCATTATATTGTCTGATTAATCTTAATATTGTCATGATCTGAGGGGTTTTGTGTCCTTGGTTTTTGGTTTTGTAGTCTTCCTTCGTTCAGTTTTTAAAAAATCTTTAAAAACCTTTAGAAAATCGATAAAAAAATCTTAAACAAGGTGTACCATGTCTCCACAAAACAGATTATTGAATTTTATGAGTGTGTTCATCTGGCCAATTAGGCTGTCTCCTCTCATAAACCTATGAGATAAATAACACTGAGCGGAGCGGGTGACCGGTCCAAGATGGCGGCCCCAAATCTCGTCAGCGCCAGTAGGGAGTAGCGTTCGATGCGGCGTCTATCTATATATGTCTATGGCCTGGCCCCTTTAAGAATGTAGCCTTATGGGTAATGATGTGGACTTATGGGTAATGGAGTGTGTGTGTCGTGGGACGGCAGAAGAAAACGGGGTTAGATGAAAAGTGTAGTGAGCATCAACAGCAGCCCAGCGTGTATAGATTTACATTCTCTGTTAACCGACAGGAGCCCAACAATACAACCTGTGTGATGTTACAAGTTCCTGCAGTGCCAGAATAAAGTGCTCGTTCCATGCAGAGAAAACCGGACTTTTTGTTTTGTTGTTAGTCGCTAATTACGAGCCAAAAATAGCACAATACCAGCGGTTTGTTTACCACGGTTCAGAGACCAGAGGCTGTGAAGGTAACAGAAAGACCACAGTTGAGCCTTTGTCTTGTTTCGCTGCAGTGCCTCGCTACTTTTTTTTTGGGTTTTTTAAACATATTTTAAACACATTATTGAGGCTCGGGGGGCTCCGGCTCCAGTTCGCGGATTTTGATTTACGTGGGTGGGGGGGCGCCGGTCCCCATTAACCGCAAAAAATAAGGGATCACTGTAACTTCCTTCTATGGACATGATGGACATGAGCCTGGACACGTAATGGATTTAACTTTTCACGTCCAAAACAGAGCGGATCATTAAATGGATGCGATATGACCCCCCCGATCCCCACTGAGGTGGCCTATGTCCATCTGAACCAACCGAACCCACGCACACACCAGTTTGCAGGCCATGAGAGGATTTCTTGAATAACCACATAAATAATACTGACCAACAAAAACAACACATTCCAACGGAAACTGACGTTTTTTTCTATGTTTTTTGTTTTTTTTTTTTTTTTCTTCCCCGGAGGTCACACTCAGCTCATTTGACAAACATCTTGGCAGAGACGATGAGGAGGACGGCCCGTTCTGGGGCTTCGAGGCGTCTCTGCGGTGGCTGATTCAGAGATGAGACGGCCGTTCGGGTGAAGCGTCGGTGAGTACGGCGTCAACGATGAATCAGCCACCCCCGAACGTCAAAAATTATCTCCCTAAGCGCCAATTAAAGAAGACGTTTCCTTATTTCCGTCACACCATTTCTGATTATGCCGTTGAACTGCGCTATTAGACATCCTCTAGTTTCCCTTGAGCTTTGCCGAGATGGATGTAAAACTACTTCAGCTTTGGATTTTCATGACTCAACACCCCCCCCTCTTTCCTTCACCAGACTAATACACCCGGGTCCTCTAACCTCCCATTAGTGCAAAATCACATAATACCCATAACTTGTCTATTTTCATTTCAAACACACACCCTCCTCGCTCCTCTGGTCCTCCTCTCCAGGATCCATTCATCTCAGTCTTTTGTCGCCACCATTTCTCATGCCGTCCGTCCCCCTCAGCTAACACTTCAGATGACGTTCCGGGGCTTTTATCACCAGATGAATAAAGGAAAGCACCTTCCAGCCCGTTAGGGAGGACGAGTAAATGTGTGTTTTCTAACTGAGCTGAAACCCGAAGGCTCGGCAGACGCCTTCAGCAGGAGCAGCGCGACTTGGAGTGTTTATTTGTCCGTGTGGGCGCACGGCGAGCCCATTGTGAGGCCATCTCGTGCGGGGAGCATCCGGGGACACCGAGGGCGCACGCAGCGTTTGTGGGAGATTATTAGAGCGAAAGATATCGAGTCTGACTCTCTGGGAGGAGGTTCCTCGAAAGACGGAGCCAGGGAGTGTTCGTGTGCACCGTCGGGTTAAAGCGTGTGTTTGTATAGGGGGGGGGGGAGGGGCCGTGGCGGTAATATTACCGGCGCTCAGAAATATAACATTAGCACATGTTTCCGTGGCGAGCACGTGTGGCAGTGATGGATTGAGTGGCGTTATGCTGCATAAACATACAGCGAATAAACGAATAAATCATTTAGGGGCAGAGCAGCGCCTGCTCTGCTTCAGAACCGTCAGAGAGGCGATCCGATTGCTTTAAAACCTTCTTAACTCTGCAAAGAGAAAAAAATTTAATATTTTACATTAAAACAGATTTTAAAACATGTTTCGAAATTACAAAGACGCGAAAGAAGTAGGGGTGTGAAAAAAAAATCGATTTGGCAATACAGTGATCCCTTATTTTTCGCGGTTAATGGGGACTGGCACCCCCCCGCGAGAATCAAAATCTGCGAACTGGAGCCAGAGCCCCCCGAGCCTAAATAATGTGTTTAAAATATGTTTGAAAACCGCAAAAAAGTAGCAAGACACTGCAGCAAAACAAGACAAAGGCTCAACTGTGGTCTTTCTGTTACCTTCACAGCCTCTGGTCTCTGAACCGTAGTAAAGAAACCGCTCTTTCATCTAACCTCGTTTTCATTCTGCCGTTCCACGACACACACACTACATTACCCATAAGGCCACCTTCTTAAAGGGGCCAGGCTGGCTCACATTATTTCTTTGCTGCGAGAGAACGCGCACAACATCCTGTGATGTTTCCGCAATTTTTTCTTAAATTCTTTTTTTATATTATATTTTTCTGGAAAAAAAATCATCGAATAACTAA
The DNA here is from genome assembly GCA_018398805.1 of Hirundichthys speculiger. Taxonomy (NCBI): domain Eukaryota; kingdom Metazoa; phylum Chordata; class Actinopteri; order Beloniformes; family Exocoetidae; genus Hirundichthys; species Hirundichthys speculiger. Next base: position 7,478 of record JAGFBZ010002774.1, read on the forward strand.
AACTGCGGAACTTAAAGTGCGAATTGGCGAGGGATCACTGTATATCGCGATTTTTGGCCGCCCAAAATAGTATCGATTTTTCAGCTCCCAATATCGATTTTTTTTTTAGGAAAATTAATGTATACATGTATTAGACGCATTGTAAATACTTAAATGTGCAAAACACTAATAATAAACAATAAATAGGTTGTTTTGACGCAAATAGTTTTGACTCAATTTGTCCTCTGAATGATCAATATCATCTGATGAACATATACAGCAACTTTATTTTTCATCTCTACTTTTAATTTTGATATTAACTGGGTAGAATATCGCAATATATCGTGATATCGTGATAATATCGTATCGTGGCCCAAGTATCATGATACATATCGTATTGCGAGGTCCTTGCCAATACTCTCCCCTAGAAAGAAGTGTCTTTTGGCTTCCCACCCACTGAAGTCACCGACCTTCTGCTCGGCGAACGGATGTCTTACGGCAGGCTGGTCGGCCCCCTGGAGGACCGCGCTGGTATTCCTGATGTCTCTGAGTTGGTTTACCTGGAGGTGCTAAGCCCGTCCAGCCACGCTCATTCACTGGTCAGATGGGCCTGGCACCCCGACATTCACCGCCAAGGTCCAGAACCAACCACAGAGAGGCTTGGAGTGGACTTGACTCATACAGGAGTATCCAAGATGGTGGCAGAATTACCAACAACACCTTGGCTCTAGGGCTGTAGAGATACACTAATCTCGCGATACGATACACGATATTTGGCTCACGATACGATATATATCGATATTCCTCTTACAATACATTTACATCATTTTCCGAAAGATTTTAAAGGGACAAAGTGATTTTGGTGACATCTTGTGAGTGTTGAAATGACTTTGTTTGAATTAATTGAACTGAAAGCATCAATTACACATTATATGGCTGACAGGCAGCTTGCAAATGCTGGACAAAATGAATAAAAGATTTGTTGAGAAAAATAGTTTCATTTTGTAATGTTAAAAATTCATTCTGAGGCCTAAACTTGCTAAACTGCTCTGTCACGACTTAAGGCCATGACTTGTAGCCTCAAAACCTGCCGATTTGAGGCCACCGGTTGTTATGGTACTGGCTCCATCAAGCAGCTAAGTTTTGACATGTGGACGTCTAGACAGATCTCAAGGTTTCTTTGTTTTCAACTTGTCGTTTAGATGAACTGTCCGCCTCTCTGTCTTTGTCATTCTGAATGATCCAGCATTTTGAAATGACCTCTCGAGAATCTGCAGACTTAGAGAATAGTTTTGCACCTCCGTCGTTGTCAGTGCCTTGTTTAACAACCGAATTGACTGCTTCACCAGTGCACAATAATAATAATTCTTACGAGTGAGAAGATATCCAAATTCTTATCTAACACATTTATTTAAACAGTGCAAATTGTTGCTTGCGAGCTTTTAGGTGGGACACGGGGGTTTTGAAAGAAGCTTCGAATATCGATACCCGCGGCTGAAAATTCGATACTCTCTGGGGAAATAAAATATCGATATATATCGCAGAATCGATAAAATCGCTCAGCTCTACTTGGCTCAACACGTTTTTACTGCAAACGTGTTGAGCTTGTGGGCGTCGCCGCTCCGCCGCACGCCATTTTGAATGTCTTGGTCCGCTCGCCGGTGTCCAGATGGTGCTCTGCGTCCACTGGCGCTGCCTCCTAGAAATCAAAGTGGAATCCAGAGGAACCAGGCTAATTGCTTGCATTGAAGAGTGAAATAATCAGGGTGGCTGTCCAGGCTGAGGGATGCTCCCGACTGTCACGTGAATCTCCTCTGTGAGGGTCTCCACCAGTCTCCCAGTTGCCGTTTGCGTGCACGCCCGGAGGCAAATCACGACAGGCGCCGATTTCCATCACTATGCAGATGATGAACGGTTATGTGTCCCTTCAGAGCCCGCTACCGTGGACTCATCCTTATCTCCTCCTCTCTTGAAATTAAAAAACTGGATATCAAAGCACCTCCTGCAGCTAAATGAGCCTCAGTTAGAAGTAATTACACTCACCCCCCGTGGCACGCCGACAGTCGTTCTTCTAGTCTGGTGCCTTCGTGCGGTAATGCTCAACAACAAGCCTGCAACTCGGCTGTCAATTTCTCGTACTCGGGAGACTGGTCCGTGCAAAGAAAGAAACCAGGCGAGACGTACAAATGAAAGTTTCTTCCAAACTTGCTGGAAGACATATTACTATCATGGTACAAGCAGGTGTTGATGAACGTCACCTGAAACAGGTCAGTTTTGTGGACTTCCTGACGGATCAACTGCTCTGAACACATTTAAAACAGCTGCTGAATTCCTGGTTTTGGGTTCATCCTTTTATCATTTCTTCTTTAAAATCCCTTTGATCACACAGCTTTCTCTTAACTGTTGCTGAATATCATCAATATTGAAATTATTTCAACTTTATTATGATTCTTATGACATATTCCGTGTATATGTGTTATTTCAGGCTTTATTGTTTTCAGAATATAGCTGCAGATCGTCGCCTCTGTTGCACATTTTTATCCTAAAGATTTCATTTATCCTGTAAAGTATGTCTGTGTGTTACTTTCACGGCCCTAAAATGTGTTAAACTTCCTGTTTAAAAACATATTCTGCTCATTGTTATTTACAGGTGGATGACTGGTCACTTTCTGACTTCATAAAACCGGTGAAAAAGCCAACAGGAAGCCTGTAAAAGTGGGAAATGTAAACTTGAGACTTTCAGGATATGTTCAGCGGTTAATCGTTTTTAGCTTTGGAAAAAAAAATAGAAAAAAAAGGTGGGTGTGGGTAATCTTTTTCCAGTTATTCAGTACAAGAAGTGATTATATTGGAATTCAGTTTGACAAAAAAATATATATATTATGTCCATAATCATGAAAAAAGAAAACTTCACAGAGAAATATGAGGCCACTTTTCTTATCAGGGTTGTTGTGGGACGAAAGCCACGTAGGAAAACGTACAAATATGTGCAGAATGCTGGACCGGTCTGACCTGACTGGACCTGCCGAGGATACTCAGGTCCAGGTGATGCTCCTGGAGGCGCCTCGGCTGCTGACCGGACCCGACTAAAGGAAGCTGGACCTTCACTGGGAGAGACTCTGGCTCCTCCCCAGGACGCTCTGAGCAGCTCCTTCAGCGACAGACGTGTGTGAAGGAGCGACGTCGCAGGTCTTTCTTTACTGGTCACAGTGGACTCCACACACACACACACACACACACACACACACACACACACACACACACACCTACACACGAGCAACATAACGATGGTGCTCTTTCTGATGTACGTCTCTTTAATACAGCGTTTATGTATTTTTTGTAATGATGACCGTTTCCCCAAATTTTGTAACATTTGGCTGCTGCAGACTGACACATTTAATTCCTCATAAACTCTTGAAACATTTAAACATTAAAAAAAAATATGGACAAACCTCAGGAAATAATTTAAATAAATTACACAAAAGTCAATAATGACAATAATAATTCAAACACATCAACATAATCAGCTAGAAACCCACAGAGCTGCAGGGATAAAATAAATCCGGCCCATTTGAACATCACGGGGAGGGGAGGGGAGGGGAGGGGAGGGGAGGCTGAGAAAAAAAAAGGCAGAAAACAGGACCCTGATAACTGCAAACATCCATCTGAATTTACATTCATCTGCTCGAGTCAATAAAGTGACTTCAGCGCCGGAGTAATTAATGTCTTCACAGAGTTTTCGAGAGAAGTTTGTGCCTTTAACTACTATGTGTAACACAGTTTCCCCAATCTGAGGGTTGAGGACTCTCAAATCGTTCCCTGAAGACTGTTGAGTCTCGTTTTATTCGTCTGGAAAAGCCCGTGCAGAGTTGCAGGAGGTTAATCCGCCGTCGCTTGTTTTTTTTTTTTTTTTTTCTCCTCAGTATTCGTTTCCCATTTGGAGCTTTAAAACTAATTTAAAAGTACACGATCTGACTGCAATGAAATGCAGGTAAAACTCACTTTCCTGTGATTTTTACCTGCAGCACGATTCATGAACTCATAACTGATTAAAATCTTAATCTGCAAAGTTCACCGAAACTACAGCTGAAAAACAGCAGTGAATTAAAAATATACCACGTTCACTTCTGAATCGAAACAAAAAAAACATAAAAAAAATATGGCTGGGCAACGATTAAAATTTTTCATCGCAATTAATCGTATCATTTCCCTGATTAATCACGATTAATCGCATTGTATACGCAAAATCAAATAATGAATTCAAAAGTAGTGTAAAATACTCTTTTATTTAAATATTCTGCTGCAATATGAACTAAAGTGTCATAACATTTGTTGTTCAAACACTTTTAACATCAGCACTTGTCAGTAACACATATTTCGTGTAAATCTCATCTTAAAAAATGTAAAATAAAATAAAGCTTATTGCCACTGCCAGGGTATTAATGTCATCCTGTTTTTATAAAAAATACAAAAAAAAGTCTACAAACAAAATCTAACAAAATGATTGTGTCTCAGCACAATCAGAACATTAAAACAGGTAATTTCTGAGGTAACAGCAGGAACTTTTAACGGGGAGTTCAACTTGTCAGTTGTTACAAATAACCTTGTTTCTGTTGAATCCTCCGTCTGGGAGAACTTTAAAATGAAAATGTCCATATTAAAGTTCAGTAACTTTACCAATCTGTGTATCATATATTCTTTCCATTTTCAATTGTCAATCAAAAATTAAAAAAAAATTAAAAAGTGATATTTTATTACATTATTCATTTTTTTAATCTAGAATCTAGAATCAGAATCAGAATCAGAATCTAACACAAAAAAACCAAAAACAATGCCTGTTTTTTTGATATTTCCATTTTAGACTTGAATCAAAAATACAAAATTAAAAAACGGGACACAGAACTGAATTTGTTTTATAATCGAGGACTGGACTTTCTGTTGTCATTACACATCTGTGCCACTAGATGGAGCCACACTGCAGTAACCAGCTAGAGAACAGCAGGACAGTGAACACATGGAGCAGATCTGATGGAACATGGAGGAATGATGAGAAAGTTTTGTTGCAGTCCAGAATTTTCATTTTTTAAGACAGAATTGTTAATATTTCTACCTGAGTTGCTACCTGAACTGTAAAGTTCATGGATTTTTACCGTTCTCCATGTCTGTTTTAGCTTTTCCTTAAATTTACCTGCAAATTGTCTCCCGGTTTTGCATAGCAGCCTGTAACAGATTTTTCAAAACAAAAGCATGTGAACAACATGCGTTAACCCGCGATAAAATAAATGTCAGCGTTAATAAATGGCGTTAATGCGATAATAATGAGTTAACTTACCCAGCCCTAGTAAAAAATAACAAACACGGATTTCATTTCACCTCCTTGAAGTAAACGTACTTCGACTCTACTGGTGTTTTTTTCATTTCAGTCTGACTTCTGGTCCAGAACAGACACAGTCAGACTTAAAAAAAAATAAAAATAAAAAAAATAGGGGTTCAG
>JAGFBZ010002776.1:0-16104 GCA_018398805.1 Hirundichthys speculiger
AGGAGATCATTTATTTTATTTTGTCAACAGTGTTGTCACACGTGTTTTCCTTTGATGCTTAGCTTTCATCACCAAGTTCCAAAGATTGGCTACTACTAAAAGACCTCAAATGCAGATAAGTCGAAGAGGACGAGGATGCAGAACAGAGGAAATGGGATGGATGAGCCTTTAGCACTGATAGGAGACAGCAGACAGCAGCATGTTTATGCTCTCCTGCATCTCTAACGGGATCATATGGCTGGATCAAAGCTATTAAACACTGTAATGTGCACGTGTTTGGACGGTTTAGACCAGCGGTCTCCAGGTCCTGCGTGTCTCAGATGTTTACCTGCATCAGTTCCTTTGTGCTGCTTTATTAATGCTCACATGAAAGGGTCAATAAAAAACCAAATGAGCCAGATGATTAGATGATTATTGTGCTAATAGTGCAACCACCCAGGTCCTGGAAGAGTCTGAAGGCTGGACTCTCCTCTTGTGTCTATTTTTTCTGTAACTTGCGTAACCAAAAGGTTTGTTCCAGAAAGAAACCTGCTTAACCTTCAATTTTCCCTCATTAAATCCAGCTGTTTGAAGGCTCAACTGTGTGGTTCATATTCATTTATAATTTTAATATGTCGGTTTAAAGGTGGCTGAGGTGACTACAGCTCTAATACTTTGGGTTACTATCCCCTAAAACACCATTCCTGCACCTCAGTTTTCATTTCAAATCCAAAATACACCTCCAGATAAGCATCTGGGAAGGAGCTGAAGGAGCTGCTGACCAACGTACAGACGTGACTAGGGCTGTAGCGTTACACTAATCTCGCGATACGATACAATACATGATATTTGGCTCACGATACGATATATATCGATATTCATCTTAAGATACATTTACATCATTTTCTGAAAGACTTTAAAGGGACAAAGTGATTTTGGTGATATCTTGTGAGTGTTCCAATGACTTTGTTTGAATTAATTGAATTGAAAGCATCAATTATACATTATATGGCTGACAGGCAGCTTGCAAATGCTGGACAAAATGAATAAAAGATTTGTTGAGAAAAATAGTTTCATTTATTTAAACAGTGCAAATTGTTGCTTGCAAGCTTTTAAAGGTCGGACACGGGGGTTTTGAAAGAAGCTTAGAATATCGATACCCGCGGCTGAAAAATTGATATTCTCTGGAGAAATAAAATATCGATATATCGCAGAATCTATAAAATCGCTCAGCTCTAGACGTGACCACTGTGGAGACGGTGCTGAGACGTTACTGCTCTGTCGTTATCGTCCTAACTCAGTTGTCTCTGTTCACACAGGAGAAAGATGCAGCCCAAAATGACCACAGATGTCAAAATAAGAACTAAATTAAAAAACAAATAAAATGGCAGAAGAAACCCTGCTCCTCTGCTGGTGTCTCCCACAATGCATTCTGCTAGTCTTGCTGTTTTATCTGCATTAAACTGTTATTGATTTTCCAGCCTCTTAAGAGTATGGAACAGGAAAGGCCTGTCTGAAAGGGAACAGTTTCTCCTTCCTTCTGTGTTCCTAAAGTGTTACATAAATGAGTTTAGTGTCTGAAAGCAGTAAAAATGTAAATTATGTCTGTATGTATAAATACTGCCCGGCCAAAAAAGAAGTCGCCGCCTGGATTTAACTGAGCAAAAGGTCAGAGCCTCCTTTTGGATAATTACTGCATGGGCGATTATCTTTCAGCAACAAGTTATTTAACCCCAACTGGTTCAATGAGTTGCTTCTTATTTCCTAAACAACCATGTTAAAGACACATCTGTGGTGGTGAAAAAGATGTTAGTCTGTTTGAGAAGGGTCAAATCATTGGCATTGATCAAGCAGAAAACATCTAAGGCAGCCATTCCCAAACTTCAGAATACCAAGGCCCAGTTTGAAATGTGAAAAATCTCTGTGGCCACCCAAACCTTTAATCACAACTGTAATCAACATACAGGACTGGAAGCTATGTTCAGATATTAATGTGAGGAGTCAACAAATAAGGTGACACTTGTCATATGAAGTTAAGATGACAGTGGAATAACACTTAACTGGTTTGTTAACAGCATGCAATGCTAATTAAAGAACAAAAAAAAAACTAATTAAAGAACAAACCAGGAAGTGCAAGGAGGACTACAGGAAGAAGCTAGAAAGTCAGCTCCAGCAGAACAATGTGAGGGATGTGTGGTCTGGAATGAAGAAGATCACCGGCTTCAAGGCAAAGGGGGACCAGACTGATGGAGGTCTGGACCAGACTGATGGAGGTCTGGACAGAGCTAATGAACTGAACAGGTTCTTCAATAGGTTCAGTTCCCCCCCTGCCTCCAGCCCAACAGACCACACCCCCTCGGTGAGCCCACAGCTTTCACTCTGTCACCCTGCAGCTCAGTCATGGACCAGAAACCAGCATCATCTTTCTCCACCTCAGAGACCTCCTCTGCCTCCCCCTCCACTCTGTCTGTCTCCTGCAATCAGGTCAAAAAACAACTTGAGAAACTGAACCAGAACAAGGCTGCAGGTCCAGACGGTGTCTGTCCCAGAGTTCTCAAGACCTGCTCATTGCAACTATGTACGATTCTCCAGCACCTCTTCAACACCAGTTTGAGACAGAGAACAGTTCCTGTGCTGTGGAAAACATCCTGCCTTGTTCCAGTGCCTAAAAAACCACAACCAGCTGAACCTAATGACTACAGACCAGTTGCCCTGACATCTCACATCATGAAAGTCCTGGAGAGACTCTTACTGGCCCACCTCAACAAGCAGGTCAGCACCTTTCAGGACCCATTACAGTTTGCATATCGTAATGGGCTTGGGGTTGAAGACGCCATCATCTACCTGCTTCACAGAGCCCACTCTCATCTGGACCAATCAGGCAGCACTTTGAGGGTCATGTTCTTTGATTTCTCAAGTGCTTTTAATACAATTCAGCCTGCGTTGTTATGTGAGAAGCTCCATCAGTTCCAGGTGGATTCCTCCACAACCTCCTGGATTTATGACTACCTCACAAACAGACCACAGTTTGTGAGACTGAAAGGTTGTGTGTCTGAGATGGAGGTCAGCAGCATTGGAGCACCACAAGGAACTGTTCTCTCACCATTTCTCTTCACGCTCTACACCTCTGACTTCCAGTCCAACTCTGAGTCCTGTCATCTGCAGAAATACTCTGATGACTCTGCAGTTGTTGGGTGTAACAGCAACGGACAAGAAGCAGAGTACAAAGAACTGATCTGCCAGTTTGTGAAATGGTGTAGTAACAATCATCTCGTATTAAATACCAGCAAAACTAAGGAGATGATTGTCGACTTCAGGAGGAGCAAGAATCAACACAGCAGTGTTTCCATCCTGGGAAAGGAGGTGGAGCTGGTGGAGGAATACAAGTATCTTGGAGTTCATCTTGACAACAGACTGGAGTGGAAATGCAACACAGAATACATCTACAAGAAAGGACAGAGCAGACTCTACTTTTTTAGAAAGTTGAGATCTTTTAATGTCTGCACCAAGATGTTGCACATCTTCTATAAGTCTGTTGTTGAAAGTGCAATCAGCTTTGCAGCCATCTGCTGGGGCAGCAGCACCAGAACCAGAGACCTAAAGAGAATCAACAAACTGATCAGGAAAGCTGGATCTGTGCTGGGTGTAACTCTGGAGCCGCTGGAACTGATTGTACAAAAAAGAATGCTGCAGAAGCTGATGAAGATGATGGAGGACTCTTCACTCCCTCTCCATGAAGATGATGGAGGACTCTTCACACCCTCTCCATGAAGATGATGGAGGACTCTTCACTCCCTCTCCACAAAGATGATGGAGGACTCTTCACACCCTCTCCACAAAGATGATGGAGGACTCTTCACACCCTCTCCACGACACAGTGATCAAACAACAGAGTGTGTTCAGTGAGAGGCAAGACTTAACACCTATTATTATTATTATTATTGTTATTATTGCTGTCGTTTGTCTGTTGTTTATAAAAAAATAATAATAATTAAAAAAAAAGAGAATATTACAGTATTGAATTTCCCTTTATGGGATAAATAAAGTATTTTTCATTTTTCATTTTCATTCATTCATTTTCATTTCATTTCATTTTCATCCCAGCGTTGACCTCCACCTGTCTACATAGACGTCATCCCAGCGTTGACCTCCACCTGTCTATAGAGACGTCATACAAGCATTGACCTCCACCTGTCTATATAGACGTCATCCCTGCGTTGACCTCCACCTGTCTATAGAGACGTCATACAAGCATTGACCTCCACCTGTCTATATAGACATCATCCCAGCGTTGACCTCCACCTGTCTATATAGACACCATCCCAGCGTTGACCTCCACCTGTCTATAGAGACGTCATACAAGCATTGACCTTCACCTGTCTATATAGACGTCATCCCAGCGTCGACCTCCACCTGTCTATATAGACGTCATCCCAGCGTTGACCTCCACCTGTCTATATAGATGTCATCCCAGCATTGACCTTCACCTGTCTATAGAGACGTCATCCCTGTGTTGACCTCCACCTGTCTATATAGATGTCATCCCAGCATTGACCTTCACCTGTCTATAGAGACGTCATCCCTGTGTTGACCTCCACCTGTCTATATAGATGTCATCCCAGCATTGACCTTCACCTGTCTATATAGACGTCATCTCTGCGTTGACCTCCACCTGTCTATGTAGACATCATCCCAGCGTTGACCTCCACCTGTCTATATAGACACCATCCCAGCGTTGACCTCCACCTGTCTATATAGACGTCATCCCTGTGTTGACCTCCACCTGTCTATATAGACGTCATCCCAGCGTTGACCTCCACCTGTCTATAGAGACGTCATCCCTGCGTTGACCTCCACCTGTCTATATAGACGTCATCCCAGCGTTGACCTCCACCTGTCTATGTAGACATCATCCCAGCGTTGACCTCCACCTGTCTATATAGACACCATCCCAGCGTTGACCTCCACCTGTCTATAGAGACGTCATACAAGCATTGACCTTCACCTGTCTATATAGACGTCATCCCAGCGTCGACCTCCACCTGTCTATATAGACGTCATCCCAGCGTTGACCTCCACCTGTCTATATAGACACCATCCCAGCGTTGACCTCCACCTGTCTATAGAGACGTCATACAAGCATTGACCTTCACCTGTCTATATAGACGTCATCCCAGCGTTGACCTCCACCTGTCTATATAGACGTCATCCCAGCGTTGACCTCCACCTGTCTATATAGACGTCATCCCTGCGTTGACCTCCACCTGTCTATATAGACGTCATCCCAGCGTTGACCTCCACCTGTCTATATAGACCTCATCAATCAATCAATCAATCAAACTTTATTTATATAGCACTTTTCCTACAAATTATGTTGCAACGCAAAGTGCTGAACAACAAGAAGATTAAAAACACAGAAACACCCCCAAACCCATATACAAATGCCCACACACAGCATATACACGGACACACATTCATACATACATGCACACACACACACACACACACCCACACATACATCTACCCACCGACCCACCCACTGAGCTAAGCACCCACCCACCACCCCTCACCCAACCCTAAAAAAGAGCGACATGACCAGAACAAGCTGTGTCTAAAGCATGGCTGAACACTGAGGGACCTACTGAGGAAACACCATCTTTTGGGAGCCATCCATACTGGGAGTAGCACCGCCCGTGGCTACAGATGACACCGCCAGAGACCACCCCGACCCGTACCGATAGGGGGAAGCCACCACATGGTGCAGGTCCCCCCCCCCCACCCCCGGGCCTGAGCGATCCCCGAGGCGACGGCCCCACGGCAGATCATGTACACCTCCCAGCATGGAGGGCCCCCATGAGGAAACACTGGAGTTAAAAACCGAGAACCAAAAGAAAATCAGAAAAACAAAAAAAACAAAAAAAAACAATGACCAGAAAAATGTACTAAAAAGATGTAAGAGTGTAAGATATAAGAATAATAATAATCAAGAAAACAGATCATGTTAAAATATATTACTAAGAGACTAGGTAAAAATAAATATAAATAAAACATTATTAAATAATAGATAAATGAAGGAGATAATATCATACAAAAGCTAGATTAAATAGGTGAGTCTTGAGCCTCCTTTTAAAAATATCAACAGTCTCTGCGGCCCTGATGTTCTGTGGCAGGCTATTCCACAGCTGTGGGCCATAATGGCTGAAAGCAGCCTCCCCGTGGGTTTTTGTTCTAATTTTGGGAATTGTTAAAAGACCGGTGCCAGAGGACCTCAGGGTCCGCGAGGGTTGATATGATAAAAGCAGGTCAGATAAATAAGATGGCCCAAGACCATTAATACATTTAAAAACCAATAAAAGAACCTTAAAATCGATCCTGAAACACAGGGAGCCAGTGCAATGATTTTAAAAACTGGTGTGTAATGTGTTCCCTTCCCGCCCTCTGGTCTTTGTCAGCACACGTGCGGCTGAGTTCTGGAGCAATTGTAAATTAGAGATTGTCTTTTTGGGCAGACCAGAGAGCAGGGCATTACAATAATCCAAACGACATGAGATAAAAGCATGCATCAGCACCTCAGTGTTAGCCTGAGAGAGAAACGGGCGGACTCTGGCTATGTTCTTAAGATGGTAAAAACCTATCTTTGTTACATTCTTAATATGTGGAATAAAATTAAGCTCAGAGTCAAAGATGACACCCAGGTTCTTAATATATTCTGAAGGTTTAAAATCCTGTAATTTTGGTAAAAGTTTCTCTCTCTTGCCTTCAGGACCAATAATTAAAACTTCTGTTTTGTTGAGCTGTAGGAAATTCTCTGCCATCCATGACTTGATGTCTAAAATGCAGTTTAAAAGGGTATCGATTGGCCCTGTGTCCTCAGGAGACACGGCAATATAAAGCTGTGTATCATCAGCGTAACTATGGAAGCTAATGCCGTGTCTCCTGATGATGTCCCCAAGGGGAAGCATGTAAAGATTGAAAAGTAATGGGCCTAAAATTGACCCTTGGGGTACCCCACACTTCACTTCATGGGTTCTGGAGGAACATGTATCCATACTTACAAAGAAACGTCTATCTGAGAGATAGGAACTGAACCAGTTAAAAGCAGTACCAGAGAGGCCCACAAGGTGTCTGAGTCTGTTTAACAAAATGTGGTGATCTACTGTATCAAAGGCGGCGCTTAGATCCAGTAGCACCAGGACTGTCAGTTTCTGTGAGTCCGCGTTACACCTGATATCATTTAAAATCTTTAAAAGGGCCGTCTCTGTGCTGTGGTTCATCCTAAAACCAGATTGATATTTCTCTAAAATACATTTTTGTGTTAAAAAATAATTTAGTTGGTTAAAAACCAATTTTTCTAAAACTTTACTTAAAAATGGTAAGTTGGATACAGGTAGGTAATTGTTAAAAACATTGGGATCTAGATTACTCTTCTTCAGAAGGGGCTTCACCACTGCCGTTTTGAAGGCAGTGGGGAAGACACCCGTCTGAAGAGAGTAATTCATAATGGTTAAAATCTGTTCCTCAAAGAATCCATAAAATGATTTTAAAAGAGATGTGGGAATTGGATCTAAAAGGCAGGTAGTTGGGTTAACTTGGAAGAAAACTTGACCAAGTGTCCTTGCATCAGCCAGGGCAAAACTCTCCAGTGTTTCCTCGGGTAAAAACAACTGATCAGGTGTACTAAGATGAACATTCAAAGAATAAGATTGGCTCTAATATCATCGATTTTATTTCTGAAGTGGTCTGCAAAGTCCTCACAGAGGACATCAGTTGGTGTCCTAGAGGGTTTATTGAGTGATTTGTTTGTTAAAAGGTCAATGGTGGAGAAGAGGAATTTGGGGTTGTTTTTATGGTCGGTGATGAGATTAGAAAAATGGGTTATTAGTCAGTTATGTTGTGTATTTTCGTCGGATTTTCTTGGGGATTTTGAAAACTATACATTTTTGAAAACTAGATGGTATAAGCAATCAGAAAACCAATGTTTCCATTTGCACAGGTATCCACATAGCGGCCATCTTGGATTTTTCAAAATGGCTGCCGGAAAATGCATATTTGTCCATATCTCAAGTTCTAAATGTCACTGAGCGTTGATGTTAACACCTAAAACTACATTTTCAGGGGTGAGGAGTCCAATGGTACCAAAATAAATGGGCTGTCTTTGACCAGAAACTGTACTTGCTCTGTTCCATTGCTTGAATGTTCTCAATACAGCTGCATTATTAACATTGATTGATTTTCTCAATGGACCGCATCAAGTACAAGCGACTGTGGCTGAGATACATTGCTGACATGCGTGACTTAAAGACTGACTACCCCGAGACCTGGAAAGAGCTCCAAACTGGCAATATATCCGTCACCAAGAGCAGCATTCCCTTTGTGTCCATTGGGGCAGACCATGCCTGCGAACAGATCAACAAGATGATGAAGATCCACTCTGGACTCATAGGCATCTCAACCAATGTCATGTCTCTCCAAGAATTTCAAGAGTCAACTGAACATGGACACAGACAGAAGTGCAGAGCACCATGAGCTTCGGCCAAGTGCAGTCAAGAGAGCACATCGTGCTGTTGACAAGATCAAGGCAGTCATACTCAGTCACGGAAACCCATTTACAGCTGAGGGTAACAAACTGTACAACATCATCACCCATGCCTACATTCCTGATGAGTATGTTCCACAGATCCTGAATGCTGACATTACTGGTCAGAAGCTCTATGAAGACTATGTGGCAGAGAGAATCAATGGAGAGGTCAGCATCTGGGCCCCAGTGAAGAAAGAGAACAACAAGATGTTCATCTCTGGAAGCAAGAAGACAACAGTAAAACTCCGAGACAAGACTTGATCTGAAGGAGACAAAAGACCTGTACGGGAGGCTGATGGTTCTAGCCCGTTCAAACAGAGACATCAATCAGAAAGATGTGATCGGGAACTATGAATTCACACTGACGCCAAGGGCATTGTTTGCACCTGATGGTACAGCACTGCCGTGTAAAGACAGGTCCACATTAATCCATCTCCTCATCAAGCTGGCAAAGGACGAGGAGTCCCAAGCTACATGTATGGACCACCAAGATGCGATGGAAACAGGAACCAGCAACTCTCCAAGTCGGAAGATAGCCCTGGTGGATGGCATGGTACTTGTGCAGAGGCTGACCAAGAAACCAGCAACTGTAGTGACAGTGAAGGACTTGAGCGTCTGTTTCAATGACAGATTGATGTCTCTCACACAAGATTATGATGAGATCGACCTCGTCTTTGATACCTACAGGGCAGACTCTCTCAAGAGCACAACAAGGGAAAAGCGAAGAGATGGTAAAGCTCCTGTGCAGTATCAAGTGAGAGATGACACCAACATCAAGCACATCCCGATGAGCAGGTTCCTCTCCCATGACAACACGAAGGCTGACTTGACCGGCTACCTTGCTTCCAAAACTCTGGAGTACAACATGGAATCCCCCAAGCTTATCATCACCTCTGCTTCTGGACACACCAGGAGCAACAAAGACCTGTACTTTGAGGACAACAATCACGAAGAAGCCGATACACTGTTGATCCACCAGGCAGTGTTAGCCTCACAGAGAAACCCCTCTCACTCTCAGTTGGTTTTCTTCTCACCTGACACAGACGTCTTGGTGCTAGTCACAGCAAACTACGACAAGTTACTGAAGAACACTTCAGTGTCTATGACATCTGGGGTTGTGCACATCGGGGCTGTGTGGAAAGCCCTTGGTCCCACAAGAGCGAAGGCTTTGCCTGCTTTCCATGCCTTCACTGGGGCTGACAACACCGGGCGCTTTTCCGGTGTTGGCAAGGCAACTTGGCTCCAGGCGTATCTCCGAACTGATGAGGATGTCATCAATGCGCTGCAAATGCTGGAAGAAGAAGTGACTGATGGCTTGCTGTCAATGCTGGCAGGATTCGTATGTGCAGCATACGCACCCAAGGGCATCACCATCAAGACGATCCCAGAAATGCGTTGGCACCTGTTTACCAAACATATGGCGGAGAGTGACAAGCTACCCCCAACAATCGGGGCTTTGAAGCAACACATCCTGAGAGTCCACATCCAGGCACGGGTGTGGGGACAGGCAGCCATCGCACACCAGGATGCACAGTTGGATCCCCTGGAGAATGGATACTTCAAAGACGCAGATGACCGGCTGAAACCTACTACCACAGATGTTCTCCCAGCTCCAAAAACCATCGTGGAGATGGTCAGATGCCAGTGCAAAGCAGACTGTTCTTCTGCGAGATGCTCCTGCAGAACGAAGAACTTGACTTGCACAGATCTCTGTCAGTGTGGCAGCCAGTGCCAGAATGATGAGGACTCCCAGAACAATGCACATTTAAGTGATGATGAGGATGATGATGATGAGGACATTGTGTAGAAGTTATCCAGACTGAGAAACCACATGCACACTACATGTGGCCTACTAACATGCTTTTGTACCTCTCTGTCTCTGAAATGTAAACCTGTTTTAATAGTTCTTTTAATGCAAAATGACTATAGCTTCATTTGGCATTGAGTTCTGTGGAAATCATCTTTGTGCTCACAATAAAGTAAGTCTATACAGCAAATTGTTATTTGGGTCAGAGGTAGTCACTTTATTTTGGTTTTGTTGCATTCCTTGCCCCTAAAAATGTAGATATTGGTGTTGAGTTCAAAGCTCTATCTTATTTAGAAGCAGAGATATGGACAAATATGCATTTTCCGGCAGCCATTTTGAAAAATCCAAGATGGCCGCTATGTGGATACCTGTGCAAATGGAAACATTGGTTTTCTAATTGTTTATGCTATCTAGTTTTCAAAAATGTATAGTTTTCCTAATCCCCAAACAAATCCTACGAAATTGTAAATTCAAACATAAGAGACCTGACTATATTCTTGCCTGTTTGACTGCTTGTTGATAGGTTTTCCGTTGTTCACACATTATTTCATGGTGAACGGTTAGTTTTGTTTTCCTCCACCTCCTTTCTGCACTCCTGCATTGTCTTTTTATTTTTATGATTTCCTCATTATTTCTCCACTGGGGTGTAGGTTTTATTTTAGCTAATTTAGTCACCAGTGGAGCCACTGAGTCCAGTGTCGTCTTTAATGTGTCATTAAAATATTCTACAATAAAATCACAGGGTGCAGGTAAAACTACTGCAGGAGTGCTCTGTAAAATCTCAATAAAATTTGCAGCCACTTCAGAAGTTAGATAGCGTTTCCTCACTGTTCTCACCGGGGCCTTCTGATGGTTAAAACTGGTGATATTAAAATAGACACAATAGTGGTCAGACACAGCCAGGTCAACAACAGAGGACACACCAGCGGTCAGGCCGTAGGTTATAACCAGAGCAAGGGTGTGTCCTCTGTTGTGAGTTGGCTGTGTGACATGTTGGTTAAAATCCATGCAGCTTAAAAGGTTTAAAAAGTCTCTTGATATAACATCAGAGGTGTTATCTATGTGCAAGTTAAAATCACCAGTTATTAAAATCCTATTGTAAGTGGTGTGTATGGTAGTTAAAAACTCACTGATAAAAGTGGTTGAATGCTGGGTTGGTCTGTAGACTGTGACACATAAAATAGGAGGGCTGCTAAAAACAAAGGCGTGGTGCTCAAATGATGCGTAGCTGTTAAAATAAACTTCGTTTGAGTGCAGTGTGTTTTTTGTTATTGAGGCTGTTCCTCCACCTTTCTTCTGACTCCTGATAGAAAATAGGAAATAAAAATTTTGCGGGCAGGCCTCGGTGAGAACAACAGGTGCGTCAGTGCCAAGCCATGTCTCTGTTAAAAGAAGGCTGTCTAATTCTTCGTCTAAAATCAGATCATTAATAATAAAAGTTTTATTTAAAACAGAGCGCACATTCAATAAAGCAAATTTAAGGCTTGTGCGCTCATCACTGTAAGAAAAAATGGCGTTTGGTGTGATAGTCCGTAAATTATTGGGGTTTCTTGTATTTCTTTGTGATCTTTTGTGTCTGATGGTGGGGGCTATGGTCTGTATGTGATCCCAGCGTTGATCTCCACCTGTCTATATAGATGTCATCCCAGCGTTGACCTCCACCTGTCTATGTAGACGTCATTCCAGCGTTGACCTCCACCTGTCTATGTAGACGTCATCCCAGCGTTGACCTCCACCTGTCTATGTAGACGTCATCCCAGCGTTGATCTCCACCTGTCTATATAGACGTCATCCCAGCGTTGATCTCCACTTGTCTATATAGACCTCATCCCTGCGTTGATCTCCACCTGTCTATATAGACGTCATCCCAGCGTTGACCTCCACTTGTCTATATAGACGTCATCCCAGCATTGATCTCCACCTGTCTATATAGACCTCATCCCAGCGTTGATCTCCACCTGTCTATGTAGACGTCATCCCAGCGTTGATCTCCACCTGTCTATATAGACGTCATCCCAGCGTTGATCTCCACCTGTCTATATAGACCTCATCCCAGCGTTGATCTCCACCTGTCTATATAGACGTCATCCCAGCGTTGACCTTCATCTGTCTATATAGATGTCATCCCAGCGTTGACCTCCACCTGTCTATATAGACGTCATACCAGCGTTGACCTCCACCTGTCTATATAGACGTCATCCCAGCGTTGACCTCCACCTGTCTATGTAGACGTCATCCCAGCGTTGATCTCCACCTGTCTATATAGACCTCATCCCAGCGTTGATCTCCACCTGTCTATATAGACGTCATCCCAGCGTTGACCTCCACCTGTCTATATAGACGTCATCCCAGCGTTGATCTCCACCTGTCTATATAGACCTCATCCCAGCGTTGATCTCCACCTGTCTATATAGACGTCATCCCAGCGTTGACCTCCACCTGTCTATATAGACGTCATCCCAGCGTTGACCTCCACCTGTCTATATAGACGTCATCCCAGCGTTGACCTCCACCTGTCTATATAGACGTCATCCCAGCGTTGACTTCCACCTGTCTATATAGACGTCATCCCAGCGTTAACCTCCTCCTGTCTATATAGATGTCATCTCAGCGTTGATCTCCACCTGTCTATATAGACGTCATCCCAGCGTTGACCTCCACCTGTCTATATAGACATCATCCCAGCGTTGACCTCCTCCTGTCTATATAGATGTCATCCCAGCGTTGACCTCCTCCTGTCTATATAGACGTCATCCCAGCGTTGACCTTCATCTGTCTATATAGATGTCATCCCAGCGTTGACCTCCACCTGTCTATATAGACGTCATCCCAGCGTTGACCTCCACCTGTCTATATAGACGTCATCCCAGCGTTGACCTCCTCCTGTCTATATAGACGTCATCCCAGCGTTGACCTTCATCTGTCTATATAGATGTCATCCCAGCGTTGACCTCCACCTGTCTATATAGACGTCATCCCAGCGTTGACCTCCACCTGTCTATATAGACGT
Source organism: Hirundichthys speculiger (assembly GCA_018398805.1). Taxonomy (NCBI): domain Eukaryota; kingdom Metazoa; phylum Chordata; class Actinopteri; order Beloniformes; family Exocoetidae; genus Hirundichthys; species Hirundichthys speculiger. The sequence goes on from JAGFBZ010002776.1 coordinate 13,375, forward strand.
CATCCCAGCGTTGACCTCCTCCTGTCTATATAGACGTCATCCCAGCGTTGACCTCCACCTGTCTATGTAGACGTCATCCCAGCGTTGACCTCCACCTTTCTATGTAGACGTCATCCCAGCGTTGATCTCCACCTGTCTATGTAGACATCATCCCAGCGTTGATCTCCACCTGTCTATATAGACGTCATCCTAGCGTTGACCTCCACCTGTCTATATAGACGTCATCCCAGCGTTGACCTCCACCTGTCTATATAGACGTCGTCCCAGCTTTGACCTCCTCCTGTCTATATAGACGTCATCCCAGCGTTGATCTCCACCTGTCTATATAGACGTCATCCCAGCGTTGACCTCCACCTGTCTATATAGACGTCATCCCAGCGTTGACCTCCACCTGTCTATATAGACGTCATCCCAGCTTTGACCTCCTCCTGTCTATATAGACGTCATCCCATCGTTGATCTCCACCTGTCTATATAGACGTCATCCCAGCGTTGACCTCCACCTGTCTATATAGATGTCATCCCAGCGTTGACCTCCACCTGTCTATATAGATGTCATCCCAGCGTTGACCTCCACTTGTCTATATAGACGTCATCCCACGGTTGACCTCCACTTGTCTATATAGACGTCATCCCACGGTTGACCTCCACCTGTCTATATAGACATCATCCCAGCGTTGATCTCCACCTGTCTATATAGACATCATCCTAGCGTTGACCTCCACCTGTCTATATAGACGTCATCCCACGGTTGACCTCCACCTGTCTATATAGACGTCATCCCAGCGTTGATCTCCACCTGTCTATATAGACGTCATCCCAGCGTTGACCTCCTCATGTCTATGTAGATGTCATCCCAGCGTTGATCTCCACCTGTCTATGTAGATGTCATCCCAGTGTTGACCTCCACCTGTCTATATAGACGTCATCCCAGCGTTGACCTCCACCTGTCTATATAGACGTCATCCCAGCGTTGACCTCCACCTGTCTATAGACGTACCCAGTTGACCCCACCTGTCATCGTCATCCAGCGTTGACCTTCACCTGTCTCTATAGATGTCATCCCAGCGTTGACCTCCACCTGTCTATATAGACATCATCCCAGCGTTGACCTCCACCTGTCTATATAGACGTCATCCCAGCGTTGACCTCCACCTGTCTATATAGACGTCATCCCAGCGTTGACCTCCACCTGTCTATATAGACTCATCCCAGCGTTGACCTCCACCTGTCTATATAGACGTCATCCCAGCGTTGACCTCACCTGTCTCTATAGATGTCATCCCAGCGTTGACCTCCACCTGTCTATATAGACATCATCCCAGCGTTGACCTCCACCTGTCTATATAGACGTCATCCCAGCGTTGACCTCCACCTGTCTATATAGACGTCATTCCAGCGTTGTTCTCCACCTGTCTATATAGACGTCATCCCAGCGTTGACCTCCACCTGTCTATATAGACATCATCCCAGCGTTGACCTCCGCCTGTCTATATAGACGTCATCCCAGCGTTGACCTCCACCTGTCTATATAGACATCATCCCAGCGTTGACCTCCACCTGTCTATATAGACGTCATTCCAGCGTTGTCCTCCACCTGTCTATATAGATGTCATCCCAGCGTTGACCTCCACCTGTCTATATAGACATCATCCCAGCGTTGACCTCCACCTGTCTATATAGACGTCATCCCAGCGTTGACCTCCACCTGTCTATATAGACGTCATCCCAGCGTTGACCTCCACCTGTCTATATAGACGTCATCCCAGTGTTGACCTCCACCTGTCTATATAGACGTCATCCCAGCGTTGACCTCCACCTGTCTATATAGACGTCATTCCAGCGTTGACCTCCACCTGTCTATATAGACGTCATCCCAGCGTTGACCTCCACCTGTCTATATAGACGTCATTCCAGCGTTGACCTCCACCTGTCTATATAGACGTCATCCCAGCGTTGACCTCCACCTGTCTATATAGACGTCATCCCAGCGTTGACCTCCACCTGTCTATATAGATGTCATCCTAGCATTTACCTCCACCTGTCTATATTGATGTCTCTGGGATATCAACTAAGATACTGACCTTCAGATTGATCCTCTGACCACCTCAGTGTTGTTGCCTACACCTGTTTTTTTTATAGCAATCTCTGTAGATCATGTACTAACAGTGAACCAGAACCAGTCAGAATAGAAGTGCATGGAATTCCTAGTGTTCCAGCTAATAGATATTTAATATTATTATATTCTGTCCTATATAATATTGTCAATATACCCATGTCTCTCCTCTCTCTATCCTTCATCCTCTCTCTATCCTATCGCCCTCCTTTTTTCTTTCTTTACCCAGCTGGTCTTCAGCAGGAAGCTCTCCCCAAGTCCTGTTCAAGGTTTCTTCCTCTTAAAGAGGAGTTTTTCCTTGACACTGTTTCTTTACTTAATATTTAGTCATACTTGCTTAGGGTCATGCTCTGGTCCTCTGAAAAGTACCTACAGTCAATTTGTATTCTAACAGATGCTATACAAATAAAGTTGGCTTGAACTGGTTCATGAATTTTGTGAGGACGTCTCTTCACAGCTGCTGCCTGATGATTTGAATAAGGCAAAAAAAGTTAAACAGATTAACCACCACATTTGCCTTTCAGTGGATATTAATAAAAAACCAGATACTGAAGAAGAAACTTTAACTTGTTACCAAACTATTTTGGTCATGATTATTCCACTGACATTTTATAA
>JAGFBZ010002777.1:0-17863 GCA_018398805.1 Hirundichthys speculiger
TAGATAGACAGACAGACAGATAGATAGATAGATAGATAGATAGATAGACAGACAGAGACAGGCAGATGGACGGACAGACAGAAGCTAGGGTTAGGGTTAGGAGCTCTAGGTGATAGGGGCTAGGGGCTAGATGGTAGGGGTCAGGGGTTAGGGGCTAGTTGCTAGGTATTAGGGGTTAGTGGTTAGGGGTTAGGGGATAGGGACTAGGGGCTAGATGGTAGGGGTCAGGGGTTAGGGGCTAGGTATTAGGGATTAGTGGTTAGGGGCTAGGTGATAGGGACTAGGGGCTAGATGGTAGGGGTCAGGGGTTAGGGGCTAGTTGCTAGGTATTAGGGGTTAGTGGTTAGGGGCTAGGTGATAGGGACCAGGGGCTAGATGGTAGGGGTCAGGGGTTAGGGGCTAGTTACTATGTAGTAGGGGTTAGTGGCTAGGGGTTAGGGGCTAGGGAGTAGGGGTTAGTGGCTAGGGGCTAGGTATTAGGGGTTAGTGGCTAGGGGTTAGGGGCTAGTTGCTAGGTATTAGGGGTTAGGGTGACCAACAGCTGACCAATCAACCCTTCTCTGCCTCTGATTGGATGGGCCGGTTATCAGTATCAGTCAGAATGAGACCTCAATGATCCGTCTGGTAAAGCAAGCCAGTTTCAGTCAGTATCAGGCTGTAAAGGGAAAACACCTGATGCATGCTGGGACAGCGGTGTCCTCTTGTGATGCTCATCCTCCATCTCAGTGTTTGTCGTCATGTCCAAGAAAGATTTCCTCTGGTCCTGAAGCGTTTTACAGATTTATCAGTGCAGCACAGCGCAGATAGTTTTAATATTTGTCAGTAGAGATAAACAGACGTGAGACAACAACTCTTTATTACCCTTCAGTGTCACACAGCACGACTCAAACTTTGCTTCAGAGTGATTTGTGTCATCTGTGATACACTGTAAATCACCAGCCTCATTTTGCTATCTGCTTCTTGGCACAACGGTGCCCCGTTGTGTCCACCTATGATTTAAAACCTGCCCAGATAGGCTCCATAAATCCAGCTGTGTCACGTGGACCCACCAAATCTCAGTGTGGCTTAGACATTAATTGATCATCTGATAAATTTATAGCAAGTGTATGGAAAAGTACAAAAAAAACCCTAAATGAGATGAGATAAATACCCTCCTGCACTGGCACAGCACAAGCTGCATATTCATGGTCTGTGATTTGGATGATGATGAGCGTTTGATGGCTCCTGTTACAGAGTAATGGACAGACTGCTGTGTGTTTATGAAAGGTAGTGAATCAGACCTGAGAGCAGTGACTAATCCCACATCCACATACATTTACTGGCCCTTTACAGGAACAGCAGCAGCCATGCTATCCAGTTAAAGTAAATGGGTTATAAAAGGGGGTTGTGCAGTAAATATGAAAGTTCTGAGCACGTTTGCAGCTGCTGCTGTGAAGGTTCATGATGCTTCAGGCTGTCTGTGTTTGACCTAGAGAAACCAAGATTCATTCAAATCCATCAACGTAGGGATAGAATGGGGCCACGATGGAGAGGTTATCTATTCATAGTGGTGGTAATCTGGAGAGGATCTGCGCTATATAGGTCACAATGGCAACAGATGTTGCTAGAACAATCTTGGCACTGTTACTAGATGATTATAATCATCTCTCCTCACTATGTAATCATAGATAAGCAGAAATAAATGTGCCCAAGTATTTCAATGAAACATGAAAAAAAAAATTCTGTGCTCATTAAAGTGTTCACTTAGGTCACTGAAGGGACGACTTGATCAAAAATCTGAGCTTTATGCAGCCTGAGTCTGAAACGATGTCATCCAGTGAGCCGTTCAGATTTGCAGGAAGTTGTGACATCACAGACCCAGCAGCTCCAACTTCACATCAGGCTGCAGCCACTGTCACACAGCGCTTAATAAAATGTGTTATGAAAACATCCCAGTGATCCCCTCCTCCTTCCTCCTCCACGCTCCAGATGTGCTGTCACAGCTGGAGCGTGGACGCTTGGTGGCCCCTCCCCTGCTCTTTGTTAAGGCGCTAAATGATCTGAAGATGGTCCTTCTCCTCCACTTTCCACTTTCAGAAACATGTCCCCGATGCGTCTGATCACCGACTGCTTTATTCAGCTGCTTTTGAAAATAACGCTACGATGTTCTGCCCTGTTGTTCCTGTTAGGGTTAGAGATGATGGTTGTTCCTGTTAGGATTAGGGATGATGGTTGTTCCTGTTAGGGTTAGGGATGATGGTTGTTCCTGTTAGGGTTAGGGATGATGGTTGTTCCTGTTAGGGTTAGGGAGGATGGTTGTTCCTGTTAGGGTTAGGGAGGATGGTTGTTTCTGTTAGGGTTAGGGATGATGGTTGTTCCTGTTAGGGTTAGGGATGATGGTTGTTCCTGTTAGGGTTAGGGGGAGGATGGTTGTTCCTGTTAGGATTAGGGAGGATGGTTTGTTCCTGTTAGGGTTAGGGATGGATGGTTGTTCCTGTTAGGGTTAGGGATGGATGGTTGTTCCTGTAGGGTTTAGGGAGGATGTTGTTGTTCCTGTTAGGATTAGGGAGGATGGTTGTTCCTGTTAGGATTAGGGAGGATGGTTGTTCCTGTTAGGATTAGGAGGATTTTGTTCCTGTTCGGGTTAGGGAGGATGGTTGTTCCTGTTAGGATTAGGATGGGAGGATGGTTTGTTCCTGTTAGGGTTAGGGAGGATGTTGTTCCTGTTAGGGTTTGGGATGATGGTTGTTCCTGTTAGGGTTAGGGATGGATGGTTTGTTCCTGTTAGGGTTAGGGATGGATGGTTGTTCCTGTTAGGGTTAGGGAGGATGGTTGTTCCTGTTAGGGTTAGGGAGGATGGTTGTTCCTGTTAGGGTTAGGTGGGTTTGTTCCTGTTAGGGTTAGGGAGGATGTTTGTTCCTGTTAGGGTTAGGGAGGATGGTTGTTCCTGTTAGGGTTAGGAGGATGGTTGTTTCCTGTTAGGGTGTTGGTTAGGATGGGTTGTTCCTGTTAGGGTTAGGGATGGGGTTGTTCTGTTAGGGTTAGGGAGGATGGTTGTTCCTGTTAGGATTAGGGAGATGGTTGTTCCTGTTAGGATGGTTGTTCCTGTTAGGATTAGAGATGATGGTTGTTCCTGTTAGGGTTAGGGATGGTGGTTGTTCTGTTAAGGGGTTAGGGAGGATGGTTGTTCCTGTTAGGATTAGGGATGGTTGTTCCTGTTAGGGTTAGGGTTAGGGAGGATGGTTGTTCCTGTTAGGGTTAGGGAGGAGGATGGTTTGTTCCTGTTAGGATTAGGGAGGATGGTTGTTCCTGTTAGGGTTAGGGAGGATGGTTGTTCCTGTTAGGGTTAGGGAGGATGGTTGTTCCTGTTAGGGTTAGGGAGGATGGTTGTTCCTGTTAGGATTAGGGATGATGGTTGTTCCTGTTAGGGTTAGGGAGGATGGTTGTTCCTGTTAGGGTTAGGGATGGATGGTTGTTTGTTAGGGTTAGGGAGGATGGTTGTTCCTGTTAGGATTAGGGAGGTGGTTGTTCCTGTTAGGATTAGGGAGGATGGTTGTTTCCTGTGGTTAGGGTTAGGGAGGGATGGTTGTTCCTGTTAGGATTAGGGTGAGGGTTAGGGATGTGTTGTGTTAGGGATGGTGTTGTTCCTGTTAGGGTTAGGGAGGATGGTTGTTCCTGTTAGGATTAGGGAGGATGGTTGTTCCTGTTAGGGTTAGGGAGGATGGTTGTTCCTGTTAGGATTAGGGATTGGTGGGGTGGTTGTTCCTGTTAGGGTTAGGGAGGATGGTTGTTCTGTTAGGATTAGGGATGGTGGTTGTTCCTGTTAGGGTTAGGGATGGTTGTTGTTCCTGTTAGGATTAGGGAGGATGGTTGTTCCTGTTAGGTTAGGGATTAGGAGATGGTTGTTCCTGTTAGGGGTTAGGGATCTGTTAGGTTAGGGGGATTTGGTTGGTTTAGTTTGTTAGGGAGGATGGTTGTTCCTGTTAGGGTTAGGGATGGTGTTTGTTAGTTTGAGTTAGGGTTAGGGAGGTTTTACTGTTAGGATTAGGGATGATGGTTTTCCTGTTAGGGTTAGAGGATGGTTGTTCCTGTTAGGATTAGTTAGGATAGGGATGGTTGTTCCTGTTAGGGTTAGGGAGGTGGTTGTTCTGTTAGGTTAGGGAGGATGGTTGTTCCTGGGTAGGGATGAGGTTTTCTGTTAGGGTTAGGGAGGTGATGGTTGTTCCTGTTAGGATTAGGGAGGATGGTTGTTTCTGTTAGGGTTAGGATGATGGTGTTCCTGTTAGTTCTGAAAAAAATAAAGTTCCTGTACTATTAGTTTAATAAAGAAGTTGAGACACCAAATACTTTTGTCACTTTCAACTTATTTGCCGACATTTGGAGTTGTTGGGTCTTTATGTGCAAGGGTGCCAAAACTTTCAGCCATGACGGTATGATGTTTTCAACACTGACATCAGTAGCTTTTGTCTGTGTTCACACAAACGTGGGACACGATCTGAAAAGGAAACCCAAGTCAAGATCAGAACTCTTTGTCACGACGGTTTGCAGAATGTTGGGCTTGAGCAGAACAGATCAGAGCTCCCCTGATGGATGGAAGCTGGACAGATCTTCTTCTTTGTTGGTTCTCTGCACTGCTCACAGCTCTCTTCAACCTTTGACTGATATGTTTCTCTTTAGGTGACTTCAGAGTGAGCTAAAATCACTCCGGCACGTGTCATGGTGTCCCACCGGAGGACGAAAGAACATCAGCAGCAGCAGGGTGACGATGAGTGAGCAGACCGGGATGATGGCTTCACTGTAGCTCACCTTTGACCCTTCATGGATTAAAAATGCCTCTTTGGCTGCGACGGGAGGGAAGGCGAGACGACATTTTACTCTCTGAAAACTCGGGGAATGCGCCTGCCTGAAGGGGGATTACGTAAGCGTGTGTTTTTTCCTATTTCGATGGCACTAACGAGGTTCAGCAAAGATGGAATAACGTCTGACTGGGAGACTTTCCTGATGAACTGATTGTAAAATTCAAACCCAGGATGGAGCAGGATTTCACACAGTAGGATCTGTGTCGTGCGCGTCCTCTGTCCTGGACTCATTAGACAGCGTTGGTGGTCGACTCTTTACGGCCGATTCAGCTGAGCTGTCCTCCAGCAGGGAACATTATCCTGCTGCTCTGAACCCTTCTTTACTACGCTGAATGGACATCTGACTCTTCTGAGGCGTGAAGAAAACTGTTCCTCTTCATCATTGGCATTTCAGAGCAGACTTGTCAAAAAAAAAAAAACTTCAAACATGGCTGCTACAGGAAGGAAGCACCTGGTGAGAGACTTCAACCATTTCATCACCTGTTACCTGTGTCGAGGCTACCTGATCAAACCCACCACAGTCACCGAGTGCCTGCACACCTGTGAGTGAAAGAGCACACAAAAACAACAACATCAAACACATCGTCCACCACTCTGACGATGTCACGTTCACAATATCCAGTCTGTGCCTTAAATTCAAGTTTCAAAAGATAAAAGCAGTTGAAAAAATATTGTTCACAGTGAAGTAGTCTGTCTGGGTTCCAGCCACTTGCAGCGCACAACCCCTAACCCCTAACCCCAACCCCCCTAACCCTAACCCCTAACCCCTAACCCCTAACCCTAACCCTAACCCCTAACCCTAACCCCTAACCCTAACCCTAACCCCTAACCCCTAACCCCTAACCCTAACCCCCCTAACCCCTAACCCCTAACCCCTAACCCTAACCCCTAACCCTAACCCTAACCCCTAACCCCTAACCCCTAACCCTAACCCCTAACCCCCCCCCTAACCCTAAACCCCTAACCCTAACCCTAACCCTAACCCCTAACCCCTAACCCCTAACCCTAACCCTAACTCCTAGGATTAGGGTCAGGGTTTCAGCCTGGAACAGCCTGGATAGATGGATAGACAGATGGATGGATGGATGATGGATGGATGGATGGATGGATGGATGGATGGATGGATGGATGGATGGATGGATGTCTGTTTAGAAGGATGGATGGATGGAACAGCCTGGATAGACTGATAGACAGATGGATGGAAGGATAGATGGATGCCTGGACGGATGGATAGACTGATAGCTAGATGGATAGACAGGTGGATGCATGGATGGATGGATAGATAGATGGATAGATAGGTGGATGGACAGATGGATGCATGGATGGATGGATAGATAGGTGGATGCATGGATGGATGATGGATAGATAGATGGGATAGATAGGATGGAGGATGGATGGATGTCTGTTTAGAAGGATGGATGGATGGAACAGCGTGATGACGGACTGATTAGGCTACAGAACTGCTAACAGCTCAACTCAGGTTGTTTCTCTGACTCCCGCTCCACTGCTGTGTGGTTCTGACCCAGAGGAAGGGTTAGGGTTAGGGTTAGAGGGTTAGAGGGGTTAGGGTAGGGTTAGGGGGTTAGGGGTTAGGGGGTTAGGGTTAGAGGGTTAGGGTTAGGGGTTAGGGTTAGAGGGTTAGGGTTAGGGTTTGGGGTTTGGGTTTTTTGGTTTCTTTGTGTTCAGAAACTCCAGAAGGCCTTATCGTTGAGCCCTAACCCTGGAAGAGATGATGTTTCAACCCAGTAAAACCAGTTCCTGTTGTTTGTTCCAGTCTGTAAGAGCTGCATTGTGCAGCACTTTGAGGAGAGTAACGACTGTCCAAAATGTGGCATTCAGGTCCACGAGACCAACCCGCTGGAGATGCTCAGGTAAGACTTTCTCTTCCTTTTTAATATTAATACTCGTTTTTCTTCATGTTGAAGAAATTTTATTTGAATAAAATAATCTCACAGCACTCTGAGTGTAAAAACTATCACAGCCGTCTCTCCCTTTGTCTTTAAATCATCCCTGTTCTTCCTCCTCCACCTTCATCACGCCATCTTCCTCCATCTGTCCTCCACTGCTCTCAGGCTGGACAACACCCTGGAGGAGATCATCTTCAAGCTTGTGCCTGGACTCAGAGAAAGTGAGCGAATTTCCTATTCAAGTGTTTTTTTTTTTTTCATGAAACAGCAGCAGTCTAACTGCATCATTTATTAAACGGCTGAGACTCGTGAGGATTAAAAAATGATGTATTATTTGCAGTTTAACTGGAGGGAAGAAAAGCAAAGAGCGAAAAGTGCAGCAGTTAATCAGAGCTTTCCAATTAGAGGAGATGCCAGCGTTTCTGTGGGGCTTTAACCCTCTCTCTCTTATAATACTTCGTTTATGTTTAGTTCTGCCTCTGTTCTTTAACTTAAAGTAATTAAATTTACAATACGTCAAAGACTCTAAGTATCCCAGAATATCACACCCACGACTACGGATCAAGGAAGAGCCTCTGCCGTTGTTTGTTCCGTTGGATCCGAACTGATCCTCAGTGGTCCGATGGTCCTCCTCATGGAGCTCTACACCTTCACCAGCAGGCCCGTCAGCCTCGTCCAAATCAAATCAAATCAAATCAAACTTTATTTATATAGCACTTTTCATACATTAAAAATGTACCAAACCAAACCCAAAGTGCTTCACAAAATAAACAGAACTTCCAGAAACACCAGATTCTAGATTTATTCACATTCCCTGGATGTAATTCACGTCTTTGTACATGTAATGTTGAAAAAAAATCACATTATTAAGATTTTCTTGCATTGAGGAAACTTCTTCAATGGGTTAACCCGGACCTTGCCACGAAGCTGGGGTGTTAATTAATTAATTAATAGAAAATCAGACTTTTATGGGTGAAAACATGACAGAATAATTTAATTATAGTTTACCCCCCCATGAAGAACAAATTACTTTAAAAAATAAATAAAGTTGTTGAGTTTTTTTTTAGCTTTACCAAGTTGAATTGCTCAGTACATTTTAAGACTTATAACTTCTTAATTATTGTCCATATTTTTCATCAGTATTTTCAGTTTTTTAATCGTGTCGTTGGTGAGGTCACCGACTACAGATGGTTGCAATAAACGTACTAAAACTGTAGAACAGGCCGCTCCAGCGGTTCTGGTCCTGGACTGACTGGGTCTCGTCTGCGGAGACGGCATCAGTCCCTTCAGGCTTGATGATGATGGATGATGGATGGATGGATGGATGGATGGATGGATGGATGATGGAGGATGGATATATGGATGAGGAGGACTGGATGATGGATGATGATGGATGGATATGATGATGGATGGATGGATGATGGATAGGGATGATGATGGATGGATGTATGGATGGATGGATGGATTGGATGGATGAGGGAGATGGGATGGGATGGATGGATGGATGGATGGTGATGATGGATGGATGATGGAATGGATGTGGATGGATATGGATGGATGGATGGATGATGATGGATGGATGGATGGATGGATGGATGATGATAGATGGGATTGGATGGATGGATGGAGATGGATGGTGGATCTATCGTTTGGGTCGTTAGCAGTTAGTCATGAGGTTTGAAAGCGTCGCTCATTTGCATAATGGTTTTGCTGAATTGGTACGTTCCTTTTGGTGGTTAGGGTTAGTTAGGGTTAGTTAGGGTTATTAGTTAGTTAGGGTTAGTTATTTAGGGTTAGTAGGGTTAGTTAGTTAGTTAAGGGTTAGTTAGGGTTAGTTAGTTAGTTAGTTAGTTAGGTTAGTTAGTTAGTTAGTTAGTTAGGGTTAGTTAGTTAGGTTTTAGGGTTAGTTTAGGTTTAGTTAGGATTAGTTAGGGTTAGTTAGGTTAGTTAGGGTTAGTTAGTTAGTTAGGGGTTAGTTAGGGTTAGTTAGGGTTAGTTAGGGTTAGGTTAGTTAGGGTTAGTTTAGGTTAGTTAGGTTAGCTTCGTTGTGTTTTCGTGTTCGTCTTTTTCTGACTCTAACTCTTTTATCTGTCGTTCATCTGAAACAGAAGAGGAACAACAGGAGCTGGAGTTCTGGAAGAAGAACCAGCCCAAAGAAAACGGCCAAGGTGAGCAGCGTTACCTTCAGGCTCAACCTTTATGATTTATCATAAAGATCAGATGTTTGAACAAGTCACACCTGAGAAGAACCTGTTTATTTCAGGGAAGAGGGAGAGATATTAAACTGCTGCTCATCATTTCTTGTTTCTTCTTTACTCCTGGAGTGGAACCGCGGTTCTGCTGTTGATTCTGGACTCTGTCCTAACGGGGTTGTGGGGGTGGGTGGACTTCCGCCCCTCTGGGGACAAAACGAATGAAGGTGAAGTGATAGGTCAGGTGGTGGACTACTCCGAATGAAACGTCTGGGGGACATCCAATAAAATGAAGTGATGGTCAGATGGTTGACTCAGGCCCCTGGGGGACATAAAGGAATGAAGGTGAAGTGATGTCAGGTGGTTGACTCCGCCCCTCTGGGGACACAAACGAATGAATGAAGTGAGGTGAATGTCAGGTGGTTGACTCCGCCTCTCTGGGGACACAACGAATGAAGGTGAAGTGATGGTCCAATGGTTGACTCCGCCCCTCTGGGGACAAAAACGAATGAAGGTGAAGTGATGGTCAGATGGTTGACTCCGCCCCTCTGGGGACACAAAGAATGAAGGTGAAGTGATGGTCAGATGGTTGACTCCGCCCCTCTGGGACACAAAGGAATGAAGGTGAAGTGATGGTCCAGGTGGTTGACTCCGCCCCTCTGGGGACACAAACGAATGAAGGTGAAGTGATGGTCAGGTGGTTGACTCCGCCCCTCTGGGGACACAAACGAATGAAGGTGAAGTGATGGTTAGATGGTTGACTCCGCCCCTCGGGGACTGAAGTGATGATGTGGTTGACTTCCGCCCCTCTGGGGACATAAAATGAAGGTGAAGTGATGGTCAGGTGGTTGACTCCGCCCCTCTGGGGACACAGAATGAAGGTGGGTGATGGTTGACTTCCGCCCTCTGGGGACATAAAGGAATGAAGTGAAGTGATGGTCAGGTGGTTGACTCCGCCCCTCTGGGGACACAAAGGAATGAAGGTGAAGTGATGGTCCAATGGTTGACTCCGCCCCTCTGGGGACACAAACGAATGAAGGTGACTGATGGTCAGTGATGGGTGTGACTCCGCCCCTCTGGGGACACAAACGAATGAAGGTGAAGTGATGGGTTCAAGTGGTTGACTCCGCCCCTCTGGGGACACAAACGAATGAAGGTGAAGTGATGGTCAGGTGGTTGACTCCGCCCCCTCTGGGGACACAAACGAATGAAGGTGAAAGTGATGGTCAGGTGGTTGACTCCGCCCCTCTGGGGACACAAACGAATGAAGGTGAAGTGATGGTCAGTGGTTGACTCCGCCCCTCTGGGGACACAACGAATGAAGGTGAGTGATGGTCAGGTGGTTGACTCCGCCCCTCTGGGGACACAAACGAATGAAGGTGAAGTGATAGTCAGGTGGTTGACTCCGCCCCTCTGGGGACACAAATGAATTAAGGTGAAGTGATGGTCCGATGGTTGACTCCGCCCCTCTGGGGAGTGGCTGCAGACCCCTGTAGCCCTGAGTAGGAGGAGGCGGGTCTAGATCAAATCAAATCAAATCAAATCAATCTTTATTTTGTATAGCGCTTTTCATGCAAAACATGCAACACAAAGTGCTTTACAGAATTAAAAACAAATAATCACAATAAAACCCCTTCCCTCCCCCCTCCATACTAAAACACATACACATACACAATCACACCCAATAGGGCGACATGGCATGGCACTGAGGATTAAGGAAACGCCACCTTTTGGGCCATCCACACTGGGAGGAGCCGCAGGCCTTATCAGGGTGACCAGCACCTGGGCCCCCCGACTCCAACTGACAGGCGGACCCCCAGATCAAAAGGAGGAACCCCCAGCCAGCCAGGCCAGAGGGACCCAAGGACAGCACCCCCAGTCACCTGACACAGCTCCCAGTGTGGAGGACCCCTCTGAGGAAACACTGGAGTTAAAAAATAATGACTAAAAGCATAAAATAGCAGATAAAAAGCAGCTAAAAGCAGGTAAAAGCATCATCCTAAAAAGCAAGTTAAAAGGAGCAACATAAGACAGGATAGCACCAGATAAAAACGTAAGAAGAGTTTAAAATATTAATTAAAAGCCTGATTAAAAAGGTGTGTCTTTAGTCTTCCTTTAAAAATATCAACAGTCTCTGATGGAGATGATGGAGGGAGGTTTCACGTTCCTTCAGGTAGTCTGTAATTCTTCACAGAGCACCTGAAGTGTCAGCGGGTCGGGCTGGCCGACGGCGGAGGCGACGGCGGTGCCGATGGCGGTGACGACGGTGACGGCGGGGGAGACGACGACTACCACAGGAGCGACCCTCAGATCGCCATCTGTCTGGACTGCCTACGCAACACGGGCCAATCAGGGGAGACCACGGTGACGGTGCGTTTATTCTTTTAGATAAAAAGCTTCTTTTATTCTCTTTTCGGTGCCGCGTCGTGTTCTGGACCGTTGATTCGTTTTGTTTTTGCATCTCATTAAATCAGACTGTAATCGACTTTGTCTCTCGTCCAATCAGGACCTGATGAAGAGGTTCATCCGCTGCTCCAGCAGAGTCAACCGTGGGAACGATTAAGAAGTTTCTTAGTCTTAAACTAAAGCTGCCGAGCTCGTACGAGTAACGAACAGCTTCAGTCCTGCGTTTTTAATTTGTTTATAACGATCAGACCGAACAGTCCAAACAACGAGACTAAGACTGACATTTTCAACCGTCTCAGCTCATGTAACCGTAGCAACGAGACGGCGTCCTAAAATGAGACAAACATGACCTGCTCGTCTTCCTGTCCGTCTTCCTGCTCGTCTTCCTTCTTCCTGCTCGTCTTGCTCGTCTTCCTGTCTTCTGTCCCTGATCTCCTTGTCTTCCTTCCTGTCTCCTCCTGCTCGTCTTCCTGTCCGTCTTCCTGCTCGTCTCCCTGTCCTGCTTCTGCTCGCCCTTCTCCTGCTGTCGTCTCTGTCCGTCGTCCTGCTCGTCTTCCTGCCTGTCTTCCTCTCGTCTTCTGCTCGTCTTCCTGTCTGTCTGCTTCCTGCTCGTCTTCCTTCCTGTCTTCCTGCTCGTCTTCCTGTCTCGTCTCGTCCTGTCCGTCTTGTCTTCGTCTTCGCCGTCTTCCTGCTCTTCCCTGTCCCTGTCGTCCTTCTGTCTTCCCTTCCCTGCTCCTGCTCTCTTCCTGCCTGTCTTCCTGCTCGTCTTCCTTCCTGTCTCTGCTCGTCTCCTGCTCGTCTTCCTGTCCGTCTTCCTGCTTGGTCTTCCTTCCTGTCTTCCTGCTCGTCTTCCTGTCCGTCGTCCTTCTGTCTTCCGTCCGTCTTCCTGCTCGTCTTCATGCTCGTCTTCCTGTCCGTCTTCCTGCTCGTCTTCCTGCCTGCTCCTGCCTGTTTCTCCTCGTTCTGCCTGCTTCGTCTTCCTTCCGTCTCCTGTCCTTCTCGTGCTCGTCTTACTTCTGTTTCCTGCGGTCTTCTGCTCGTCTTCCTTCCTGTAGTCCTGCTCGTCTTCCTTGCTGTCTTCCTTCCTGTCTTCCTGCTCGTCTTCTGCTCGTCTTCCTGTCCGTCTCCCTGCTCGTCTCTGCTGTCTTCTGCTCGTCTCTGCTCCTTTCCTGTCTTCCTGCTCGTCTTCCTGCCCTCTTCCTGCTCGTCTGCTGTCTTTTGCCGTGCTGCGTCTTCCTTCTCTCCTGCTTGTCCTTCCGCTCTCGTCCGGCTCGTTCCCTGTCCATCTTCCTGCTTCGTGCTTCTGTCCCTGCTCGTCTCTTCCGCTCGTCTTCTGCTCGTCTTCCTCATCTGTCTTCCTGCTGCTCGTCTCCTGTCCTCTTCTGCACGTCTTCCTGTCTTCCTGCTCGTCTTCCTGCCGTCCCTGCCGTCTCCTGTCCTGCCTGCTCGTCTTCTCCTCGTCTCGTCCGTTCCCTGTCTTCCTGCTCGTCTTCCTGTCCCTCTCGTCGTTCCTGCTCCGTCTTCTGTCTCGTCTCTGCTCGTCTTCCTGTCCGTCTTCTGCTTCCTGCTCGTCTGCCGTCTCTCCTGCTCGTCCTCCTCGTCTTCTGTCCGTCTTCCTGCTCGTCTTCCTTCCGTCTTTCCTGTCTTCTCTTCCTTCCTCTCGTCCTCCTTCCGTCTTCCTGATCGTCTTCCTCTGCTCGTCTTCGTCTTCCTGTCCCGTCCTCTCCTGCTCCTGCTCGTCTCTGCCTCTTCCTGCCCTTCTGTCCCTGCTCGTCTTCCTTTGTCTTCCTGCTCGTCTTTCTGTCCGTCTTCCTGCTCTCTTCTGCTCGTCTTCCTGTCTCTTCTGCCCGTCTTTCCTGATCTCTCCTGCCGTTTCCTGTTCTCCTCCTGCTCGTCTCCTGCCGTCTTCCCCTGCTCTTGTCCGTCTTCCTGCTTGTCTTCCTGCTCGTCTTCCTGCTCGTTCCTGTCCGTCTTCTGCTCGTCTTCCTGGTCTCCTGTGTCTTCCTGCTCGTCTTCCTGCTCGTCTTTCCTGTCCGTATTCCTGCCGTCTTCTGCGTCCTTCCTGCTCGTCTTCCTGTCCGTCCTTTCCTGCTCGTCTGCTCGTCTTCCCTGCTCGTGTCCTTCCCTCTCGTCTTCCGTCTTCTGCTGCTCTGCTTCCTGCCCGTCTTCCTGCCCTGTCTTCCTGCTCGTCTTCCGATGTCTTCCTGTCTTCCCTGCTCCTTCTTTCGTCCTCTCACCTGGTTTTTCTTCCTGCCGTCGTTTCGTTTTCTTCTTCGTCGGGTACCGTCGGTACGCTTCCATTCTCATGTCTCAGTCTCCTCCAATCGACTAGTTCTTTTGGTCTACCTGCTCGTTCACTGCCGTCTGCCGTGCTTCCTGTCCCCTTGTCTAGTCTTTGAATGTCTAGGAAAGTATGTCCTTTGGTTTGGTCTGGACTCAGTCGAGTTGATCTGTCTTCCTGCCGTCTTCCTGCCCGTCTTCCTGTTCGTCTTCCTGCTCGTCTTCCTTCCTGTCTTCCTGCTCATCTTAGAACTCATAAATGGCCTCGTTTCTTCTTCGTGGGACCGCAGGACACAAACATGTCTCATGTCTCAGTGAATCCACAGATCGATGACGTCTCTTCAGTTACGCTGTACTTTCAACAGCACGGAGACAGTGAACCAGCCCACGTTGTCATAGTAACGGGTTGATGTCATAGGAGAAGAATGTAACTTTGGTTCTGGCTGGACTCAGTCGCAGTATGAAAAGTTTGGAAAGGCTTTTTAAATTTCTCACATCATGTTTTAAAAGTAAAACTTTAGTGAGTAATATGACGGCAGAAGCTTTAATGCGTATAAAAACGTGAGTTAGTTGGTCGTCAGGACGATAAACTGAATAAATAGATACTCAGGAACAACTTTGGGTCTGCTCTGACTGTAAAACCAGATGCTGGTTGGGTTTAGGTCCCCCCCCCCCCCCCCCCCCCCCACCCCCCCGTTACCACAGCAGACTTCCTGTTTCCTGTCAGACTGACTGAGATCCTCGATGAGCTGGTTTTAAAACTCTCTCCTTGTTTCTGTCGTTGGTCTGCAGCTGGACGTTCTCTGTAACGGAGAGATCATGGGCCGAGACCACACCCTGGAGTTCATCTACATGACCCGCTGGAGGTTACGGGGGGAGAACGTAAGACCGCCACTTCCTGTTGAAAACGATTCTGTCTTAACTGCGCTTAGACTCGTATCTCAGACGCTGCAGACTCGTAGACTCAGTATCTCAGACGCTGCAGACTCGTATCTCAGACGCTGCAGACTCGTATCTCAGACGCTGCAGACTCGTACTCAGACGCTGCAGACTCGTCTCAGAGACTCTGTCGAGCCTGCAGACTCGTATCTCAGACGCTGCAGACTCGTGTCTCAGACGCTGCAGACTCGTATCTCAGACGCTGCAGACTCGTGTGCTCGCAGACTCCGTAGACTCGTATCTCGAGACCGTGCAGACGTATCTCAGCGACTCGTATCTCAGACGCTGCAGACTCGTGTCTCAGACGCTCCAGACTCGTATCTCAGACGCTGCAGACTCGTATCTCAGCGCTGCACGTATCTCAGAAGACTCGTATCTCAGACGCTGCAGACTCGTATCTCAGACGCTGCAGACTCGTATCTCAGACGCTGCAGACTCGTATCTCAGACTGCAGACTCGTGTCTCATCAGACGCTCAGACGCTGCAGACTCGTATCTCAGAGCTGCAGACTCAGATCTCAGACTCTCCAGGCTACGATCTATCTCAGACGCTCCAGACTCGTATCTCAAGACTCGTACTCAGACGCTCCAGACTCGTATCTCAAGCTCAGACGCTCCGTATCAGACTCGTATCTCAGACGCTCCAGACTCGTATCTCAAGACTCTCAGACGCTGCAGACTCGTGTCTCAGACGCTGCAGACTCGTCTCATACCTGCGACTCGTATCTCAGACGCTGCAGACTCGTATCTCAGACGCTGCAGACTCGTATCTCAGACGCTGCAGACGTCGTACTCGCGCTCGAACTCTCAGACGCTGCAGACTCGTGTCTCAGACGCTGCAGACTGTATCTCAGACGCTGCAGACTCGTATCTCAGACGCTGCAGACTCGTAGATGCTCGTACGCTGCAGACTCGTGTCTCAGACGCTCAGACTCAGTCTCAGACTGCTCAGACTCGTAGACGCTGCTCGTAGACGCTGCAGACTCGTATCTCAGACGCTGCAGACTCGTCGTATCTCAGACGCTGTATCTCAGACGTATCTCAGACTCGTAACTCTACGCTCAGCAGACTCGTGTCTCAGATGCTGCAGACTCGTATCTCACGCTCAGACGCTGCAGACTCGTATCTCAGACGCTGCAGACTCGTATCTCAGACGCTGCAGACTCGTGTATCAGACGCTCCAGACTCGTGTCTCAGACTCGACTATCTCTCAGCAGACTCGTGTCTCAGACGCTGCAGACTCGTATCTCAGACGCTGCAGACTCGTATCTCAGACGCTCGTATCAGACTGCAGACTCGTCTCAGATGCTGCTCAGTATCTCAGCTCTCTCAGACGCTGCACGCTGCAGACTCGTATCTCAGACTCGAGACTCGCTGCAGACTCGTATCTCAGACGCTGCAGACTCGTAGACTCTCAGACGCTGCAGACTCGACTGTCTCAGAGACTCGCTGCAGACGCTCGTGTGCTCAGACGCTCGCAGACTCGTATCTCAGACGCTGTATCAGACTCGTATCTCTCAGACGCTCAGACAGACTCGTATCTCAGACGCTGCAGACTCGTATCTCAGACTCGTAGACGCTGCAGACTCGTATCTCAGACGCTGCAGACTCGTATCTCAGACGCTGCAGACTCGTATCTCAGAGACTCGCAGACTCTCATCTCAGATGCAGACTCGTATCTCAGACGCTGCAGACTCAGACTGTCTCAGACGCTGCAGACTCGTGACGCTGCAGACTCAGACGCTGCAGACTCGTATCTCAGACGCTGCAGACTCTTCAACGCTCAGACTCGTATCTCAGATGCAGACTCTCAGACGCTGCAGACTCGTATCTCAGACGCTGCAGACTCGTAGACTCTCAGACGCTGCAGACTCGTATCTCAGACGCTGCAGACTCGTGTCTCAGACGCTGCAGACTCGTGCTCTCATCTCAGACGCTCAGTACAGACTGCAGACTCGTGTCTCATACGCTCCAGACTCGTATCTCAGATCTGCAGACTCTGCAGATCTCCAGACTCGTATCTCAGACGCTGCAGACTCGTATCTCAGACGCTGCAGACTCGTATCTCAGACCGCTCGTCTCAGACTCGACTCGTAGATATCAGACGCTGCAGACTCGTATCTCTCAGACGCTGCAGACTCGACTGCGCTCTCAGACGCTGCAGACTCGTAACTTCTCAGACGCTGCAGACTCGACTCCAGACTCGCTGCTCGTGTCTCAGACGCTCAGCTCGTAGACGCTCGTATCTCAGACGCTGCAGACTCGTATCTCAGACGCTGCAGACTCTCTCAGACTGCAGACTCGTATCTCGACTGCAGACTCGTATCTCAGACGCTGCAGACTCGTGTCTCAGACTCGCTGCTCAGAGACTCGTATCTCAGACGCTGCAGACTCGTATCTCAGGACGCTGCAGACTCGTGTCTCAGACGCTGCAGAGACAGACTCGTATCTCAGACGACTCGATCAGACGCTGCAGACTCGTATCTCAGACGCTCAGACTCGAACTCAGACGCTGCAGACTCGTGTCTCAGACGCTGCAGACTCGTATCTCGCTGCAGACTCTGCAGACTCGTCTCAGACGTGCAGACTCTGCAGACTCTTATCTCAGACGCTGACAGACTCGTATCTCAGACGCTGAACTCGTGTCTCAGACGCTGCAGACTCGTGTCTCAGACGCTGCAGACTCGTATCTCAGACGCTGCAGACTCGTATCTCAGACGCTGCAGACTCGTATCTCAGACTGCTGCAGACTCGTTTATACTCTCAGACGCTGCTGCAGACTCGTGTCTCAGACGCTGCAGACTCGTATCTCAGACGCTGCAGACTCAGACGCTGCAGAATCGTCTCAGACTCTCAGACTGCTGCAGACTCGTGTCTCAGACGCTGCAGACTCGTGTCTCAGACGCTGCAGACTCGTGCAGACTGTATCTCAGACTGCAGACTCGTTCTCAGACGCTGCAGACTCGTATCTCAGACGCTCGCAGACTCGTATGCAGACTCGTATCTCAGACGCTGCAGACTCGTTCTCAGACGTATCTCAGCAGACTCGTATCTCAGACGCTCAGACTCGCAGACTGCTAACGCTGCAGACTCGTATCTCAGACGCTGCAGACTCGTGTCTCGCTCAGACTCGACTCAGACGCTGCAGACTCGTATCTCAGACGCTGCAGACTCAGTATCTCAGACGCTGTCAGACGCTCAGTCTATCAGACGCAGACTGCAGAATCGACTCAGACTCTCAGACGCGCACTCAGACTTCGCTCTCAGACGCTGCAGACTGTATCGTCAGACGCTGCAGACTC
>JAGFBZ010002778.1:0-11163 GCA_018398805.1 Hirundichthys speculiger
TCATGTAAACCCCTATGTCCTCCTGTAGACTTCCTGTAGACCCCTGTAGACCTCCCTTGGACCCCTGTAGTCCTCCTGTAGACCCCTATGTCCTCCTGTAGACTCCCTGTAGATCTCCCGTAGACCCCTGAATTCCTCCCGTAGACCCTGTAGTCCTTCCGTAGACCCCTGTAGTCCTCCTGTAGACCCTATGTCCTCCTGTAGACCATTGTAGACTCCTGTAGACTCCCGGAGACCTCCCGTAGACCCCTGTAGTCCTCCGTAAACCCCTATGTCCTCCTGTAGACCCCTGTAGACCTCCTCTATACCCCTTTAGACCACTGTAGACAAACCTGTATACCACTTTAGACCTCCTGTATACCCCTGTAATCCTCCTGTAGACCCCTGTAGTGCTCCTGTAGTCCTCCTCTATACCCCTTTAGACCACTGTAGACAAACCTGTATACCACTGTAGACCATTGTAGACCTCCTGTAGACACCTGTAGTCCTCCTCTATACCCCTTTAGACCACTGTAGACCATTGTAGACCTCCTGTAGACCACTATAGACTCCTGTATACTCTGTAGACCACCTGTAGACCACTGTAGACCTCCTGTATACCCCTGTAGACCTCCCGTAGACCCCTGTAGTCCTCATGTAAACCCCTTTGTCCTCCTGTAGACCTCCTGTAGACCTCTGTAGTCCTCCTGTAAACCCTATGTCCCTCCTGTAACTCCCTGTGATCTCCCGTAGACCCCTGATTCCTCCCGTAGACCCCTGTAGCCTTCTGTAGACCCCTGTAGTCCTCCTGTAGACCCCCTGTAGTCCTCCTGTGTCCTCCTTATACCCCTTAGACCACTGTAGACAAACCTGTATACCGCTCTAGACCTCTGTATACCCCTGTAATCCTCCTGTAGACCACTGTAGACCATTGTAGACCGCCTGTAGACCCTGTAGACCATTGTAGACCTGTAGACCACTATAGACTCCTGTTTACCCTACCTCCTGTAGACCCCCTTACCTCTGTAGACCGCCTGTAGACCCCGGTAGTCCTCATGTAAACCCTATGTCCTCCTGTAGACTTCCTGTAGACCCCTGTAGACCTCCCGTAGACCCCTGTAGTCCCTCCGTAAACCCCTATGTCCTCCTGTAGACTCCGTAGAGCTCCCGTATACCCCTGAATTCCTTGTAGTCCCCCTGTAGTCCTCCTGTAGACCACTAGACCCCTAGTCCTCCTGTAGACCCCTAAGTCCTCCTGTAGACCACCTGTAGTCCTCTTGTAGACCCTATACCACTGTAGACTCTTGTAGACCCCTTAGACCCCGTAGTCCGTAGACCCCGTAGACCCCTGTAGTCCTAGACCTCCTGTAGTCCTCCTCTATACCCCTGTAGACCACTGTAGACCATTGTAGACCTCCTGTAGACCACTATAGACCTCCTGTATACCCCTGTAGACCACTGTAGACCCCAGTAGACCTCCTGTATACCCCAGTAGACCTCCCGTAGACCCCTGTAGTCCTCATGTAAACCCCTATGTCCTCCTGTAGACCTCCTGTAGACCCCTGTAGTCCTCCTGTAAACCCCTATGTCCTCCTGTAGACTCCCTGTAGATCTCCCGTAGACCCCTGAATTCCTCCCGTAGACCCCTGTAGTCCTTCTGTAGACCCCTGTAGTCCTCCTGTAGATCCCCTGTAGTCCTCCTGTAGTTCTCCTCTATACCCCTTTAGACCACTGTAGACCATTGTAGACCTCCTGTAGACCACTATAGACCTCCTGTTTACCTCTATAGACCTCCTGTAGACCCCCTTTATACCTCTGTAGACCGCCTGTAGACCCCGGTAGTCCTCATGTAAACCCCTATGTCCTCCTGTAGACTTCCTGTAGACCCCTGTAGACCTCCCTTGGACCCCTGTAGTCCTCCTGTAAACCCCTATGTCCTCCTGTAGACTCCCTGTAGATCTCCCGTAGACCCCTGAATTCCTCCCGTAGACCCTGTTGTCCTTCTGTAGACCCCTGTAGTCCTCCTGTAGACCACTATGTCCTCCTGTAGACCATTGTAGACTTCCTGTAGACCCCTGTAGACCTCCTGTAGACTCCCGGAGACCTCCCGTAGACCCCTGTAGTCCTCCTGTAAACCCCTATGTCCTCCTGTAGACCCCTGTAGACCTCCTGTATACCCCTTTAGACCACTGTAGACAAACCTGTATACCACTTTAGACCTCGTGTATACCCCTGTAATCCTCCTGTAGACCACTGTAGACCATTGTAGACCTCCTGTAGACCCCCTGTAGACCTCCTGTATACCCCTGTAGTCCTCCTGTAGACCCCTGTAGTGCTCCTGTAGTCCTCCTCTATACCCCTTTAGACCACTGTAGACAAACCTGTATACCACTGTAGACCATTGTAGACCTCCTGTAGACACCTGTAGTCCTCCTCTATACCCCTTTAGACCACTGTAGACCATTGTAGACCTCCTGTAGACACCTGTAGTCCTCCTGTAGTCCTCCTCTATACCCCTGTAGACCACTGTAGACCATTGTAGACCTCCTGTAGACCACTATAGATCTCCTGTATACCTCTGTAGACCACCTGTAGACCACTGTAGACCTCCTGTATACCCCTGTAGACCTCCCGTAGACCCCTGTAGTCCTCATGTAAACCCCTATGTCCTCCTGTAGACCTCCTGTAGACCCCTGTAGTCCTCCTGTAAACCCTATGTCCTCCTGTAGACTCCCTGTAGATCTCCCGTAGACCCCTGAATTCCTCCCGTAGACCCCTGTAGTCCTTCTGTAGACCCCTGTAGTCCTCCTGTAGACCCCCTGTAGTCCTCCTGTAGTCCTCCTCTATACCCCTTTAGACCACTGTAGACAAACCTGTATACCGCTTTAGACCTCCTGTATACCCCTGTAATCCTCCTGTAGACCACTGTAGACCATTGTAGACCTCCTGTAGACCACTGTAGACCATTGTAGACCTCCTGTAGACCACTATAGACCTCCTGTTTACCTCTATAGACCTCCTGTAGACCCCCTTTATACCTCTGTAGACCGCCTGTAGACCCCGGTAGTCCTCATGTAAACCCCTATGTCCTCCTGTAGACTCCCTGTAGATCTCCCGTAGACCCCTGAATTCCTCCCGTAGACCCCTGTAGTCCTTCTGTAGACCCCTGTAGTCCTCCTGTAGACCACTATGTCCTCCTGTAGACCCCTAAGTCCTCCTGTAGACCACTGTATACCACTGTAGTCCTTCCGTAGACCCCTGTAGTCCTCCTGTAAACCCCTATGTCCTCCTGTAGACTTCCTGTAGACCTCCTGTAGACCCCTAAGTCCTCCTGTAGACCACTGTAGTCCTCTTGTAGACCCCTGTATACCACTGTAGACCTCTTGTAGACCCCTGTAGACCATTGTAGACCCCCGTAGACCTCCTGTATACCACTGTATACCTCTTGTAGACCCCTGTAGACCATTGTAGACCTCCGTAGACCTCCTGTATACCCCTGTAGTCCTCCTGTAGTCCTCCTCTATACCCCTTTAGACCACTGTAGACAAACCTGTAGACCGCTATAGACCTCCTGTATACCTCTGTAGACCACCTGTATACCACTGTAGACCTCTGTAGACCTCCTGTATACCATTGTAGACCATTGTAGACCCCCGCAGACCTCCTGTATACCACTGTAGACCTCTTGTAGACCCCCTGTAGACCATTGTAGACCTCTGTACACCTCCTGTAGACCCCTATGGACGCGTTGCCAGTCGGTTCATGGGTAACTGGACACCCACAGGTCCCGGCAGACCTTTGCTAGTCCTCGTTTCAGGTGATTTGGTCTGTTCAGAAGGTCAGATTCATCTATCAGGACCTGGAGATGCTGAAACATCAGCTACAGAAGAAACTGCCTTTAAAACATTGTCTAACAGTGTTTAGAGGGTAATGGCCTCCAGAGGGGGACGGCTTGTGACAAACCTCTGTGTGAACATGTTTTCAGACCCGGTGGTCATCATGCTGGTCATCCACCCTGATGGAAACCAGTGTTTACTGGGAAGGAAGAAGGTCTTCCCTGCAGGGATGTTCTCCTGTTTAGCTGGATTCGTAGAGCCTGGTAACACACACACACACACACACCAACATAAAGCTGGTCCAGAACCAGACCATCAGAGCCCTAAACCCCGCCCCCGCCCCTCCATCTCTGCAGGGGAGACCCTGGAGGAGGCGGTGAGGAGGGAGGTGGAGGAGGAGAGCGGGGTGAAGGTGGGTCCGGTCCAGTACCTGTCCTGCCAGCCCTGGCCCATGCCCTCCAACCTGATGATCGGCTGCCTGGCCGTCGCCGTCTCCACCGACATCAAGGTGGACGACAACGAGATCGAGGAGGCTCGCTGGTTTCCACGGCAACAGGTAAACCAGAAGTGGGCGGGGCCGTGGGAGGAGCCAGTTATTTTATTTATCGTTTGAGATTTTCAAAACTCTGGAGAGTACAGTTCTGTTTTCACAGATTATTGTTTTGACTTAAAAATGTATTAATTCATCTATAAATAAATAAATAAATGGTCTAATATCTGAAATAATGCAGTTCCAGAATCTTAATATAATGTAGATGTATTTTAAAATCCTTTTTTCTATGTTTTCCTTTGATCTTTTGAAGGATTTAAAAATGCAGAAAGTTAAATTAATTCCTACATTTATTTGTAAATTTAGTTAATTTCAAATAAATTTTTAAATTGCATTACTTAATTAAAAAATAAAAAATGCTCATTAAAACCTGATAATAAAATACTTAATTGATGGATTAATTAATGTTTAATCCAGTTTTATCATCTATATTTTCATTCATTAATGATTTTTCTTAAATCTCGTCTTTAACACAACGAACCTCAGAAACCCGTTTGAGTTTATTTCTTTATTTCTGTTAAAACATTCGTGACCTGAAACGAACTGCAACATCAGTTTTTCACATCACACCTCCGTTGACTGGACACCTGCTGGCCCCTCCCACCAGGATCTGGGCGGGTCGACTGAAGGTCCAGGTGACCTCGACCTCTGGAGGAGCAGATTTAAGCTCCATGTTGATGATGATGGTGATGGTGATGATGATGATGATGATGATGGTGATGATGATGATGATGATGATGATGACGGTTAGAACCTGTAGAACCAGAACATGACATCATGTCCTCCTCCTCTCCAGGTCATCGACTCATTCAGGGGAACCAGCCCGACCTTCACCGTTCCTCCCAGACAAACCATCGCCCATCAGCTGATCAAACACTGGATCGGCATCAACTCCAACCTGTGACGGGGAACCCTGGGCTCTGACCTCCAGCTGGAGGAGGAGCTGTGGAGGAGGAGGAGCTCTGGAGGAGAAGGAGGAGTTCTGGAGAAGGAGGAGTTCTGGAGGAGGAGGAGCTGTGGAGGAGGAGGAGCTGTGAAGGAGGAGCTCTGGAGAAGGAGCTGTGGAGAAGGAGGAGGAAGAGCTGTGGAGGAGGAGGAGCTCTGGAGGAGAAGGAGGAGCTGTGGAGGAGGAGCTCTGGAGAAGGAGCTGTGGAGGAGGAGGAGCTGTGGAGGAGGAGGAGGAGCTCTGGAGAAGGAGGAGCTGTGGAGGAGGAGGAGCTCTGGAGAAGGAGCTGTGGAGGAGGAGAGCAGGACTGTGACAACGTACCAGTCCGGTGGTTCTTTATCATTTGTGGGTTTTTGTTAAATGACCCAGCAGAACTTGGAAACGTTCTGCTCAGAGCCCGGTTTCACGCTGGGGTCCAGAGCAGAAACCCACGTTGTCTTGGATGTGAAATGATCTGCTTCTTCCCAAACTTCAGAACACCAAGGCCCGATTAGAAATGTGACCACCAGAACCTTTAATCACAACTGTGAAGGGGTCAACAAATAAGGTGACACTTAATAAGTTTAGATGACAATCGAATGACACTTAACTAGTTTGTTTTATTATTTCTTAATGTTTTTAATTATGTCATGAATATTTTACAGTAATTAAAAACATATATTAAAAAAAATCAAAGATTTAAAACATACTTGTTTAATTTTAATGACCTCTCACGGCCCACCTGCAGTCCCACGACGGCCCACCAGGGGGCCGCGGCCCACAGTTTGGGAACCACTGCTGTAAGATTCTGTGAAGTCGTTTCAGCTGGTGTGTCGGTTCAAGAAGATAATTTGATATGAATCTGGAAATAAAGCTGTTGTTCCTCTGAAGTTCTTCAGTTTTAGGCGTCTTTCTTCATCACTCGTCAGCTGATCCATCAGCTGATGGATCAGCTGATGGATCAGCTGATCCATCAGCTGATGGATCAGTCATGATCATGACTGATCCATCAGCTGATCCTTCAGCTGATCATGACTGATCCATCAGCTGATCATGACTGATCCATCAGCTGATCCTTCAGCTGATCATGACTGATCCATCAGCTGATCATGACTGATCCATCAGCTGATCATGGGTGACTGATCCATCAGCTGATCATGACTGATCCATCAGCTGATCGGTGACTGATCCATCAGCTGATCATGACTGATCCATCAGCTGATCGGTGACTGATCAGTCAGCTGATCATGACTGATCCGTCAGCTGATCGGCGATGCTGATCCATCAGCTGATCGGTGACTGATCCATCAGCTGATCATGACTGATCCATCAGCTGATCGGTGACTGATCCATCAGCTGATCATGACTGATCCATCAGCTGATCGGTGACTGATCAGTCAGCTGCAGCTAAACTTCTGGAGCAGAAGAAGCTGAAATGGTTCAAATGCTTATTCAGAGATGGACACCACCTGTCCAGAGCTCCCTCTCAGACAGCTCAGGTACCTCCAGGCTCCTCCAGGCTCCTCCAGGTTCCTCCAGGTTCCTCCAGGCTCCTCCAGGCTCCTCCAGGTTCCTCCAGGTCTGGGTCTCCTGGTTGGACGTCCCTGGAGAACCTCCTCCAGGAGGTCCAGGAGGACGCTGCTCCTGGATTCCTGCCTGTAATGTTCATGTCAGCCACCAGGGGTCAGTGTCCATCTCTGCTGCCTCCTGGTCTGAAGCAGCTGTTGGCCAGGTACTCGGTCTCACAGGTGAGGACGGAGCAGCGCTCTCCTTCACCTTCAGGGTTCCTCAGGAGGGTTGAGCTGGCCGTCCCGTAAACCTGGTCACCAGGGGGCGGAGCTCCTTCAACCTCCAGACTCTCCCGCCACGAGGAGAGCGCCGACAGGCCGACGTCGTGGTGGTGGGGGGGCGGAGAAGAGGTGGGGCTCTCCTCCGTGGGCGGAGCTTTGCCGAGGAGGACGGTGTCCAGCCTGGGGGTGGACTGATGGACGAGGGCGGCGTCTTCTTGCAGCTCTTCTTCTGGTGGAGACCGGTGGTTTCGATCGACGACGATGACGAGGGTTTTCTCTCCGAGAACCTGGAAGTGTGAGACGTCCAGAAGGTTCCTCTCAGGACTCTGCTGGGGACAGACATCAGTGATGAGGACGCCGTAGACATCATTTCTACCTGTTCCTGTCTTCTACCGGTCACTGTCTCCTTCCAGGCTCTGAAGCAGTTGTCCTCTCACAGGTGCATCTGCTCAGCTTCTTCTAATGACACCTGAGCAGCTGAAGGTCAAACCACAACCATCTCCAGGGTTTCCAGAGGACAAGATGTCCAGAGACCAGCAGAGACTGGGACCATCTTTCCTGAAGATCCTCTCTGACTGGAGGAAGCCCTGGAGCAGATGTTGGAACATCTCCAGGACAGTCAGATCTCCAGGACCATCAGACCTCCAGGACCATCAGGTCTCCAGGACCATCAGGTCTCCAGGACCATCAGACCTCCGGGACCATCAGGTCTCCGGGACCATCAGATCTCCAGGACCATCAGGTCTCCAGGACCATCAGACCTCCAGGACCATCAGACCTCCAGGACCATCAGGTCTCCAGGACCATCAGGACCTCCAGGACCATCAGGTCTCCAGGACCATCAGGTCTCCAGGACCATCAGACCTCCAGGACCATCAGGTCTCCAGGACCATCAGGACCATCAGACCCAGGACCATCAGGTCTCCAGGACCATCAGACCTCCAGGACCATCAGGTCTCCAGGACCATCAGACCTCCAGGACCATCAGGTCTCCAGGTCCACCATCAGGACCATCAGGACCATCAGGGACCATCAGGGACCATCAGGTCTCCAGGACCATCAGACCTCCGGGACCATCAGGTCTCCAGGACCATCAGCCCTCCAGGACCATCAGGACCATCAGACCTCCAGGACCATCAGACCTCCAGGACCATCAGGTCTCCAGGACCATCAGACCTCCGGGACCATCAGGTCTCCAGGACCATCAGACCTCCAGGACCATCAGGTCTCCAGGTCTCCCAGGACCATCAGACCTCCAGGACCATCAGACCATCCGGACCATCAGGTCCAGGACCATCAGACCTCCGGGACCATCAGGTCTCCAGGACCATCAGACCTCCAGGACCATCAGGACCAGGACCATCAGACCTCCAGGACCATCAGGTCTCCAGGACCATCAGACCTCCAGGACCATCAGGTCTCCAGGACCATCAGGACCTCCAGGACCATCAGGTCTCCAGGACCATCAGACCTCCGGGACCATCAGGACCATCAGACCTCCAGGACCATCAGACCTCCAGGACCATCAGGTCTCCAGGACCATCAGACCTCCGGGACCATCAGGTCTCCAGGACCATCAGACCTCCAGGACCATCAGATCCTCCAGGACCATCAGGACCATCAGACCTCCAGGACCATCAGGTCTCCAGGACCATCAGTCTCCAGGACCACCATCAGACCTCCAGGACCATCAGGTCTCCAGGACCATCAGGTCTCCAGGACCATCCCCAGGTCAGACCATCAGGTCTCCAGGACCATCAGACCTCCAGGACCATCAGGTCCTCCAGGACCATCAGGACCTCCAGGACCATCAGGTCTCCAGGACCATCAGGTCCATCCAGGACCATCAGGTCTCCAGGACCATCAGACCATCCAGGACCATCAGGGACCATCAGGTCTCCAGGACCATCAGGGTCTCCAGGACCATCAGGTCAGGTCCCCAGGACCATCAGACCTCCGGGACCATCAGGTCTCCAGGACCATCAGGTCTCCAGGACCATCAGACCTCCAGGACCATCAGGTCTCCAGGACCATCAGGTCCTCCAGGACCATCAGGTCTCAGGACCATCAGGACCATCTCCAGGACCATCAGGTCTCCAGACCATCAGGTCTCCAGGACCATCAGGTCCATCAGGACCATCAGGTCTCCAGGACCATCAGACCTCCGGGACCATCAGGTCTCCAGGACCATCAGACCTCAGACCTCCAGGACCATCAGTCTCCAGGACCATCCTCCAGGACCATCAGGTCTCCAGGACCATCAGGTCTCCAGGACCATCAGGTCTCCAGGACCATCAGGAGGACCATCAGGACCATCCAGGACCATCCAGGACCATCAGGTCTCCAGGACCATCAGGTCCTCCAGGACCATCAGGTCTCCAGGACCATCAGACCCTCAGGACCATCAGGTCTCCAGGACCATCAGACCTCCAGGACCATCAGGTCTCCGGACCATCAGACCTCAGGACCATCATCAGGGACCATCAGGTCTCCAGGACCATCAGACCTCCAGGGACCATCAGGTCTCCAGGACCATCAGACCATCAGTCTCCAGGACCATCAGGTCTCCAGGACCATCAGACCTCCGGGACCATCAGATCTCCAGGACCATCAGACCATCAGACCTCCAGGGACCATCAGGTCTCCAGGACCATCAGATCCCCCAGGTCCATCCAGGACCATCAGGTCTCCCAGGTCCCAGGACCTCCGGGACCATCAGGTCTCCGGACCATCAGGTCTCCAGGACCATCAGACCAGGACCTCCAGGACCATCAGGTCTCCATCAGGTCTCCAGGACCATCAGGTCTCCAGGACCATCAGGTCACCAGGACCATCAGACCTCCGGACCATCAGGTCTCCAGACCATCAGGACCATCAGGTCCATCAGGTCTCCAGGACCATCAGGTCTCCAGGACCATCAGACCTCCAGGACCATCAGGTCTCCAGGACCATCAGACCTCCAGGACCATCAGACCTCCGGGACCATCAGGTCTCCAGGACCATCAGGTCTCCAGGACCATCAGACCTCCAGGACCATCAGACCTCCAGGACCATCAGGTCCTCCAGGACCATCAGGTCTCCAGGACCATCAGGTCTCCAGGACCATCCAGGACCATCAGACCTCCAGGACCATCAGACCTCCAGGACCATCAGGTCTCCAGGACCATCAGGTCTCCTCCAGGGACCATCAGACCTCAGGACCATCAGGACCATCAGGTCTCCAGGACCATCAGGTCTCCAGGACCATCAGACCTCCAGGACCATCAGGTCTCCAGGACCATCAGACCATCTCCAGGACCATCAGACCTCCAGGACCATCAGGTCTCCAGGACCATCAGACCTCAGGTCAGGACCATCCAGGACCATCAGGTCTCCAGGACCATCAGGACCATCTCCAGACCATCCAGACCATCAGGGACCATCAGGTCTCCAGGACCATCAGGTCTCCAGGACCATCAGACCTCCAGGACCATCAGGTCTCCAGGACCATCAGGTCTCCAGGACCATCAGACCTCCAGGACCATCAGGTCTCCAGGACCATCAGACCTCCAGGACCATCAGGTCTCCAGGACCATCAGGTCCCCAGGACCATCAGGTCTCCAGGACCATCAGACCTCCAGGACCATCAGGTCTCCAGGACCATCAGACCTCCAGGACCATCAGGTCTCCAGGACCATCAGACCTCCAGGACCATCAGACCTCCAGGACCATCAGGTCTCCAGGACCATCATCAGGACTCAGGACCATCAGGACCATCAGGTCCGGACCATCAGGTCTCCAGGACCATCAGGGACCATCCAGGACCATCAGGACCATCAGGTCAGACCTCCAGGTCCCTCCACCATCAGACCTCCAGGACCATCAGGTCTCCAGGACCATCAGGACCATCAGGTCCAGGACCATCAGGTCTCCAGGACCATCAGGTCTCCAGGACCATCAGGACCATCAGGTCCAGGACCATCCTCCAGGACCATCAGGTCCAGGTCTCCAGGACCATCAGACCTCCAGGACCATCAGGTCTCCAGGACCATCAGGTCTCCAGGACCATCAGGTCCTCAGGTCCTCCCTCTGGTCCTTCTGGTC
>JAGFBZ010002779.1:0-13395 GCA_018398805.1 Hirundichthys speculiger
TTGTTAGGTTCAAACCCCTAACATTCTGCATCAACCTGCACAAAAGACACAAGAGACTTGAGTTTTCAATCACTTGCAAGGAGAACGGACAGAGAGTGCTCAGTTACAGTCTCCAACCCGCTCTGAGTTGACTCCTGCCGAACTCCTTCTTTTATTGTCTTAGGAGTCCCTGCTTTACATGGGATATGCAGCTCTAAGGGGTTTGGGGAGTGACTAACTGCATATCTTAATCTGACCTCTAAGTAACACTGATCAGTACATAGCTGTACAATGCCCAATGTTCTCTATGCAAGTCCCAGTTCCCGGCTCTTCTCCTTCTGTTCATATGATAACTCTCACACTCTTACACAGCATGTTATCCAGCAATCACACAGCCATTTTAAAGGTGACACATACTTAACTTCTTTCAGTAGTTTCTTCACTAGGTAGGGTACAGTTTAATAGCAAATGTGTGATAACTATGTATAATGGATCCAACATTTCCCTCCTGTTTATCATATATTTGCTCAAATTCTCATCTCATTTTAACACAACCCACTTCAGTTAGATTTTTTTGCTGTAAGATCATTTACACTCAGGGTAATTTCCAAGTCGTGTTGGAACGTAATTCCAGGATGAATGAAGTTTCTATTGGAGATGGGCATGTGTTACACTGATACAGCATTTGATATCATTTTCCTGAGGCATGATATAACACATAATTTAAATAAAAAGTACAGGTGTAAGAAACTTTAAAAATAACTGCTACCACAGTCCACTTGTAAACCATGTGGTCAAGTTTAATCCTGGCATCTTCCTGGGTCTTCATATGGTTATCCAGTGTGTGACTTAGATGGGCACCACCATCAGGAGGGGTCAGTGTCATGAAGACCCCTCGGACATCAGAGGTCAAAGGTTTATGGCCTTCTACTGGTCACTTTGCACATCCGTTGGGCGTAGACCATTGGTTGACCGACAGGTTGTTGGCTGGCACTACGAATGGTTGAAGATATGAAAGGTGACATCTCCCACACCAGTATCTTGGGAGGTACTGGTAAGTCTTAGGCCCGAAGTGCCGTACCATGTCGGGTGGTGTAGGATAGCCTTCTTCGCCTGGCAACTCCAGACTTAACTCTCCTGTGTGGTTCAGAGCATGTTGGGTGGTGTAGAATAGCCTTCTTCGCCTGGCAACTCCAGACTTAACTCTCCTGTGTGGTTCAGAGCTGCGTGGTGAGGTTCCCCGCAGCCCACATCATGTCCTGTGGGAGTGAACTGTTGAAAGTTTTTTAAATCTTCTTGCTGGGTCAAACGGGTATGGTTTTACATGTGGAGTTCCCAGGTAGACACTGGATATATTCATCCCCAGTGCATTTCCTCTCAAAACGAAGGGTGTTGGTTGTGGATTCCAATCCACGGCTGTTCACACATATCAGTCTGTCATCCATCTGTGTGATTTATTAACGCTCTTTGTGAGCATATTGGTCTTCCTTCGACCACACATCCGTTGTTTCTTCCAAGGTGATTGATGGTCGAACAAGTAAGGGTGACAAATCCCAAAATGGTCCTGCACGTGGCTCCCCGCATCTTCTCCTGAGTGCCCCTAAATTGGTAAGGTTCAGTTGGTTTCTTCACCGGGTTGAGACGGTCCTGCCCTGTTGGCTAAGACCCCCTTTGTATCCGGCCTTCCACCTTACCGTCGCCGGGCCTTCTACTCAGGTTGCAGTTTGCAGTAGCTGAGATATCTCCAGCTGGGACCTTTCTGCAATCTTCACTGCTGTAGGGGTCGTCAGGAGCACACGATATGACCCTCCCAACGAGGGCTCGACCATGACTTCCTTTTGATCACCTGACATACACCAGGTCTCCGACCTTCACCAGGGTTACTGTAGGACAAAGGGAGACATTTCTGGGAGAAGATTTGCTCGCACAGATTATTTTGCTTTTAGAACCTTCCACAAGTAATCACATATTCATGTTGTTCATCAGATTGTTCAATTTCTTCAGGAAACATCAGTAACCTGAAAGGTTGGATAAATTCATTAGATCCTACTGCTCTGGCCATGGATTCTTATAGTCTTATAGTGTTTATTTCATGAGATCGACCCATCCCTCCTGTTGAGACATGGCATGGCCCATGGCTCAAAATCGCCACTGCTTTATGCAAAGCTTTTGGCTGGACTCGTAGTCCGTTTATGGGGTAAATGTCATTCTCTACATGCACTCCTTCAGAGAGCCAGAGCTTCTTTCCAGCTGCTGGTGCAGCCATTTGCATGTCTCTGAGAACTGAATGGTCAGTAATGTCCGGAGTGGACATTTTAGCGTGGAGGTTGTGCAGCTGCCTGCAGCTACTCTCTTAGCAGTTTGGTCAGTGAAATGGTTGCCTTTTGACATGTCATCCTCTGCACGGGTGTGTGCAGCACATTTGCAGACTGGACAGGCAGCATGGGGGCTTGCAAAAGTTCCTTAAGCAGCCTAGCATGAGTCACTGGTTTTTCCAGTTGACATCATGCCTCTGTGTTCCTACTGTTTTGCAAAATAAAACAGTGTGGACTAGCATATTGGCTATCTGTGTAGACCGTCAGTGATTACTTTCTGGCTAAACTACATGCTTGCGTCAAAGCAATGAGTTCTGCCACTTGTGCTGACATGTGCACTGGAAGGTGACAAGCTTCTATAACATCTAATGCAGAAAACCACAGGATACCCTGTCTGGCATATGCCCTGTGGAGTCTTAGATGAGGATCCATCTACCAACCAACCCTTACCTTTACTTAGTGGGACATCAGTAAGGTCTGGGTGTGGCAGATGGACTCCTTGAGCTGTCTGTACACCATTGTGTGGTTCCCCATCTTCTGGTGTGGGGAGTCATCATTTTATCTCTGTGCGGTTGCAACAGTGAAACCGCTGTCCATGCCATGTGGCATGCTGGGGATAAAAACTCATCTGAGTTTGCAACAAGAGTACATGCACAGCATGTGGCTCTAGCAGGGTGGTTGGGTGATATAATCTCACAACTGCTGAACTCTCGACCATGAGAGCAGCTGCACAAACTGAACACAGTGTGGCAGCGCTGTGGCCACAGGGTCTAGTTTCTCGGAGTAGAAAACAAACCATCAACCTGCTTCCATGTTTTTGCAAAAGGGCTGCAGTCATGAAACCATTTTTGCAGTCCACTGTCAAGGTGAAAGGCTTGCTGTAATCTGGCAACGCTAAGACCACTGTGGCACTCCAAAATCAAAATTAAAACATTTAAATAAAATAAAAAGATGACCATTGTGGTCATCAGGGCTGATTTCAGACTATCAAAGGCCTTTCCAATGTTCTCTGTCCATAGAACTTTATCATTCATTGCCATTAGTTTGCAATAAATAGCATCGTGCAGAGGCTGGGCTATCTCTGCATAATTTAGCACCGAGCTCTGTAATAGTTGCACAGGCCTAAAAAGGCCATCATCTCCTGTTTTGTCAGCGGTTTAGGAGCTTGGCTTCTGTTTGTGTTACACCATCTGCTGACTTTACCCATATCATGGCATTGGATTTTTGTAAATTTGGAACAGGGGTTTTAAACACAGTTTTGCAGGCCCCTGAGTCACATAAGAAACCCACATCTTTCCCAGTTACTTTAGGGGTTATCATTGGGTTTACTACAAAATCTAACAACATTGTGAAGCTCATTTCACAATCAAAAGTTCCTCTTATACTTCCATATTGAGGGTTTCCTCCTTCTTATTTCAGGATTGCCAGTCTTTCTGTACTGGTGGAGCAGATGCCTCTGCTCTGGTTCCACCAGATGAACGGCAGTCAAAATGGCCTGGCTTTGACCATGATCAGCAGGCACTTTTATTTTGTTTTCCACCTCCATAATTATAATTTTTCCACGTCTATAATTTGTTTAACTTCGGATATTCTGTCTTAGTCTTGGTTGGGGCGTCATTGATCAAACGCTAACATGGAAACATCACATTGAATACTTTAAAGGGAAAATCTCTAAATCACTCACAATCCTGTATAAATTGGGCACTGATTGTTGCCTACATGCCTTACTATGTGGAATTGTGGGTATCCACCTTTAAATTCAATTATAAAACTGTAAAAACCAGCTCTACGTATTAGGCTGATTATTATGCTCACATGGAAATACTTGTCCTAAATTCCCATGTTTTTAAATTTTATGATCTGTTTCATTGCAATTAGGTTTAGAGCAAAATCAAAAATGTTCTCAAACTAAATACAGAAGTTTTTTTTTTTTTTTTTTTTTTTTTTTTTTTTTTTTCAGTTCAGGACAGCCCTGATCATTTCAGAGGTGCTTTGCTGTACAAAAGCTAAAAAGCTATGAAAAGGAGATGTCTCTCCATTATCTGAGTTAAATTCTGGCACAGAAATGAAAAATAAATAAATAAATAAAATGGATCCTCCGACAATGTTCTCACAATCTTTAAATGGAAGAGAGGCTGCTGTAGGCCGGACTAGTGACAACTACCCAACCTTATGTGGAGGTGTGCACTGAAGTCATCAAAAGACCATAAATTCTATCATTATATCTGTTTTGATCTAATCTGTACCAACGTTCTGTCCTTGAGCAGAAGAACTGCGACCAGGTCTTGAGTTGGAAGATGAGAAAAAAAAAAAAAAACAAAACAAAACAAAAACTGTTGTGTGTACTCTTGCGATAGTGACTAACAACTAAAACGTTTCAGCCTGAAAGTGAAAGTGGAGGACTGCTTACAGCACGTCTGTAAATTGGGAATAACGTACACACAGGTTCTTTTCAAACCAAATACTTTCACAGTGCATCATTTGCTTGGGATTTTGATGGTAAGATCTCTTCCAGTTTTTTTATGTTCTATCTTTTTTTTTTTTTTTTTTTTGAGAAAAATGGTTTGTAAAGCCATTTTTAAAACTTTAAAAAAAAGATAATACAGGATAGGTTTCATAAGCAGTCTGCTTCTGCTTTTTCAGTTAATATTCAAAAGATTATTCTTGATTTAGTGATTCTGTATGAAATGTCAATACTGTGTCCAATATTTGGTCATGACTGGGTGACTGAATGAACTAAAAAACTAAACTAAACCCATTTCATTCCTTTGTGTTAATTTCTACTACTCTTTTGTTCATTCTTATCCTCTACCTCTGTAGGGGCTCCCCTACAGCTTCTAACTCTCTCTCTTCATTTTTCCTGACTCTATACCTTTCTTGCTCTTTTTTTTTTTTTGCATCTTTCTGCTTTTTGTTCTTCTCTCTTTTTCCTGTCTTTGTCTGTTCTCTCTCTTTTGTCTTTCTCTCTCTGCTCTTTCTCTCTGTATTCTAGAGTCTGTTGGAACCGTCTCGTACGCTCTGTTCTTGCAGGGATCTGGATAAGATTTCCCTGATCAGACATTTTGACTGTTCCTCTCTTATCTAATCTTCATGGTTTGTCAATATTTTGACCATATATTGACCATAGTCAATATTTTAGAAGAACATATCTTTTTCCTTACATTTCTTTTGCTCTTTTCTGAACTTTCTCAACCCTTCCTCTCTGTAAAACATCATCTCTTTTTCTTTATTTCTCTTTTGTTCTTCTCTAGACTTTCTTAACCTTTTCTCTCTGTGAAACATCATCTCTTTTTCTTTATTTCTCTTTATACATTATCTGTTCTATGTTAAATACCTCTAGTTCCTCCTCTGGACATTCCTCCTTAGCTGACTCGGCTAGTCATGCTGAAAGTTGGGAGGGTGGCCCTGGAGGTTTAGGATTTCTCCTACAGTCTCGGGCCATGTGTCCCTCTTTTCTACAAGACCAGCACGCTCTTGACCCAGGGCGAGAGGACGTTGGTCCCCTACCTCGCCCCTCGGCCTCTGCCTCGACCTCTTCCTCTTCCTTCTCTGCTATTCTGATAATACACTTCTTCTTCCTCCTGAAAGAACACTTCTGCTTTCTTACCTCTTTTGCTTTTTATCACTTTCTCTGCATGGAGAGCATGATTGATATACTCAGCCAAGGTTCCTCCACTCATTCCTATGTAGTGGCGGTTTACCCATCCACTTATCTCAGGCAGGGACCCACCATGCAATGCGTTTTTCAGCTGTTGTTGGTAGGGTCCTGCCTCATTGGGTTGATTTCGGGCATCAAGGTCCGGCTCTAACCCACTGTGAGCTTTAAAAATCTTTTCCATTTTCTTTTCATTTCTTCCACACGCACTTTTAATTTTTTGTTGCAATTCTTGTACGTTTGCGGTAGACAATTTACCATTAAACTCATACTTTTGTACCCAGAGGCATAGTGGTTGCACTGCCCCGGGGTCTTCTTTATGGACCACCTTCCAGTCTTGGTATTTTAGTTCGTTTAGTAATTCCTGTTTTTCTTTACTTTGACCTTTCCCCATTTTGGTCCAGTGGTGGTTTAACACATAGGGTGTTCTAACACTGGATTATACCCGTAGTCAGGTTGATGTAATGATTAATTAACCTTTGTGGTAAAACACGCTTCGACCTTCTCAGGTGGGTTTTCTTGCCTAATGCATCCACAAAGGCTCATTACTTATCAACCTGAATCCCATGAAATCCTCACCAAGTGGTTAGATTTCCATGCACCTTTTACACTTTCACACTTTTTTTTTTTTTTTTTTTTTTTTTATTTTAGGATCCTTTTTATACTGAGTTCACCAAGGACCTCTCTGTCCTTTACTTCTAGTAACAGAGGACTCCGCTTGACCTACGTAGATTTTAACTAGCTTCTCTTGAACTAGGGGAGTCTATTCTCCCGCGGATTTTAACTGTACTTTTCTTTTACCTAATAGAGTCTAGAATTGTCAGGGTTTTACTTCACACTCGCCCTTTTTACAAAAAGGGTACTCGCCCTTCTTACTAAAAAGGGTACTCACAGTCTCCTGCGTCCTAGGATCTTCCTTCAACCATCGGACCCCAGCCAGCAGGGGAAGAATCCAGTCCCGGAAAGGGTGTTATGCTGTGGCCACAGACTTTTCCTGGTCGTTCACCTGCACGCTGGGATCGTCAAGTATTTTGGAATCCGGCTCGAAGGACCATTTAATGTTAGGTTCAAACCCCCAACATTCTGCATCAACCTGCACAAAAGACACAAGAGACTTGAGTTTTCAATCACTTGCAAGGAGAACGGACAGAGAGTGCTCAGTTACAGTCTCCAACCCGCTCTGAGTTGACTCCTGCCGAACTCCTTCTTTTATTGTCTTAGGAGTCCCTGCTTTACATGGGATATGCAGCTCTAAGGGGTTTGGGGAGTGACTAACTGCATATCTTAATCTGACCTATCTAAGTACACTGATCAGTACATAGCTGTACAATGCCCAATGTTCTCTCATGCAGTCCCAGTTCCCGGCTCTTCTCCTTCTGTTCATATGATAACTCTCACACTCTTACACAGCATGTTATCCAGCAATCACACAAGCCATTTTAAAGGTGACACATACTTAACTTCTTTCAGTAGTTCTTCACTAGGTAGGGTACAGTTTAATAGCAAATGTGTGATAACTATGTATAACGGATCCAACAGCTGTGGTCAGATCCAGCACAGAGACAGGATGGACAGCCTTGACACTGCTGCTAACTCTCATTTCATTGTTATTTGGAGAATTCAGGAAAGTTTCTCTCATTAGATTTGTTCAGATGTTTCCAGCATCCTTCAAAGTCAAATCCAGACATACAGGAACGTTTTTACTTTCTAACAACTGATCATTAGTAGGAAACAAGAAAAGTTCAGTGTTTTAGATTTGGGAGTTTTTGGGAGTTTTTTTTACCTGCCATTATCATTGATTGGATTTAATATTATAATCTTAGTTAATGATATTTGCTCGGGGGTCATAATCTGGGTCTCTGTAAAACGCCTAGAGACAATTGTCATTGTAACAGACGCTATACAAATAAAATTGAATTGAATTGCGCCTTGATTTCAGATAAACAATCAGGAGGAGAGTGTAGACATCTGCTCCACACTCTCTAACCTGTGTGAAAATCCTCGGAGCGATCACAGCATCGGTGGATAGGAATCACCTTCGCTTTGTTGAATTTTACTCTGTCTTTTCTTTACTCTTTCTTTTTCGTACTAACCACCTCTGTAAGGACGTTATCACGTGACCTTGTTGGCCATCTTGGTCAGGGACGAGAGCACCACGTGATCTTGTCTGCCATCTTGGTAATGGACGAGCGTACCACGTGATCTCGTCTGCCATCTTGGTAATGGGCGAGAGCACCACGTGATCTCGTCCGCCATCTTGGTAATGGACGAGAGCACCACGTTGATCTTGTCTGCCATCTTGGTAAGGGACGAGATCACCACGTGATCTTGTCCGCCATCTTGGTAATGGACAAGAGCACCACGTGATCTTGTCTGCCATCTTGGTAATGGACGAGAGCACCACGTGATCTTGTCCGCCATCTTGGTAATGGACGAGAGCACCACGTGATCTCGTCCGCCATCTTGGTAATGGACGAGAGCACCACGTGATCTTGTCTGCCATCTTGGTAAGGGACGAGAGCACCACGTGATCTTGTCCGCCATCTTGGTAATGGACGAGAGCACCACGTGATCTTGTCTGCCATCTTGGTAATGGACGAGAGCACCACGTGATCTTGTATCTTGGTAAGGGATGGACGAGACCGATCTTGTCCGTCTTAATGGAGAGAGCCCACGTGATCTTGTCCGCCATCTTGGTAATGGACGAGGACCACGTGATCTTGATCTTGGTAATGGACGAGAGCACCACGTGATCTTGTCCGCCATCTTGGTATTGGACAAGTGACCCACGTGATCTCGGCTGCCATCTTGATAAGGGACGAGTGAGCACGTGATCTCAGCCGCCATCTTGAAATCCTCCTCACCCTAGAAGCAAGCTCAGTTTATCTACCACACACACACACCTACGCACACACACACACCTATAGTTTCCAGCAGACATGTATATAAGTTTACAGTGGTTTCCATTGAATGTTTTATTTGCTTATGTTTAGTTTAGTCGTCTTTTAGTAGTAGATATCAGGATCTGGATTCAAGTGTTTGTTCCTTTTAATATTTGTGTTAATAAATCCTGATATATTCTAATGAGAGAAGTTGTTTGTGGTTATTTTGTACAGTTTTGTAACATTGGCTGGTTGCAGAGGTCTGTGCTCGAACTCACACCTTCTCTGTTGCTCTATAGCGCCACACCTGGTCACAGGCTGGCACGCATAGAATAACAGCCATTTAGAGACTGATTGTGCCGTTTAGTCCTTTTTCCTGATTTATCAGGTGGTGCCCCGTTTCATTTTATTAACTTTGTTAATACCCTTCTGGTTATTAGTAGCTGTCCCTTAAGACAGTTGGTAATAACCCTTTTATGACTAAACGAGCACGTTATACATCTTATTGCACTGCAACATCCAGGTCTTAATGATTGGAACTGGAGTTTGTGACAGTCTGAACAACCAAGAACACAATTTTTCCAAATATATTGATTATATTGAGTCATTTCTCAGCAACATCTTCTCAAGGAGCTTTGTGGAATAAATTTTTGTTTGTTTTATTTATCTTTAGTAATGTGTTTGTCCAAGAAAACTTGGACAAACACAAACTTCATTTTCATGAAATCTGTGATTAACTGATTAACTGTTAATGAAATAGATTAGAGGAGAATAGACTCTGTCTTCAGGAAAGTCCACCCCCAGCATGCTCTTCTGACCATCAACAGCACTGCTGTGGAGGGTGAGGAGCACCAATTTCCTGGGTGTGCAGGTCACAGAGGAGCTCTCCTGGACTGTTAACACCACCTCACTGGTCAAGAAGGCACAGCAGCGTTTCCACTTCCTCCAGAAACCAGGAAGACTGAGAGCCCTGCCCCCCATCATGACCACCTGCTTCAGAGGCACCATGGAGAACATCCTGACCAGATGCATCACTGTGAGGTACAGAGACTGCACCACAACCTGCTGGAAGGCCCTCCAACGCATAGAGAGGAGCTGAGAAGATCATTGGTGTCTCCCTCCATGACATCTATGTGGTGGAAACTAAATATTCTTCTTTATTCCTTTGTAATTGTCCAACCATTTCAGTGAGTGAACTCTTAGTTCCTGCTACCAGACATGTGTTATGTCTAATAGCTTCAGTTCCCACATGTCTTCCACAGCTGAAAGATCTTGTTTCTGTGTGCCACATATCTTCTTTCTTGTTTCTTCTGGTGTGTCCTGTTAAAACAATTGTACTACTGATGCTCTTGGTCATTCTTTATGGATCTGCTCAGATGTATGTTTGACCCATTTGCATGCAATGATGTTAAAATGTACTGAAATCTAGTCATTGCCAAGTCTTTATTATTGAAGTTTATCCTCAGTCTTACTTAGATATTGTAGTCAGCAGGTGGTTCAAAAATAAATATAAGGTTAAAGATTATTTTTTCCACAACAGTCCTTTCATCATGGTGGTCTGATCCTGTCATGATGGCTGTGGCATTCATTTGTAGATACATAAATTAAAAGAGGACACATCCCTGAGGAGAACCAGTCAAAGAAAAAAGAACATCTGATAAAACCTCTTTCACTTTCACCTGCTGTAACCTCATTGTTAAAAAGTCCACCAGCCAGAAGATCAGAGCAACATCAATGCTAGAAGTGTTCTTGAGTCTGTCTGCTAGAATATGTGGCTGGATACAAAAGCAGAGGAGAAGTCAATAAAAAGAAGACCAACCAGAGAACTGGTCTCCTCCAGATGTTTAAAAGCATGTGTCCCTCAAGCATCGTCCACACCTTCACCAGACCTGGAAGCAAACTGGAGAGGGTCCAACCAGACCTGTAAAAGAGAGTGTTTTTCACCAGCCTCTCAAAGGTCTTCATGACCAGGGAGGGAAGAGCCTCTGGTCTAAAACCATCAAGTCTCTTTGGATTTTTTGAGTTTGAGTTTGAGTTTTGGCACTAAAACCACTGGATTAAAAGAGGGAGAAGTAACTTTTACAGGACTGTTTGCTGTCATATGGGACAACATGGGATTCAATCAGGCTGCTCTGGTCCAGGGTGTGTTCATCAATCATCATGTTGGATGATGGAGTGTTTCAACAAAGATCAACTAACAGTGTGTGAGGTCCTCTAGTGGATGTTGTGGAGTATTGTGTTGTCTTTGCTCTGCAGGTTTTTCTCCAGAGTTTAGCTGTTTCCTGTCACTGTGGTCCTCACAGCACAGTAGTACACAGCAGAGTCTGACACTGCAGCAGAGGACATCTGCAGATGGACTTCAGGTTTCTCCACTTTAATCTTCAGTCTGTTGTCTTTCTGAATCCCTACTTCTCCTGAAGCAGAGTGAGAGATCAGGAAATCTGGAGGTTTTCCTGGATATTGTCGATACCAGAAGAAATAATCTCTAGTTGTCAGTTTGGTATAATTGTAGGACAGAGTAACTTGTGTCTGTTCTAAACTGGACTCTTCATCTCTGACTGCAGTCAGTTCTTCACAGCTGACACCTAAAGGAAGACAAATCTGCTTTAGATTTAGTCCCAAAGCTCTTTAGAAATGAATGACATGTATAAGAGTTGAGACTGAAAGTGATTTTAAAGGTTCAGATTGTAACGTACCCGTTAGAATCCTGATCATCAGTAGAGAAAGTACATAATAGTCCATGTTGAATAAAGCTGATGTTTGTGGTTTGTGTGTTGAACTGTGTTGAATGTGGAAGTTTGTGTCTCTTCTATAGTTCAGTAACAGCTCAGCTCCTCCCTGAATGTCTCCGTCTCCTCTTTGATCTGGAGTTTCTCTTCTCTCTCTTCCTCTTCCTCCTGGTTAACAGACTGCAGCTTCATCTGGAACTGATTTGTTTCTGTCATTTCTTTCTTCCAGGACTTTCAGAAACGTTACTGAGATTATTGTAAGGATGGAACTTTTTTCAGGCTTTTAAATATGGTCAGGAACAGAGTCAAATCAAACATTTTAATAAAGCCATGATGGTTTCTCACCACCAGCAACAGCTACTTTGTCATTTCACCACAGATGTACCAATCTGAAGCAAACGTTCACAATGTGTGAAAGTCATGTAGCCAGGCTCTGATTGTGCCTGCACCCACCAATCAGCAAATACCAGTCTACCAGTCCAGGGCTGGCAGACTGGTATTTATATCTTTATCCATCACTCACACAGGGGTTTGGAGGTGGATTTCCTGGTTAAAAAGGTCTAGTTTCCTCTTTTCATCCTTCTCTGTTGCTCAATAGCGCCACACCTGGTTACAGGCTGGGATGTATAGAACAACAGTCAATAGAAGCTACTGACTCCTGGGGAATATGACGTGTCAGGGAGCAAATCTGACATTCCTTTGCAGACATGCACCCCTCTCTGCTGTGGCTTCCTCCAGTTATTCCAGCTAAAGTAGAGAGGGTCACCACTCATCTGACAGTCAGTGTTGATCTGTTTCTTGCTGAATTGACGGGATAATAGCCTGAATTTCTTCCCTGTGTTGAACTTACCCTCGAGCTAAATCAGTGCCTTCCAAATCATTGGAGTTCACATAGTTGCTTTCAAAAACAGGAAGTTTACATATTCCACAAAAGCTCCAAATGCAGCAGTAACAACCGGTTTGACCGGTGCTGCCACCTAGAGGACAGCATTTCTGTGGTACTTGGGGAGCCCCTATTTGAAACTGATTGTGCTGTTTAGCTGT
This sequence comes from Hirundichthys speculiger, assembly GCA_018398805.1. NCBI lineage: Eukaryota > Metazoa > Chordata > Actinopteri > Beloniformes > Exocoetidae > Hirundichthys > Hirundichthys speculiger. The sequence continues at coordinate 12,605 of JAGFBZ010002779.1, forward strand.
TGCTTCCTGATCATCAGGTGGTTCCTGTTTTAGTTTATTAATTTCATTCATAGATTTTTCCTGTTATTAATAACTGTCTAAGGACTTATTAGTAATGCTGGAATAATTATATGAGCACATTTATAGCCCCAACATCCTTCACATGCACACGTTCAGACATTAATAGCCAGTGTAAATCTTCCCTGTAGATTTAAACAAGTCTGTGTCTCAGTGGTGAGCCACACCCCCTGATGCATTACATGTTCAGATAAAGTCTGATAAATGTTTATTAAATGTAGAACAGCACCTGTCTGCAGTCTTTCAATCAGTGCTTTAACAGTGTGTGAGGACCTCTAGTGGATGTTGTGGAGTATTGTGTTGTCTTTGCTCTGCAGGTTTTTCTCCAGAGTTTAGCTGTTTCCTGTCACTGTGGGCTGCAGAGCACAGTAGTACACAGCAGAGTCTGACACATGAAGCTTCTGGATCTTCAGAGGAACTGATTTGTTATTGATTTCAGCATCAAATCTGTCTTTGTTGAACTCTGCAGCGTTATCATCCACTGTCCCATAAGTATAACGCCGTAAAATGTACATTGGAGAGTAATTTTCTTCTTGTTTGTACCAAAATAAATAGGCGTTTGAGGAAGAAGTGACTGAAAAACTACAGTTCAGAGTAAGTGTGCCTCCTTCAGCAGCAATGACATCTCCTGCTGGCTGGATCACTTTGTCTTCTCCTTTACACTCTGAGGAAGAACAGAACATGCAGAGGAAGACATGGATCAATACAGATGATTGATTAAAGGAGAACAATCA
>JAGFBZ010002780.1:0-17905 GCA_018398805.1 Hirundichthys speculiger
CTGGCCGGCTGAACTGCGTGACTGCTTCAGGAAGTGGTTCAGGTGTCCCCTCGAGGTTCTACAGCGATATAAACCCCTCAGGCTCCATTCAAGATGTGGGTTGTTGATAGAAAGTTGAGGTCAGTTCAGAGTTTGGATAAAGATTTGACAGTTTTGACACTAGAGTTTGGAGAGTTTAGAGAGACAGTTTGAAGATTTAGGAGAGTGAGGAGAGAAGGATAGACAAGAGGATGGAGCCAGTTAGGAAGAGGAGGGTATGCCCTGTGTAGAAATATTTTGGTTTGATTACTCCTAATAACCCTCCAGAATACTGGGAGCGGCTAAAATGACTGGACCCCTATGTTATATTAAAATTCAGGATCTATTCACCTGTGAGGGGGGCCCCCCTCAATCATGGGCCCCTATAATCCGTATCCTTTACCCCCCCTTTTCGGCGCCCCAGGGCGTACACATGGAATCACACATGTAAATAAAAGGAAAAACACAACCAAAATAATCAAGATTGGAGTAAACATCTTCAAAATTACCCAGTACCATGAGCCTGAGGTCAGCCACGTCCACGGATCAAACCCCCCGGACTCCGCTGAGTCCCTTTGGCGCTGCGTCTGCAGCAACCGATTCAGGTGTGAGATGACATGAGTCATGTTATCAGTAATATCAGGCACAAACGTGCAGCAACTTTCACTTACGACATGGCAGACGCCGCCGTGGGCAGCCAGCATCAAATCTAGGACCATGCGGTCCTGTAACTCCACGTTACGCAAGGCTTGGACCTCCGTTGTGACCTCAGTAAACCCCTCGGTGGATTCAGCAGTGAGATTTTCCAGATCAATCACCAGATCATCAATCTGATGGGCCAAGTTTACAGTTCCCCACCAAGGAAGTAAACCCCCCACCAATTTCGCCCCTACTGAAACACGATTACTATGAGCCGGAGCCTCACGCTTTGAAATAGAGAGGGTAGAGTAATAATGAGGGTAATTAGCATGATGATGAGTCAGCGAATCATAAATACCCACATGTGGAAGAAGTCTAGCAAGATAACACGTTCCACACCAATAGGGAGGCAGAAGTTGATAAACATGTTTGCCACAAACCCACACATGACGCCGCAAGCATCCAAATCCATCAGAACTAGGGAATAGAACTCGAGGATTATCAGTAACACCCAGATTATCAATCGGAGTGAGAAGCTCGGAGATGTTCAAATAGGACAGGTGGGGATGGGGACATCCGTCACCGTCCCGACGTCCGCATGTGGCATTCCTAGTGAGCTTACACTCACTATCCCCAAGAAACTGCCCACGAAGAGAACACGATCGAGAAAAACAAACGGGAGCTTCGTAAAGTGTCGGATTCGCGGTAAACACAGATTCATAAACCTTCTGATTCCAAGGAGGACCTGTAGCGTTTGGAAACCGTATTATAAACCCAGAATAATCAGGGACGTGCACGTTACATTGGCTCAACAGGCTTGAAACGTTTGCAACCTTCAGTCGACCCCCAGCGTCCCTAGTCGCCCTCTTAATCCCCACAGTAAACGCCACTAACACCCCTAATGTTTCCGCCCCGGTGAGCGGATACGGAGTGAGGGGAACAGCGCTGTCAGACGCATGAGGTAAGGCCGAACAAACGTAACAGCTATTTGTCACGCCCAATCCACGAGCCGTTGTTACCATCGCCCGATACCATCCGTTGCTACGGTAGTCCCCCCCTTTCGTGAGCATGTTACGACTCACGAAAGAACCCCCTACATCTACATCTCGGGTGGACCGTGACCTAGCAGGCTCCTGGTACATGAAACCAAAAACACAGAAAATTGATAACAGAAACGAAATCAACATCCTAAACATTTTCCCCATAAGTGATTCAACAGTCTCTGATTAGCACACAACAGTCCTGTATATATTGAATGTCTTCTTCTCTTCACCTTTGTTTCTTCTTTCTTCGAGCTCAGTGTGTGTGTATGTGTAAGGGTGTAAAGGGGAAACAGCCTAGGGGTCGGGAGCTGGGCCAGGAACCCTCTTGCAGTGGCTGGCGTGGATCCAAGTTGCCCGCTCCGCTATCTTAACAGCAGTGTGGGTCGTCAACAGGATCTGGAACGGTCCGTTCCACCGCCTGGCCTTCCAATGCCTTCGACCCAGGTCCCGCACCAGAACCCAATTGCCTGGCCATAGATTGTGAAGGGATCCTCCCGCTGGTACCGGCTGGGCAGCTTTCACCTGTGAGTTAATCTGTGTCAGTACAGAGTGCAGATTCTTGCAATACGACAACACAGAGTTCTCACACAATTCAGCTGATGGAAGGATGCACTTATCTGGTGCGTCTACTCCCATCGGTGGTGGTCTGCCAAAGAGGATCTCGAACGGACTCAGGTCAGCCCTCGACCGCACACGTATCCGCATGTACAGCAACACAACAGGTAGAGCCTTGAGCCAGGACAAACCTGTTTCTGCACAACACTTCGCCAATTTAGACTTCAAAGTACCATTCTCCCTTTCAACAGCACCCCCACTGGCAGGATGGTAGGCACAATGTCTCTTGAGGCTAAACCCCAAATATTTTCCTACCTGCGCCAGGGCCTTGTTCACGAAATGGGTGCCGTTGTCACTGGAGATCCTAGATGGAATTCCCCAACGTGGCAAAATCTCCATCAGCAAAGCCCTCGCCACTGTGGAACTGTCAGCCTTAGAGGAAGGGAAGACCTCAACCCACTTCGAAAACATATCAACAATCACCAAACAGTACTTCTTCCCCTCACAAGGAGAAAGTTCAACGAAATCAAGCATGATGTACTCAAACGGCCTGTCAGGCTGCGGATGAGCAGCCAGCGGCATCTTCACTCCCCCTCTCGCGTTGTGGGCAGAACAGATCACGTAGGAGCTGCAGAGCCTCTGCGCATACGAGAGGAACCCTTTTGTGAACCAGTACTTAGTCAAGGTCGACAGCATGACCCCCGGGGCTGCATGGTCCAACCCGTGAGTCAGCCTAGCAAAATGGGAGAAAAAATGTTTAGGCAAACACGGTCGTTTGTCACCTGCACGCCACACGCCACCAACCAGACCACAGCCGGCCCGCCGCCACAACTGTTTCTCATCTGGGGAAGCAAACGTCTGCATCGCGCATAGAGACGTGACCACGTCATCTCTCCCTGGGGAAGCCACTGCAGAGACAAGAGAATAGTTAACAGGAGAACGAGCAGCCACCTTCGCAGCCGCATCCGCACGAGCGTTGCCTGCGGAAATAAGAGCATGAGCATGAGCCGGACATTTACACACAGCTATGGAACTGGGCAGGAGAATGGCCTCCAAGAGAGCATTCACCTTATCCGCGTTCAGGACAGGCTTCCCGTCGGACTTCAGAAATCGCCTACATCTCCAAATCGCTCCAAAGTCATGACAAACACCAAACCCATACCTGCTGTCCGTGTAAATCGTGACGCTCTTCCCCTTTGCCAATCTGCATGCCTCAGTCAAAGCCACCAGTTCAGCTACTTGGGCCGAACACTGATGCGGCAGGGAGCCGGATGCCAGAACCTCATGGTCTGACACGACTGCGAACCCCACTCTGTTCCTTCCTGTGCGCTTATCCCTGAACGCTAAACCATCTACAAAAGCAGGGATTCGAAAACAGGTGTAATTCCCATCACCGCCTCCGCTTTTAACGGATATTGTTGTTGACACGGCCTAAAATCAGACTTTGGTGTAATCACAACTGGTTCAACGTTTCTGATTAACCCTACATCGTGTGGACCTTTTGCCCATAACGTCGACGGGACGCTCTGGAGTGCTGGTATTTGGTCAAACTCAACATCAGTAAGCAGGCAGAAATCCATATCTTCTATCAGGTGAACACACCGCGTCACGTGTGTCCCCAAAACGAACGGCATACGATATTCTTTTCTGCCGGCACTGTAAAAAACAGCTGGGTCAGGAGTCGCCTCCCAGTCACCTGCCTCCACACAGTCAGTCAGAAAGGAGCCCACGTCAGTCCAGGTGTCATCCAAGCCCTTTGAGAGGGCCACATGTGGGCGCAGTCGCCTGAATCATTTGCAACGCCCTGCAGGCAGATCATAATGCACATCAGAGCAATCACAAGCGGTAAACAATTTTCCCTGACTCTGAGTCAAGGTCACTGACAACGCGCTTTTGTGCGTTGACCAGTACAAATGTTGTGTTATCAATCTCTCACAAATTGTCCCCTCCCGGTACCATTGCTGTTCGTAAACAGCATCAGGCCCCAGGGACAAATGTGACGTACAATTAATTGCACCGCTTGGGGCAAACTCAGTCCCCGTGGGAGAAACGACCCCGCGCACTGCCTGTAGCAGATGGCTGGTGATTTCACCGACGGGGAGTTTCCAATTATACACATACAACGGGGTGTTGACAGACAACTGCACAAACCAGTGAACATCATTTAAATCTAATTTAGTTACCTTGAGGCCTTCTGGCGTTGAAACAAGTGATAACCCCAGGTCACAGATCAGATCACGTCCTAATAATGACACAGGACAATGTGAAGAGAACAAATGAGTGTTTAAATTTCTTACCATCAGTATCGGTACAGCCCAGTGGAACTGTAAAATTCTCACGGACAACGTGTCCCGTGGCAGAGACAGAATGGACATATCTGCCACTCAACTTCGGTGCAGATGGCAGATCTGCTTCCCGAATAGCAGAAATCGTCGCACCTGTGTCAACTAAAAAAGTTACTGGGGAATCAGAAATAGACAATGTCATTTGGGGCAAATTTTTAAAACTGGCGTGTCCCAGTTTCACATAACTGGATGTCAGAGGGTAGTACCTTTTTCCAACCGCTCGATGGTGCCAGAAAGCTCAGCAAGCAGATCTTCATTGCAGTTTGTAGATGGCAGAGAATTGTGTGACACGTTATCAGCAGGTGTCAGTGTGTGTGTGTGTCACATTTAGCAAGCAGGTCTTCATTGCAGGTCGCAGTGAGAACATTGTGTGATGCGCTATCAGTAGGTGTGTCATCTGACTCCGCCCCCGCGCCCGTGGCAGAGTCCACATGACGTCAATCCTCAGTCCCCGCCCCCGCTGGGCATTGTGCCACCCAATGTCCTACCTCGCCACACTGAAAACAGGCGTCCCTCCGGCTGGCCCCTCCCCGGCCCCGCCCCGATCCTCTGCCGCGGGGTGGGAAGCGGCCACGCCGGCCCCTTCCGCGTTTGAATGGAGCCTTGCTTCATCATAGCCGACACACGTTTTCTGCAGTTCATCCACAATTTCACGCTTTAAACCCTTCAGAAATGAATTACGGAAATGCTGCTCCCACACCGTCGCTTCTGCCTTTCCAGCGTATCCCTCTGGAGCGTCTCCCATGCTGGATGACTCGACATAAACGTTCCAAAAGCGAACATAAAAGTCGGCAGCTGACTCGTCCTCTTGTTGCTTACACTGATCAATTTTCAATAAATTCACCTTAGATGGAAACACAGTCTCAATGCCTTTTGCAATAGCTTCAATTGCCTGTACATACACGTGGTTGGCAGCCCACTCAACCTCCTCGCAGCCTGCATCATCTTTAGGCACGTACAGCTTCAGATTATTCCAATCTATGGGCTTTAGCCTCATGGCTAACAAACGTTTTAGCTCAGTCAGAGTCGAAACTCTCTGCAAAAGGCACGGAATTCCTCCGCAAATCGCTCACCTGAGTTGTGCGGGTCTGGGAGTCTCGCTGCTGCCTCTTTTATCTCCGTTAATGTCCAGGCTCGGAACCCGAGTTGAGCCCCTGACGGTCCGCCGACTTCAAACATCGGAAGCAAGGCCACCACTTCCTGCTGCTGCTGCTGCTTCTTCGTCTGGCCCCGCGTGGTCACGGCTCCGCTCGTCGTAGCGCCCCCCGGCGCTGGCTCAGCCTTGGCGTCCTGCTCAGTCTTTGCAACCTGCGGAGGGGGAAGAGCGGATAGGGGGACAGGGTCCGCGTCTTCTCCCTCAAGCGGAGGCGGAGAATCCTCCTCGCTCGCCGGGCTCGCGGCAGCTCGAGCCAGACGGGCGGTTCCATCCACGTAGCCGTCTAGGTCATAATTCACCTGTGCGCACTGAAACGCTCGGGGCAGAGCAGACGTGACCGGCGGCGCGTGTGTGTATATGTCGTACAGAAGGAAGCGCTAAGGCTGGCACAGGGGCTGGAAGGGCTGGATATAGTTTTTTAGAGAATATAGTTTTTTACTCTGACTCTGGGGAATAAAATTCTTATTGGCCTCGTATTTAGACAATTCTGACAAAACGGTAACACAGTCAGGCGCAGAATCAGAACACGGAAGCTGATTAAGCTCACTTTTATCCTGCTTTTTAAGTCTCCGTTCAGCCTCTTCTCTAAATACCTGGAGCGCCGCTCTGTAATTTTCCAAACTCTTCCAAACGGCAGTATTCATTTTCTTTTTTTTCTTAAGCTCCGCTTCGCACATGCGCAACCGCATTTCCACCTGATCGAGAACGCACAACGACAACGAGCCCGCTTTCGGGAAATCATAATCTTTAATCCACATTCGCACACTCGTCTGCCATAAAACCCCGTACCTGGCTCTCATGTCATCAAACAGATATCCCTCTAACAACAAGTCCTCCCCGCGCTGCTTCGACCCAGCCTGTCCCATTCTTCACGTGCGTCTCAACACCGGACCTAGTCCAGGCTCTATATCCGCGGAAGCCGCCCCCCAGGTGCAGGTACCTGTCTTTCGCCTCTGCACGATCGTCACCGTGCGCGAACCATACTAATCCAATGACCCCTGGTCAACTAATCTGTCTTTTCGGCTGCGACCTACGCAGACCGGCGGCCCGGCTATTTCCCTTCAGCCGGTAACCCTGGGCAGGTCTTTCTCTGAGCTTCCCTCCGTGACCGGGCACCAGCCAGAGACAGAAAACTGGCGTGCTCACGAGTCCACGGACGAGCACGCACGCGTCAGGGACAGACGGCCACAGAGCACACACACAGAAGCAGGCAGGGACTACACAGCTGATACTAAACTCCACAGTGCACCGCCACACGTCAGTGAATAAAATATACAATTTTCAAAATCAACTCACCAAAGCACAGCGGTTCCGTCGGAATTCTGCCAATGTCCCGGTCCAGACGCCGAAACCCCTTCACGAGGCCGGATTTCCGAAAAATCCTATGGAACTTGCGGCCGTGAGGAGCTACTCTCCCCCGATCCAGGACCGCAGGGAATGGGCCAGCAGACACAAAACAGAAAACGACGCAAAAACAACAAAAAGAAAACCCAAGGACGCCAACTGTTATATTAAAATTCAGGATCTATTCACCTGTGAGGGTGGTAATAAGGTGCAGTGGTGTAGCATTCAATTCAGCTGTTAATTAAGGCACAAAAAACTGACGCAGGTGCACAGGGAAGTTTATTCAGATCTTCATGAGAGCCAGGTCAGAAACAGAATGCCAAATGACACAGGGTGAACAGTGACTTAAGAAAACAGTTGCATCAATAATCTGAAGGCTAAGTGGTAAACAGCATAACCTTGATCTTATTCAGACACACGTCAAACTGCAGACAAGCTGACGCCTAACATCATAACAGCACAGTGGCCTCGTCTGAGACGAGTTTAAGCGATGAAAAGTCACGCTTAATCAAATGTCATCCAGCCCTGTCAGCAATTTACTCCAGGATTAAGAGGTTAGGAAGGCCTCAGAAAGCCTGAAATAAATTTTTAATATCACACCCTATGATGCAGCAGTGGGTGGATGTGCTGATTTCCATTCCAGCAGAATTCTTCTCCGGGCAATGAGAGTTGAAAAGGCAAACACATCTTTAATTTTATCTGTCATTGTTATACCTTCCCCTGGGACTCCAAAGATGCATTTCAGCATTCAGGAACCCCTCTTCAAAAAAAAACTAAGATGACTGCTGTTACATGTTTCGTTGCTCTGGAAGAAAACATCTGCTCTCCACAGGCAGTTTCTTCTGCGTCCACTGGTACTGCTGACTGGACATGAAAATTGAAGCCAGAGGAACCAGAGGGATACTTTGATTTAAAGAGGGAAAGAGTTAGAATTGCTGGCCAGAGTATAAAAGAGCAGGATTGACATCAAGAACAGGGGTGGCCAACTCCAGTCCTCGAGAGCCGCAAACCTGCATGTCTTAGATGTTTCCCTGCTTCAGGCCTCCTGATTCACATGAATGGTTTGTTAACAGACCTGGATGACATGTTGATGATGATCATTTATTTGAATCAGGTGTGTTTTGGCAGGAAACATCTAAGACATGCAGGGTTGTGGCTCTCAAGGACCAGGGTTGGCCACTCCTGATCTAGAATGTCTGCAAGTATTGGTTTATAATCTGGACAATTTCATTGTTGGGTCATGTAGGGGTGCATGTGTGCACCCCCAGGAATGTGTATTTTAATGATTTTTAAATTTGGGTCTGTCATTTGTTTCTTTTAGGCATGGTACTGACTGCCATTTATTTTAGTTTAGTGTTTTAGACTTTTGATTGTATTTTACTTTTTAATGTTTTAGATTAGTTCTTAGAATTTTAACACTCTGTTCCTCTCTTTTCTAGTGTTGCAGCTGGTGTGGCCTTCCACTTGCTGGTGTGGTGGTGGCACTGAGAGTCCACTTTAAAGGGTGATTTGTTTGCATGTTTAAGTTTGTATCTTATTTGAAGTATGTTGGGTTTTGTTTCTTTTAGACTCTCAGTGTCCCAGGTAGTGAGTGGTTGGTCTCCCAGCCATAACAAGACTATCTGTCATCTTGTTTTTCTCTGGCTTAGTTCTTATATACTTTAAGAAATAAAGACAGTTGAGTTGACCCACACTAACCGCCGTGGCCTCTTTAATTGAAGCTCCTGCTTACCCTCTTGGTCACACTAAATAACTTATCTTTATGGAGAGCAAAATACTAAATATATCTTGTTAAATGATACTTAGAAATAGTTAGAAATAAGAGCAACTTAACATTAAAATAACACTAAAATTAATTTGCTCCTTATGTCAATGTATGTGTATGTTAAAAAAAAAAAAAAACTTTAAATATCCCAAAAGATTTTGCTCTTCTTAAAAATATCTCCTGTCAAAATTATACAAGTTAGAAATATGAACTTGTTGAAAACCTGGAAATATACATAAAATGTGTTCTTTTAAGCAATAACAATTCAAATCATTAAGTGACAACACATAGTCCACATAAATGTTAATCTCTTCCAGCAGGCCATCGCCGTCTGTGACTCCACCTGATTTCAGCGGAGCACGGGAGAGCGTGTCTGCGGTTGTGAGGCTCTTACCTGGAACATGTGTGATGGTGTACCTGTACCTCATGAGTCTCATCCTGAACCTCTGTAGTCTAGGAGGGAGAGTGTCCCATGCCTGTCCACCCAGCAGGCTCACGAGGGGCTTGTGGTCTGTCTCCAGCTCGAAGCGAAGACCGATGATGAAGTCGCTGAACCTTTCACATGCCCAGGTCAGGGCCAGCGCTTCCTTCTCCACCTGTGCGTACCTCTGCTCCGTGCTCGTGAGTGCTCTGGATGCGTATGCCACCGGCGCCCAGTTGCCCTGATGCTCCTGAAGAAGAACCCCACCTAGGCCATATGAGGCGTCGGCTGAGATTTTCAGAGTTCTTCAGGTGGATGACAGTTCTTTCTTGAGACCGTTGAATGCTTTGCTTTGCTCTGGGCCCCAATACCACTGGTTCTTTTCTGATAACAAGTCCCGTAGCGCTTTATCTTTTTCAGCTAGGTTGGGCAGAAATTTACCTAGCTGGTTCACCATGCCCAGGAAGCTCCTGAGCTCACTGATGTTCTGTGGCGGATCCATCTCTCGCACAGCGCGTGTCTTTTCCGGGTCCGGCCTGACTCCCTCTGGCGATATAATGTAGCCGAGGAACTTCACCATTGTCTTGCTGAATTCACACTTGGCCGTGTTCAGAGTGATGCCTGCCTCCTGCGCCTTTTGCAAAACTGCGTCATGCTCAGCCTGCGTGGACCCCCAGATTAAAACATCGTCCATGTGGCAGACTACTCCTTCTAGCCCCTCTGTCAGCTTCACCATCTGGTTCTGAAAATGTTCTGGCGCTGACGAGATGCCAAATGGTAGGCGATTGTAGAAGTAGCATCCGAATGGGGTAATAAACGTTGTGTAATGGGCACAGTCTTTAGTCAGTGGTATTTGCCAAAACCCCATGTTGGCGTCAATTTTTGAGAAGAACTTTGCTCCTGAGAGCATACCTAGAGTCTGGTCCACTGACGGGAGGATGAACTTTTCCCGGCATACAGCTTCATTCAGTGGAGAGAGGTCGACACAGATCCTGACCTCATCTTTTGACTTTTTTGGTGCCACCACCATGCCGGAGCACCACTCAGTTGGTTCCTCGATCCGGCTGATGACTCCGAGCCGCTCCATGCGCTGCAGCTCCTGCTTAACTTTTCCCATCAGAGGTAGTGGGACACGTCGTGGCACTTTCAGAGACACAGGCTTAGCGTCAGGTTTGAGCTTAATGGTGTATGGCTGTTTAACTAGTCCTAGGCCATCACACAGCTTTGGGTAAGCCTGTTTTACAGAGTTCATGTCAATACTGTCTATCATTGCTACCAGCCTGAGGTTGACTGATGCTGGACGGCTCAGCAGAGCTGTGGTCAGGTTTTTCACGATGTACAAGTCCTCTGTAATGTGCTTGTCACTGCAGTGCAGCACTTCTCTGGCCACCCCAAGATGCCCCCCCACATATCTGTCTGTACACCCGCTCAGGTATAACAGTGACGTCAGCCCCAGTGTCTATTTTAAAATGCACTGTAGTGTCTCTAACCGTCACGTCTACTGTTCATGCCTGTTTGCCTGTGTCTACTATACCCAGAAAAATGTTCTCCTCTGTGTCCACCGACACTGCGCTCACATTCTTATTAGACCTACACACTTTACTGTAATGTCCACGTTTCCCGCATTTGTGACAATCGGTTCTTTGCGGGGCAATTGAAGGCTGCATGAAATGGCGTCTTACCACATCTCTGGCATGACTGTCCTGCCACCTGTGTGTGGTGTCTGTCCTTGGCCTGTTTAGCTGGTTGTTTGTTTTTCCAGGCCGCCATTTTCCTCTCTTTGTTTCCACGGACCGCGTCCACAGCCGCTTTGCTAGCAGCATGCGTCATCTCACCTCGAATGTCCGTCTGTTGCCTTTTAATGTCCTCTGCTTGTCTGACCATAGTGATGGCTTTCGCTAAGTCCAGCTTTCTCTCCATCTGCATCCTCTGCGATAGTCCGCTGTCTCTGATGCCCACCACTATCCGGTCACGTAGCAATTCCTCGCGAAGTGCCCCATATCCGCAGTCTTCAGCGAGAGCATACAGAGCGGTGATAAACGAGTCAGCAGATTCTGTCGGCCCTTGCGTTCGCATGTTGAATTTGGCTCGTTGATATATCACATTCTTTTTAGGCACGAAAAAGTTCGTAAATCCTTCTTTCACAGAGTTGTACTCGAGTAATTGTTCGTCTGTTAGACTTAGTCCTCTCAACACGTCGTCTGCCTCGTCTCCCATGCAATAAATCAGTGTATTCACCTGATTAGCTTGCGAAGATTTATACAAGTCACTGGCCACTCGGAAGCGTTCAAAACGTCTTATCCACTTTTCCCAGTCCTGTGGCTTCGAAAAGTCGAAGGATTCCGGAGGGTTTATTGAGAACGTAGCTGAAGCCGTAGTCCGTGCTTGGGCCTGTGGAACGGCTTGCTGCTCTTGCGCTGCCACTTGTTCCTGCTCCTCTTGCGACATGCTTTCAGTCCACCGAACTAACTAAACTTTACTTTTCTTCTCTCTATCCTTCCTAACAAGCCACTTCTGACACCATGTCGTGTTGGGTTCTTTTTATAAAGCCACTGACGACAAGACCGGGTTTCTGCTGCTTCCATTTATTCCAGCTGCCATTCAACTCTGCCTTACTTGGCACCACTGTTGCCAACTCTCCAATGAGAAAAGTCGCTAGAGGTTGTCCCGGAAGTCGCTAGATGCAACGGACGGACACGGTCGGACGGGGGGGGGGACTTGAGTTGTCTCGCGCGGGGGGGCGGGGTGTTTGTGGCTGTGCACTGTGCCCGACAGAGAGAGAGAGAAGCGCGGCTTGCGAGGCAGACAGCAAGTGATGGCTTCAAACCTAGCGGTTTGAGTGCGCGTGAGTCGCTAAATCACCAGAAAAAGTCACTAGATTTGTCGCTAGTCGCTTTTTACAAATTAAGTCGCTAGGGGGGTCTGGAAAGTCGCTAGATATAGCCACAAAGTCGCTAAGTTGGCAACACTGCTCGGCACCAACATTACAGGCAATCCCCCGGTTACACTGCCCCCTACTGTCCTGGCGTATGTTAGCACATACCTTACACCACATACATCACCGATGATAACAATATGGCCATATTCCCTGGAAATGAGGGTCAATTCAGATCTGTTGACCTTGCACTAAGGGGGCATTATGAGGTGCATGGAGAGAGCGATGATGTCACTGTGCCTGGACCAGTCCCTACCCGCTTCTCCTTCCGCCGACCAGCAAGTGCTGGTGCGGGCTTGGCTCATAGCTCAGCATCAACTTCAAGGCCCTCTCCAAGAGCACCCATGGTAAGACATTTCAAAGGTGACCAAATACTTTAACATATCGGGCAGCTGTGTGTGTGTGTGTCTAAATTGCTGTGAATTTTATATGTTCTGTCTGTATTACATGAATGTACAATGAATTTCAAAATGACTTTCATCCCCAGGACCATCTTCATTGCTGATCTTGAGGTTGGCAAGTTGGAAACATGCAAAACTCTGACAGTTAGATTTTCCGAATTTGAGGCTTCTATCATGGGCAGTAAATGATGCCCTTGAACAAGAGGAGTCGGTCATAATCACCGATGGTCAGGGAAACCAGATCTTGGACACAGAGGGAACAAGAGGTAAATTAACAAATAACAATGAAAATGTATAACCCTCTGGTTTTAAAAAAACCACCCCAATTTTCTGAAATTTTGTACCGGATTGTCTGCTGCATTGGCTGCACTGGAAAACATACTGTGCTCGTAAAACTTAACAGTATGCAGTTGTGCTTATGCTGTTCTTCAGTGTTCAGTTTTTTCCACTAGAATAATGTTTTTTGCATTCAAAGTACTTATAACTTTTAAAAATGTTTAAGAGGCACAATGTTGCTTTATTTTGTCTAAATGATCAGTGTGGTAAGAGCCAAAGTACCTCATATTTGCACTATTTTATGTTGTATATTTTCGCACTGTTTTCCAGAAAAACTTGGAATTTTATACAGTAAGACTCTGTTGTTTGTGCAATATTTTTCTATGCCTTTGTAAGCCTCAAAGTTAAATAAAACAGTTCAAAACAGTTATTTGCCAAATTATTCAACTGACAACTTAAGGACATGACAGCTTTCTAACAGTCAACAAACTACATCCAGTTTTTTTAATATGTAAAAAACAGACCAAACGGTCTGCTCAGTTACTCAAGAACACCACATTTTGTGATAAATTACAACAGTTTTTTGTTTTTTTCTCAGGCATATCTTGCAGTCACATTCATTAGGAAAATTAAAGCATGTTTTAAGGTGAAAGGGAAATAAAACAACAGAAAATGTAACTCATTTTAATATTCTAAGTATGTGACACACAAGGAGTCGGACTCTTGATGTAAAAACTACCTAATAATAACATGGACAGTAAGGCTTACAAATCAGAACAAAGGGTATTATACAAAAATATGTAGAAATGAGTATGAACACATAAGGGCACCAAACTTATATTCTCAAATTACAAATGTATATGATCTTTTACAGCCCTCACCCTTGTTGGTGTGGTTTGGAGGTATGGTGGCCTGCTGAGGTTTTGTCTGTATCTTGACAGCATCTCTTGCAGGTAAAGACACAGGTAAAACTCCCTCCCGTGATCAACCCGAACTTGGTCCCACATGGTTCAAGACTGCAGATCTGGAATAAAATAATGTTTACATGGACTGCTCTGAATTTAACTCATTCAATAAGAGTATGTATTTAAAAGATAATTTTATGACAATAATAATGGTAGTTGTGAATATATTCACCTGTATACATCCTCATAAATCACAAGATTGTTTTTCACTGGTATGGTTGAATGGCCAACAACTTTGCTGCTGTACCCATCAACAGCCAAAACATGAGTAACACCAAACATTCCAAGCTTTTCATTTTGGTCTATATGAAGTTTATGACCCATATATTCAGCATGGTAAGGAATTGGATTTAAGTTACGAGCAGCCTGGGGAAAAAAAATGAAATAATTGGCACACCTTCATAAAATGTTTTTATAAACAGCAAACTGTATGTATATATTAACAAAAATGACAAGTACAAATACTGTAGTTCTTTTAGTTTAGTTTACTATCTTGACATTATCTGCTTAATATGAACCTTTTAAAGCAAACGCATCACCTGATGGCGGAGTTCATGGTTTGGCTGATGGAGCTCTCTCAGGGTTTTCCCAACTCGACCTTCTCCCGCATGCAGCCCCAGTGTAGACAGATAGCCGGTGTTCTGAAATTTCTTCCTACCTAAAATTTCTTCCTACCGTAGCGGAAAATTAGCCTTATCTGTCATTTTTTTCCTGCATTGTAACAATATCCTAGCAGCACATATATCTGCTCTCCTACGTGTTTTGGATTCTGCACAAGAAAAGCAAGCAACAAAAATGAAATATTTAGCTTAAGGTTTTTGCAGAAAATGTTCAGATGTAACTTTAAAAAGTAATCATAAGTCACTAATTTATTTACGCATTTTTCTCGCGTAATGTAACGGATCACAATTATGTTTGAGATTTATCGTCTTGCCAACGAATGTACGACAAACCGTGTAAAGTAACCTCCTGAACAAGGTTTAATACAGCTGGAAAAGCTCATTCACTCACACACAGGTATATGCATTATAAAGACGTGCATCTGATTTGTCTGTCAAACCTACGCAACATAAATACCGTGCAGACAAAGTATTAAATGTTAGGCATTCAGAGTATTTGATTTGTCCCTCAAACGTATTTTAAATACTGTCCATACAAAGTATTAAAAATACAAGAAACTAACCTTTTCTCTTCCGTGGTAACGGTCATGCAGCAGAATATTATGGCCTTCTGAAGTTGCTGCTATACGCATGCGCAGTCAACTCGGGTAGGAAGAAATTATGAGTAGGAAGAAATTTCACAACACCCGGTCATGAACTTCCGGCCATATGATGGTCCTGTCTGTCATGAGATTACACATTTACTGTTAGTGTTTTCTATATAATATCTGCAATACACTATAAAGCATTTGTAAATGAAACCTCACCTCATATATAGACCGAAGCAAAGCGCTCTCCAGCTCTGCGTCTGACATCAGTCTTTTTCTCCTGAGATCATGGCGAGCACAGAATCTCCTGAGGCTCATTTCTGAGCATTGCAGGACACCCATCTGCTGCAACGCGCAGGACATTTCGGCGTGTGTCAACCCGCTGTTGAATAAGTCCTTTATCAAACTCGTATGTGCTTCCAACGCCGCCATGCTACCCAAACTGCCGCGCACAACACCATTTCCGGGTCACGTAAACCCATTGTGCGCCGGCCCAATTGAATATTAAAATCAAATTCAGTCCTGTGGAATCCGTTTTTTGATTTCGTATTTTTGATCCAAGTCTTAAATTGAAATACAAAAATCCAGGCATTTTTTCGTTTTTTTGTGTTAGATTAAAAAACAAAAAACAAAATAAAACGTCCATTTCTCCTTTTTTAATTTTTGATTGACAATTGAAAATGGAAAGAACGAATGATACGCGGATTCAAAATCATCAGACATCTCCTCATTTTAAATGTTTAAAGTTAGGGTTCAAAATAGATGCTGTATTGCTGTAGTGCCGACAGATCATCCTAAATGTTACAGACTGAAACTTTTAACTGCTGTAAACTTCAGCATTTAAGACAAGAGCGTGGAGGAAAAGTGTTGTTTAATAAAATATCTCAGATATCTTTTGTGAAAGGCTTATTATTAGACTGTACAGAGAGTAAAAGCCACAGACCTGGATGTAAGCTCAAAAAACAAACTCAATCTTTAAATAGAGAGGATGAATTATACTTCAATAAACATGACAGATAGGAGCTCAGTCTTAACTGTACAGCCAGCTGACATCCACATGAAGCTTATTTACTTAAACTTACAAATTACCTGTCATAAGTACTGATCAACACAATGTGTTTCAAAAACAAACAGAGTTCTTTGTTTAATATTGTTGTGTGAGTTTCACGGTGGTTCCTGTCAGCAAGACTGACTACACGTGCAAAAAGTGTAACGGAACGTATATAAAACCCCAACCCAGCAATATGATTCTCAGTGATGGTGTGACCAAAGATAAAGTTTTGTACACAAAGCAGTCAGACTTCTCACCACCACGCCGGTATAACATACAATTGTGTTATTACTTTTGATTTGCGCTGGAAAAAGGAGTGTTTTCTCTCGAGTTTTTGTTTCCCATGATGCTTTGCGCCTCCCAACAGCGGTACTGTCACCTCAAAGCGAGAAGGTCTGGGGTTCGAATCCGCAATCCATCCGCGTCAAACGGTAGACGCCCTGTCATGTCACCCACCACGACGTCCATTTGTTTCAAACGCTATCAATACCTTCAAAGGGAATTTGTCACGTGTAATGGGTTGATAATGACTTTTCTATGTTTATATCCACCCAGCTACTGCTATTGAAAACGAAACTTAGGCTCAGTAGGTGTTTTGTCACCATTCTGTGGTCGGCCACTGCATTGAAAACGTTGATTCGAGCACACCAGTCACGTGACCATTGCCTTTTTTTTTTTCCCCACAGCAAAAATAAAAATAATATACAAAATTGTCTGCATTATATCGTATTAATTTTTATTGTTATTGATGCGCACGCAGATTAGCATGGCTCCCTGTCTGTCTGTTTTTGGTCCAATTTCTTTTTTTTTTTTTTTTTTTTTTGGTTTTTCATCCCTTTTTGTCCATTTTTGGTTCGTTTTCGTTTTTGTTTTTTTTTTTACGGTTTTTCAGAGTCACCAAATAAATGACTAGTTCCCATCGTCTTTTCTTTATTTTGTCATCACAGAATAATGACAAACACCTACCGGGTAGACAGTATGCCAGCTACTCGCACCATTCAAGCCTCTGATTACACGTGACTAATTCCCTTTGAATGGACTGATAGCAAACAGGTGCACCAACAGGTGTGTGCAGCCATGAATCCTATAAATTCACAAACGTCAGTCCAGTTTTCCAAACAGCTCTTGCAGTTACAGGAAGACACCTCTAAGCTGCTGTTGGATTTAAGAAGTGACTTCAGAACTGAGGAGATGGGGATCCTTTTCACTGTGGTGGGTCTGCTCCACGTCTGGGGTCTGGTCTTAGGTGAAGGTAACTCACCATGGCTTGCTTACTGTGCATGAACGTCTGCTCTGACGCTTATGGAGTAAAACAAAAGTGTGCATGCATACGTTTGTTTGTTCTTTAATTCCTTCAGGATGTAGCAGGGAGCTGCTGAAGGACCAGGATTTCCCTGGATCAGACATGGAAACCCTGTACTCTCCTGATGCTGAGCACTGCCAGCACCTGTGCACCCAGCACCCCTCCTGCCTCTTCTTCACCTTCATTCGGTCCGACTGGACCACAGATGACAGGTCTGCCTTACAGTGATAAGATACAAATGTGATCTTTCCACCTGAACTTGTCTTCAGTTTTTGCTTTAAAACTTTAATTGTTTCAGTTAAATACACACACGCACCCACATAAAAAAGCAGGATGCTGATCTGTAGACTAACCCCTGGGTCCTCTCCCTCTCTGCAGGCACTTCTATGATCTCAAATCCACTTCCTCTGGGCAGCCCGATTCCAGACTGCACTGCTGGGTGTCACCTCTGGCTTTTCCTGAAACAGTGCAACCCAGACCC
>JAGFBZ010002783.1:0-15985 GCA_018398805.1 Hirundichthys speculiger
AATTTGCATGCGTTCATGTGGGCAGCTTTTGAAAATGATCTAGACCGATTTAAACTGTTGTCTATTTAGATTAATTTTATAGAGATACTTAAACTAAATCCGTTTTTTGCATTATTTTAAAATTAAGAAAAACACTAACAGCAATGTCAAACACTTGAACAATATCCTTTTTTTTACTAGAATGCAAGTTGCATGGAGCTCATTCTCGGCCCTGTAGTAAAAGGGAAACAGCGTGTATGCCAATCAGTAAAGAAAAAAAAAAAAAACGAATGAAAATGTTCTGTAAGAAACCATGAGATGTTATATTGGAGGCAACAGCTGTCGGTGAAAAATGATTTTTTAGTTATTTGCAACACCTGAGTAAGACCAAGCAACATATGAGTGTATCTGAGATAAATAGCCTGTGCAGCTATCTGCATTGGTCGGCGTGCACACATGTGCCTTAAATAATGCATGTGGCATAATGATTGCAAGGCATGCTGAAATACACAGTGTGGCAACCAGGCAGACATTACTGATGAATAAGTAATGGATGGCGTCTGACTCCATATATACACACATACACACACACACACACACTCAAGGCATGCATACACTTCCTAACCACAAGCCTGTTCAAACTTGTGGGGGATGAAGACAGAAACCCTTTTTTTTTTTTTGCTTCCTCTGCTCTTGTCTTCTCCCTGCTTGTTACAGAGATGGGGGGATGGTGAGAAGTAGGGAGGAGGTCTGCTTTTTTCATCCATTTCCCCAGAGAACCCCGGACCTGACTCCAAATATGTGAGATACTGAGTCCTTTATTATTGATTTGAGTTATTTATAATACACACAGTCACCCCTCCCCTCCCCCGCTCTCACATTTGTCTTGTACTCACTCTCTCTCTCTCTGCCTCAATCTCATTGGACTCTCTCTCTTTTTTTTAAAGGGGGGGGGGGACAAATTTGTTGTTTCTCTAACTCATTTACAGATCAGGATCTGGGAAGATAACTGTATGATTTGAAGAGATTTAGTCTTTTCCATTCAGTTTTGTTAGTGGCCCCTAAAATGAGAGGAATCACGTGTCACCAGTTGTAAATGAGCTGATCTTTCATCTAAATAATGAAGCCTGGACAAGTTACATTAACCAGTTTTATTTTTACTTAAAAAACTGATTAAGATGATAAAGATTACCAGGAATCTGAATAATAAAGAAAAGTTAAACCAAACCAGTACCACAATACAAGGCAAATATAAAGTTTGCATAAATTTACCATTGTATACTCAAGACTGGCAAATTGATGAAGTTTAGGAACAATGCCTACTAAACCACACAAATTAAATTCTAACAGCTCTGAAGAAATATCAAGGCTTTGAAATGCCTTAAAAAAAGGCAGACAGTTGTAAAATGAGGACATTTTAGCCACTGGCTGCAGTGAAAAGCTTCTTTCATTCATATTTTAAATGTCTCCTTCCATCTGAATGAAGATGCCTTGCATGTCTGCTGCATGTCTACAGCAAACACAGAGCAATGTGCTGTCAGCGACGCTAAACTGAATCTGACTCTACACTGCTCCCCATGATCTTCAAATCTGAGAGGTCATAGGAGCAGCACTGTGCAACACAGCTCAAATCTGCGACTCAGCTGTGCAGTCAGTCGAATACAGGATAGACACAATGGTAGTTAAGATGATTACAAATATGAAGTGTAATAAAAGACCAGAAATACGATACAATACAATACAATAGGAAAAAGCAAGAAAATACTCAATACTGGAAATAGTCAAGCAATTGAAGAGTCTTGATATTAGTCATTAATCTTTCACTTAAAAAAAAGTTCTACATTTGATGGCATCCCCAGCTGAAGACTTCAGACCATCTATTCTTGAAATCTGTAAAGTGCAAACACCCAACTCTTGTTTTTTTTTCCTCAACTTTCTCCAAAGTCCACTTTACTTTGAAAACCAATACAGGCAATTGTAGTCAGCAAACCATTGTGTATTTCTTTACTTAAATGAGTTTGTGGTAAATGTAGTCTATCACTGAAAGGCATGCTGCAGCCATTAGGCTGCAGGCTTTTCTGTAATGAACTCCTCTTCCCGGACCAGGGAAAGCTACCCCCTGGTTGGGATGGTGTCATGGACAGATGCGAGAAAACCCTTAAGAGCAAAAAGCAAAGGTCTCAACCTTGGAGTGGTCATCTATAATATATAGCATCCCAAGAAATTTTCTTCACCCATATGGTCTTGGTAGGGCTTTTAAAAGCCTTCACAGATCTCATCTCTGCATTAGCAACAGCAGAGTTCAACAGAAAGGGAAAGGTACCTGGTATCTCATGCTAGGTTTGATTAGAATAATATTTGTTTACCATGAGGCAAACAAAGATAAACAAAGCACCATGCATCACAAGATTTTGTATAATATTTCTGTTGGATCTATGGGGGGGGGGGGGGGGGGGGGGTTCTGACGCTTCATCATACCAAAAACAACCAATCAAATTTCTTTCTGCTTGCGACACAAATAACCTGCTTGCTTCAAATTAGTCTCACCTCCATGTTTGATTTTATTGGCTAGCTCTAGCTGTTTAACTATCCATAGGGCATCCCCATCCAAAGGGCAACAGCAGCGGTAGCTAATCAAACCGCCTCTGCATGTAGTTGATGAGCACTGCAAATTTTCTTTGTTCAAAATAATGTGATTGGCCCTAGCTGATGACCTCCGATGGATGGTAGCTAGACAGACATGCAAAGCACATTTAAATTTGCTCGCAGTATGTTGTGATTTCTAGGCGACCGTTGAATTGCATTAAATGTCATCACAAGGGTGTTGCAGATTGTTTGGGAGCAAATTTGAATTATGGTTTGAATGGTTTGGCAGAAGCACGTATGGATTTTGCTTGTCGCATGATTAAAATAATCATTTTAGCTGTTTTGTTTCTTTCACCAACGTTCATTGGTGGTGAACTGGTAATCAAAAAGTTTCCATGCTCTCTGTTAACTTAAATGTTACAGGGCATGAAATCTCAACTAACTGGTCGCCAAATGCGACCAAAATTTGACCATTTCGACTGTTTTTTTCTGCCTTGTCGCCAGTGGCGAGGGCTATGAAATCCACCATCAACTTAGAAAAAAAAAATTTTTTTCTATGATTTCTGCACTTTGTCATGTGTCACCAAGGCAAACATATCTAAATAATTTAGAAACAAAGTTTATTTGGCGGAAAGTGGCCGTGTTTGGGTGGTCACATGCCCCTAACTAAGTGATTGACAGATGGGCAAAACTGAAGACGGACGAATGCAAAAACCTATCACTGAATCAACTTCACAGCAAAATAGATCCTTTTGGTAAATAATCTCATAAAAATACACAACAGAATAGTTAACAAGAAAAAAGTGATATTAGTTTTTATAGTAAGCATCATGGAAACAGAATAAAATGCGCTTTCATGCTTGTAATTCATACCTAGTCAAGTATCCCGTTTGGGCCGGTAAAGTCCCGTATTTTACTCTTCTCTCCCACCGTCCTCCCGTATTAGTATTTTTCCGGTAAATCTCACATATTTTAACCTGCGTTATAAAAAAAATAATAATACCGCATCAGGCGGAGTAAAAAAAAAAAAAAAACATTCCTAGGGCCCTGTGGAATTCGCGATCACGGAATCGCAGAGGGAATCACGGAAATGGAGATTTAAAAAAGGAATTCACTTTAAATGCGCAATATAACAGAACTGAACGGCAATTTGCGTAAACCCGCAAACTTTTCTTCAAACGCAACCCGCATCTCGGCGTGTACAAGAGTGCGTCCAAATGGCATCAATGCGCGTCCAACTGGTCACATGTGGACGTGCACAAACAGCTCTTGTAACTAACTCTTGTATAAAAAGCGTGATTTGGCCTCAGTTGAACCACTGAAAAAAATGGCAGAGATTGTCCTAAACGGCTTGATCGCCAGTTAAATCATAGATGACCAGAGCGTGTTTACTGGGAGTGCACCAACTATCTGGGACTTTCAGGTAGCCGATAGGAATTGTCTGTGTAAAAATATTTATATGTATATATCAGTTATATGTGTATATCAGTATATCAGAGGAAGGAAGAGGAGGAAGCTCTACAGCAGAGTTCCAGACGAGCTGCGCACGAGAGCTGCTCCGATCTCGATGAAAAGATGCTCCATAGCAGTTTGCGGGTAGCGCAACCTGCTCTTAAAGGCAATGGCTACTGTTGCACTGATTGGTTTAACAGGTGGAATGTCCTAACTACTCCTATGGATAATGTAACGGGTAGCACAGGGCATAAAATTCCGACTAACTGGTCGCCAAATGCGACCAAAATTTGATCATTCCAAGCATTTTTTTTCTGCCTTGTTGCCAGTGGCGAGGGCCACAAAATCCACCATCAACTTAGAAAAAAAAAACTTTTATTTTTTTTTTTAAAGGGCGAGGCTGGCTTACAACACATGCTTGTAAATGCTTCTGAAATGTAGTGATAGTGGGCGATAATAAAGGTTTTTCATACACAAACAATCGAAAGTCATTTTCCATGGCCTTACCGAACTTCTCCCACACCCAAGTTTTCGTCTCAGAGATTGCAGAGGCTGTAGCCCCTTTGGCCTGTTGATACCTGCGTGCTGATTCTGGAGTCCCACAAGCTAACCAAGCCTGGTAGGACTCCTTCAGTCTAACGGCCACAAGTGTCTTGATGCCACGTGCATTTATGGACACTCCTATGCTTGAACATGCTGTTTGTTATGGACAAATTGTGACTAGCACAGAAATCCAACAACACAACACCTTTCTGGTTCAGATCAGAGAGGCCAATCCTCCCAATCACCTCCCTCTAGGTACCACTGTCATTGCCAACGTGAGCATTGGAGTCCCCCAGCAGAATAAAGGAGTCCCCATTTTGTGCCCTTTCCAGCACCCCTGTCAAGGACTCCAAGAAGCAAGCCAAAACCAGCCCGTCGCCTCTCACTCCAGGCAATGCCACAGTAGAATAAGGTCCAGCCTCTCTCGCCTCTAAGATTGGTTCCAGAGCCCATGCTGTGCGTTGAGGTGAGCCTGACTTTATCTAGGCAGTACCTCTCAACCTTGCGCACAAGCTCAGGCTGCTTCCCCACCAGAGAGGTGACGTTCCATGTCCCAGTAGCCAGTTTAGTCAGCCAGGGGTCGGCACGCCAAGGCCCACGCTTTTGGCTGCCGCCCAAAACACATCGCACCCAACTCCTATGACCCTCCCTGCAGGTAGTAGGCCCATGAGGAGGGCAACCCATGGAGGGGAACCCATGTAGCAGCAGGCCAGCCCCATGGGTAAAGGCCCTCACAAGCCCCTCCCCCAGGCCTGGCTCCAGGTGGGGCCCCAGTGACCCCAGCGTGTGCGCATATCTGTGCAAAAAAAGAAATAAAAAAGAAGAAAGAAAAAGACACCATATAGCTAATACTCCCTGCGCACACTGTGACAATGAGAGTGCCACTGCTGTCCACTATATGTGCAATTACACTTAAATCCAGTACGACAAAAAAAAAAAAAAAAAAGCATGTTCCCTGGGTTTACATGTGTCCCCCCTGCACCACGCAGCGCCCCCTTAAGGGGTCACGTCCCACTATTTGAGGACTATTTTAAGCCAACATTGTCAACAATGACTTCTGTCTTTTCCACAGCAGAGTGAAGCTAAAGGACCTACACAGCATCACAACCATGAGTGGGGCCACCCCAGATTGGCCCACGTATCTCTGACGCTGCCCCCTGGTGGCAGCACTCCATTATAACATGTAAACTTATGCGAAACACCAACACAGAGAAGTGTTCAAACTCTAATGCCAAGCTTTTCCATGATGTTGCATAAAGCCAAACCTTTCCTGGAACGTCAATTCCTCATGCTTTCCTGCAATTTACCGTTTTTCTAACATATTTTCTATTTAATGTGAAAAGGCAGATTAAAGATTTTCTGTGCATTCATGCGCACACACCGACTGATAATACCTCACTCTCCAGACGCCTACTATGCTATTACTAAGCCAATTCAGCCGGCCAAAACAGCAAAACACACCAGCCCATATTCAATATTTATAACTGGGTAACATGGTAAAATCTTCCATCCATCCAGCGCATCCACACAAGGTCCGTCTCACAACCAGCTGTAGCTGTCAGGATAATGGCACCAGTGCAGACAAAGTAGGTTAAAGCACTGCCTGCTCTGCTGGGAGACAAAAACATGTCTGAGTCCAAGCACTCTGAAATACTTTCTAAGACCTGAAGAGTGTGTATGAGTGCTTCTCTTAAAAATAGGGAAAGGCTACATCCTCAGGTTATGTCTGTGAAAGTAATTAGACACCAGAACACTGCCCTCTTTAGTGCCTTTTCTAATTCCAGTCTTTCTGTCGGAGTGATATTCGTTTTCAACGTACTCACTCTGACAGATTTGCTTCTGCAGGATGCCATTCATGGATATCATTCTCAGAAAATTAAATCTTTATAAATTACATGCAGTCTAACAGACAATGGAGCATCGAAACCACATCAAATGTTGAAACTATGGAAATGTACCATCTTAAGAAAAAAAAGGTTATTTTGAATTTCATGATTTCATGGCGGCAACACGTCTGAAAAAATCTAGGATGGGGTGATATTTACCACTGTGATCCTCGTTTTAACAGCAGTCCACTTACTTTTGGGAACTGTGGAGACCAGTTGATGCGAATTTTGGGAGAAGACATATTGGCCCCTAATTGTACACCTCTGCTAGCCGCTAGTGGGTAGTAGCATTAGCAATATTTTTTTTTTTGGTGAGTGGCTTTTAACCACACCTTCAAACTCACTTCATTCACTAGACTCCAGGGCCCTGGTCTTACATTTCCCCTTACTGTTAACACTAGCTGCTATCTGCAAATTGCGGGTAAAGGAACCTCTGCTAACCGCTAATGCAATCTTCCGCTCGCTAAAGTCGCTACCCGTTATGCCGACTCCCTTATTCACATTGTAGGTGTGGCAATGGGCATGTCTTTTGCGCTTTCCGCAAACTCAGTATCTTGCGATCGCGGGTTTAGGGTAGCGGGTATCTTGCGATCGTGGGTTTAGGGTAGCGGATAGTGGGTGGTCAGACCACCCGCTACCCGCGATCACAAGATACCCAGTTTGCCCGCAAGATACCCCGCATGTCGGCGTGTAAAAGAGCGCGTCCAAATGGCATAAATGTGCGTCCACCTGGTCACATGCAGACATGCACAAACGGCCTCGATTACGCATCACCGTATTACTTGCATACGTTTTTATTCTTTTGAGGGCAGAGGATGTCTGGTCAGCAGTTGTGCCAGACATGTCAATCTGTACAGCTGTAGCATGATCTCATTCAGATGTTTGCTGTGGAGGAAACGAGGAGATCACAGAACTCTGTTGTGGAGTCTCTTGTACTGTGCGCCTATCCCTCTGACCCTCTCCTTGCGCTCGAAGCACCCTATATGCGCTCAGTGGTAGGAAGTAGATGTCATCATACGTGTTCCTCTGGCTCAATGCTTATCCAATGCTTCGTTCTGCAGTATTTTAAAAAGCCCAGAGAAGACAGCAGTGTTTTTGGATCGTGTTTACATTTGGCTTCTTCTTGCTATGATAGAGTTTTAGCCTGTATTTATGGATAGCACAGTAAACTGTTCTTTGTGATTTCCAAACATGCTAATGAGCCCATTCAGTGATTTCCATTACAGCATAATTTTGTTTTTTAATGCAGTGCAGATTATGAGCAATCTGACTTTATGATTTACACAATATACCAACTTCTTTGGAATTGGAGTTGTAAGTCTTTCATAAAATATTTAAGCTGTTGGGCACCATACCTAAACAGAGTATGAGTAAACACACATTAAGAATAGCAATATCAGGATTAAGGTCAAGCATACAGTCACACAGAGAGACACATAACTGTGTGCCAGCGAGAAGGGAGGGGTGGAGGGGCTCGGCTAGCAGGAAAGAGTCTGGTCATGGTGACCTGCAGACACACACCTCACTCTCCATCTCTTGCATTACAACTCTAAAGTAGTTGCCCTTCAACAGTCTGTCCCCTGCTTTCAGTTCATCTAAATGTATCAGGAAATGTTTTACGGAGGAGATTTCCCAGGGAAAGGTAAGGCTTTCATTTTTGTTGGTAAATTTAACTCATACCCAATTATGTTTCCAAAATAATACAGACACAAAATCCGTGGGTGTGTATACAGAAATGGAAAACCAGTTTCAGAAATACTTTAGTCCAAAAAATGTTTCTCTCCACTTTTTTTGATTTCCTTCCCAGTTTTGAAATGGTAATGAGGTTGCTGATATTTGCATAGTGTGCCTTTCCTCATCCTTCATTTTCTACTTCTACCTCTCTTTTCACCATCTCCGCCCACACCCCAATCCATCACCATTCATTACTTTTACAACTACTCCTGTTCTCTCCCTTGAACCCACTCTCAGGTTTTTAAGTGCTCATAGATTATTGACAACTTGAAATAAAGATAAGATGAACTGTTCAGGCAAAGTACTGAGCAGCTCTGCTGCTTCCTGTGTAAACTACTCTTCATCTTCCGTCAGGTTGCTCATTGTTCATCATTCAGCTAAACCTTTGCAGACAAAAAATGGATGTATGCACAAAACAGAGAAACATTTAAAAAAATAATAATTTCCAAATTATGACAAAAGCACAACTGAGAGACACTAACACCAACGAAGCTTATCTGCAAGCAACAAAAACACTTGTGGTCCACGTTATCTGCCACCCCTGCTCCTACTCTTCTGTTTTTCCATCCTCTTCTCTTAATTTGTCTTCCACTCTTGTCCTCCTTCCTCATCGCTCCCTCCTCTCACCTTCCCCTCCCTCCTCCTCACTCCCTGCAGCGTCTGTGCTCTGACAGTTATGTGTGAGTGGAGCGTGGGCTGCTGCTAATTTGTGCAGAGTGGGAGAAAGCTGTTTTGGCTCGCAGAGAAAAAAGAAAAAAAAACAGTTTAGCGAGCACAGTGGGATGGATGGATGGATGGATGAATGGATGGATGGATGGATGGATGGATGGATGGATGGATATGCCATGCAAAAACACATGATCAGGTATAATTTTTGCATGCTTGTTTAGCTGATACTTTTCACCTCCTCTCCTAATGTCACATGCTTGTAGATGGCAACAGATGCTTAGACATTTACATCATAGAGGAAGTGACTCTGAAAGGTTCCTCCTATTGCCATACTTCATCCTGAATGCAGTTTAGTCATTCTAATTATTATTCACACAAATCTGGTTCCAACACATGATGACGAGACGTCTTTATAATCCTCAGTGCTTTTCTCCTGTTTTTTTGAAATTTTAGTTGCATCATTCACCCTAACTTGACACATACTCTACAACCAAAAAAAAAAAAAAATCTATAATTAAATACTGACTTGTGTCTGTGTCACAATGGACTTCGCAGCACTGAACAGACAAACCCAGCCGTAAGCACACAGAGGGTCTCACTGCTGCTTTTGTCACCCAAATAATTCCTTCCAACACGTTTGTTGAATGTGTTAGGAGAGCCTCGTGTTGTATTTATTCCTTTTTTTCTGGCAGGTTTTTAAACATTTAAGGTTGGCCCACACTTAAATCTTAACAGGTTTGAGTGTGAGGAACTATGAAAATTCCATTAAAAAATTAACAAAAAAAAACAACTAAGTGTTTTGCTTCTATAATGTGTGGAGTGCCGCAATAAGACCTAGACAGCAGACCACGCACAAAGATTTCATTCATAAAACCAACCAGAGTCCCAACTGTGCACACATCTCACAGTCAACAGCAACTTTGGTGTAGACCAGGGGTTCCCAACCTTTTTTGAACAATCTCACCCCTGAGCCACCGTGATGCTCTTAATGCCCCCCCAGGAAAAAAAAAGAGAAAAAAAATGAAAAATGTGCATGTGTATGTAAGCATGGATTTTAATTTGTGGAAATGGAAATAAAGGAAATAACATGGAAATAATATTATAATAATTTAGTTGCACTGGGACCAAAATCTCTTCAGTTGATCTTCTGGACTGTGAGGTTGAATTTCTGAGATTGAACTGCAAGATTGAATTTAAATCAAATTGATCTTTCTACAGAAAGAAAGGCCACACCGCCTTTTATGATTTTTGAATTCATCACAACATTTGTAAATAAATTCTTGGAACTAAGAAAAAATACCACCACAGCAGAATTTGTTGAAAATCTGTTTTATGGGTAGGCTAATTGAAGATGCCAATAACATCT
This sequence comes from Hirundichthys speculiger, assembly GCA_018398805.1. Lineage (NCBI taxonomy): Eukaryota > Metazoa > Chordata > Actinopteri > Beloniformes > Exocoetidae > Hirundichthys > Hirundichthys speculiger. Next base: position 10,216 of record JAGFBZ010002783.1, read on the forward strand.
GCACACTTCACGTGACCAGCGGCGAATTAACTAATCAGAAGAATCAGAATCAGCTTTATTGCCAGGTACGATTTAACATATACGAGAAATTTGTTGTGGCGATGATGGTGCATGCAATTAATGGAAAAATATAAAAACAATGTAAATTAAAAATATTGCAATATAAATATATATACACAAACTGTTTTTTGCATTAAGGGCAGAGTGACCAAGAGTGATGTGCCATGAAAATGTGTAAATGAACAGGTAGTCCAGACTGAGCGTTAATGTAACACAGTGTTCTGAGTTCTGTCAATGTGACAGCAGTGTCAGAGTCAGAGGTGACTCTGACACCCCCGAGTGAGGGGTGTCGGGGGGTTCCGGGTCTTATTGATAAGGCTGACAGCAGACGGGAAAAAACTGTTTTTTGTGGCGTGAGGTTTTGGTCTTTATGGTCCGCAGCCTCCTGCCAGAGGGGAGTGACTCAAAGAGTTGGTGTCCGGGGTGGGAGGGATCAGCCACAATCTTTCCTGCACGTCTCAGGGTCCTGGAGGAGTACAGGTCCTGAAGTAGGGATGTCCCGATCACGTTTTTTGGGTCCCGATCCGATTCCGATCTTTTAATTTTGATGATCGGCCGATTTCCGATTTTTTCCGATCCGATTTCACTTTTTTTGAGTGGGCAAACAGAGTTTAATTTCCTATGCATTTTATTTCCTGTGTACATTAATACATAGGCCTGCATCCAAGCTGAGATTAATAGCTTTTATCATCTCATAAAATAAATAATAACTTATTTAAACACTCTTCTTTCTTAACAGTGACTGTTCAACAGTCTCAGTACCAAAGAACAAAGCACTTCCATTTAAATAGCAGCAGGTGAACTTGGCTAGCAGTTTAAGGCAATGAAAACACTAGCAGAAGTCTTTGCAATCAATGAAATCACATCAGAATAACAATAACATAAAATATTAACTTAACTTCATTCAAGACCCGCTGCACATGTTCGCGCACCTTTGTGTCCTTTGTCGTTCATGTAATGACGGGAACGAGGCTCGAGGTAATTAATGAGCCGGTTAAATGCCTTGTATTCCACAAACTCCGTGTCCTCAGTAATACATTCCGCGATTAGCTCGGTGATTTTTCTGTATTTCTCCGAGTCTTTCGGGAGTTTCTTTCTTTTAAAAGTTTCACAGAGCGTTTGCTGCCGAAGCTGGTGCCGACGGCAGCAGCTCTGAAGCTGCAGCCGTCGGCACCACGGCACCTGACAGAAGGCTGCGGTGATCGGTGCTGCGTGCTTTTTTAAGTGTCTGATTAAATTGGTGGTGTTGTAAACTCTCTTCTTACTTACCCCTCATGATATCTCAGCCTTCCGCACGTTGCAAGTCACAGTCGAAGCGTCGGTCTTTGTAATTTTATAGTGCTGCCACACTGCTGATATTTTTGCTAAAGTTTAGCCTGAAGCCGCCGATCTAAAACTTTTAAGGTGGATACAAGACAGGGCTGCTGAGGAAACTTCATTTCAGTGCAAATTATTAAATGTATATAGTTTAAAAAATATTTTTGTTTGTGTAATATGATTACTTTATTAATTTGTGTTAATCAGGATCACTTTTTGAGGAAAAAAATAATGAAAAAAAGATCGGCGTGTTATAATAAGGTTGATCGACCGATCCGATCCACCTTAAATTTTTAAGATCGAAGGCCGATCCGATCAGGGGATCGGGATCGGGACATCCCTATCCTGAAGAGATGGGAGATTGCAGCCAATCACCTTCTCAGCTGACTGAATGACACGCTGCAGCCTGCTCTTGTCCTTGGCGGTGGCAGCAGCGTACCAGATGGTGATGGAGGAGGTGAGGATGGACTCAATGATGGAAAAACAAATCAAATCCATAATCAAAACTCGGAATCACTTGTGCGTCAAATAATGCGCCTAAAACATTTTAAACTGTAATTTTCGGAGTAGACTACTGACAAGTCCTGGCCTGGCAACGAGGAAAAAAGAAGAAAAATTTAACAAAAGGGAACGACTGCTGCTCTTCATTTTTAGTGGGAGCCCTGCGCTTGGTTGGCTGCTGCCAGCTTTTTAACATCTGGACACATCGCCGTGAGCTTCAGCTTGAGTGTACCAGAGCTCACGAGGTTTCGGTATTTTGTCTGCATGTGGAGAGCTCGGCTGAACCCCTGTTCAGTAAGCCGAAGCTTTAGATGCCTTGTCTGGATGTTTTTTAGAAAGATGCGCCTGTAATAGCGATGCCTTCATGGCTTCATTGGAGAACACCTGTTCACATAGCAGCACATCAGCAGATGTATGTTGCTCGGTGATGGAATAAATCCATAATTTATCAAATTAGCATTGTACTGCTGGTACTTTTTCTTGTTTTCCACCATTTTTGATTGCACTGTAAATGTTTGTGATTAAACGCGATTCCGTAGCCTTGATTATGTATGTTTTCATTGCTGCTGCTGTGTGTTTATGGGCGTTACTATGGCGACGGATCCCGCTCGGCTCGTCTGATTGTGATGTAGAGAGAAAAGGAGATTATACCGGGTCATGGAAGCAGCAGATTCGGGGTTTTGGTCTCAGACAGCAGCTTTATTTTTTGAAAGGAAATCTGAGCACAACATTTTATTGAAACATAAATAGATTTGCACTATTAAAAAAAACCTTGAGAAACCATGAAAGTTTGAAATAGAGTTCTCAAGGCGTGGTGCCCCTCATTTGTGCCTGAGCGCCCCCCTCTCAGCCCTGACGTCTCCAGCGCCCCCATAAAGGTTCAGAACGCCCCAGGTACCGCCCTAGTTGGGAAACCCTAGTGTAGACAAACATGATGATAGTCAAGAGGAAACAATCACAAAAGTGTTTGGACTGTTGCTGTCTGAGGTTTTGCAGACTGTGTGACCATCACAGCATGAGCTGTGCCTTTTGCAAATTTTTTTGCATCTCCAGTCTGTTGTATAAACAGACTTGATATCAAGCAGTTTCCAATTAACTTAAAAAAAAAATCCATAGATAATTTATAAATAATTCAGCATTCACAACTTTTATATGTTGTAAGCTCACTTTCTGACCAGGTATTGGCACATTCCTCATAATCCACAGAGTGTTCTAGAGTTGTGTAATTTCCCTTTGGGTAATGAACTGAACTGAATTGTGCTGAGCTGACCTGAGGTGAATTGAACATAGTTGAACTCAATAACTATTTGAGATCGCTGTAACCCAGATGTTCTTCCACACAGATTCTATCACTGTCAAAGCACCACCTAAGAATAAGAGCAGACAAATCAAGATGATCAAGACTCCAACTATATTTGAAATGGAGAATTAGGACTAAAATTGGTCTAATTATGAAAGTACACAGAATGACGTCCAGGAACAGTGAAATGTGACGAAATGTTCTTCAGACACCACTGGCTATAAATTGTGGAAATTTGTAAGCAGTTGATCAGCATCAATCAGTGCAAATGATGCTTGAAGAAATGGCAAGTTCCCTTTTTCAAGAGTTTTCACATGAATAATGTTCATGATTAAGTTGACATTTTAAGTCTTTTAAAGTGGGATGTGATTGAAGGTCAGAAACTATAATATTTTAACTGTTGCTTCAAGTTTTTAATTAAGCAAAAAAAGAACAACAAGAGGAAGTAATGTGGCATTTCTGCATGTCACATTATCAACATCCTGTCATAAACCACACTTACACAAACCAAATGAACTTTGAGGTTTACTTCTCTTTCTCACAGCGCGCTCACTCACAAAGCCCTTATTTTTTTCTCACCCTCTCTCTCACTCCTTGCAGGGAGTCAGCAAAATAATTGGTAAATGCTACTTTTATTAAATTTTAGTTTACTTCAGTTTCATTTACTGATATTCCCAACTCTTCAAAGGAAGGTTTCCACCCAGTAAAGGAGCAATGTACAAATAAAGATGAGATAATGTCACACACTTATGTGAAAGTTAGACTGTGTACATACATAATTTTATTTCCATCACTGTAATAAAGGCCTCTTTAGCGTTGCTTTTAAGAGGGGAGTAATTTAAAGGAAGGATTCAGCTTTAAGTTAAAAATGTGCACTTATTCAGGTAAACATTATTAAACTCTGCTTTCCTTGGAATCCAGCAAATTAAATGTCCTCAATGCCCTTTGCCTTTTGAGTATAAGATGTTACGTAACCGTCTAGTCTGGCAGACTGCATCCCAGGTCCCAACCCCAGATAAATAGAGCGGACTGTGTCAGGAAGGGCAACTGACATAAAACCAGCGCCAAACCAATTTACGAAACATGATGATCCACTGTTGTGACCTCTAATAGGTGAAAAGCCAACAGAAGTTGTTTTTTTTCCCTTTTTTTTTTAAATTTCTTTTTTTTATAATACATAAGCCCAGTTGAAGGTGAGACCTTGACTGGAAAGGGGGGTGACTTTCAGTAAATCAAAGCATCTTTCAACAAATACAATCTTCTGAAATTGTTAAAATAATCTACAACTGAAGCCAGAGGAATAAATAAATGTATATGTTAGATAATTAGAAACCAAGCCACATTATAACCTGCATTTTTGTATTAACAGAAACTGGCAAGAAGACAGAAGAAACACCTTGAAAGCCAAGAGCTAGTGAACACCATGGAAGCTTGTCTCTTCAATTGTCAATTAAGTGGTATTAGCTAGCTAGCTAGCTTACATTTTGCAAATCTGAATTAAATGGCAAGCACACTACTGCATAGGTTTGTTAAATATTTTGACACCACAGATCAAGTATCTGTATCTTATTGTAATGTCATCACAACACAACCTCCGCTCAAATAATGGGTCTCCGATAGCGCTTTTGTAGCGTGGAGGCTTCCAGAAATTATCTGCACAGGTCATGGTGTCATGTTATGATTCAGAATACATTTGGTATGTATCAGATGCCTCCGTGAGGGTCCAAACCCCTAGAAAAAGCCCCCTAAAAAAAGCGAGAGCCTTAAGTACATTTGTGTGTGTGTGTTTATGTCATTTCATGGTCCACAACTGCAAGCGAAAGAAACGTGCTATTAACAGACTACAGCTCCAGGTTTTGGCACCCATAAGTGTGACATCACTGCTCCATCAGCATTTCCTCTGGCCACATGGGACAAACATACCGCTTGTGGGTTGATGACAGGCTGATGTGGTGCGAGCATCCTACCCTCCTGTCAACAAGAACATTTAGATCCGGCAAAATGTGCTTGTTTCACACGTAAATGCACGTGTGTGCTGACATACAGAGTGCCAATTCTCAATTGAGTTGCTCACTGAATAATACATTGTCATGTACTAAAAACAACGTACAACGTCAGCTGGTGGACATTATTACATGCTTGGGACTAAATTACATGTTTCTTCATAAACACTGACATGGTGTCTTCTTAAGCTACACATTGATGTTCAACAATCACCTGTGGTGCATTATACATGAGAAAACCCAAGGGCAGTGCTGGATCAATGAGATGGTGTTGAGTGAGTGGAATTTCTGGTTGCGATTAGGAAACCATGAGAGTTAACGCAGAGAGAAAATACTATACAGAAACTGCATCAGGAAACTGCATCAAACCAGTTACCAAGTAGAGATTTGGCCTTTAATTTTGCCAGTTAAATTTGGCCAGACATATCTAACTGGTGGCAACAGAACTGATTTGAAAAACTTATTCTCAAAAGGCAGTTTTGTTTTTGTTTGTCATCACAAGGATGCCACAAATTAAAGCTACAATCGTAAGTCACTCACTGTGTTATTAAAGTAAATTTTGTGTTGAAGTGGTCTCTTTTTATTTCTT
>JAGFBZ010002784.1:0-17155 GCA_018398805.1 Hirundichthys speculiger
CTACACAGGTAGTATGCTGACGATACACAGGTAGCAGCAGCGTACTACCTGACACGACAGGTAGTACGCTTACACTACACAGGTAGTACGCTGACGCTACACAAGTAGTACGCTGACACGACACAGGTAGTACGCTGAGGCTATACAGGTCCTGCGCTGACACAACACAGGTAGTACGCTGACACGACACAGGTAGTACGCTGACGCTACATAAGTGGTACGCTGACAAGACATAGGTAGTGCGCTAACACGACACTGCTACTACTCTGACACGACACAGGTAAAGCGATGACACGACACAAATAGTACGCTGACATTACACAGGTAGTACGCTGACTCTACACAAGTATTACGCTGACAAGACACAGGTAGTACGCTGACACGACACAGGTACTACGCTGACGCTACACAGGTACTGCGCTGACACAACACAGGTAGTGCGCTGACACAACACAGGTAGTACGCTGACACGACACAGGTAGAATGCTGACGCTACACAAGCAGTATGCTGACACGGCACAGTTAGTACGCTGATGCTACACAGGTACTGCGCTGACGCTACACAGGTAATACGCTGACGCTACACAAGTAGTACGCTGACGCTACACACAGGTAGTACGCTGACACGACAAAGGTACTTCGCGGACGCTACACAAGTAGTACGCTGACACGACACAGGTAGTACGCTGATGCGACACAGGTACTGCGCTGACACTACACAGGTAGTACGCTGACACGACACAGGTAGTACGCTGACACGACACAAGTAGTACGCTGACATTACACAGGTAGTACGCTGATTCTACACAAGTAGTACGCTGACAAGACACGGGTAGAACGCTGACTCTACAGAGGTAGTACGCTGACACGACACAGGTAGTACATTGACGCTACACAGGTGCTGCGCTGACACGACACAGGTAGTACGCTGACACGAAACATGTAGTATGCTGACGCGACACAAGTAGTACTTTGACACGACACAGGTAGTACGCTGATGCTACACAAGAAGTACGTAGACGCTACACAGGTACTAAGCTGACGGTACACAAGTAGTATGCTGACACGACACAAGTACTGCGCTGACGCTAAACAAGTAGTACGCTGACACAACACAGGTAGTACGCTGATGCTACATAAGTGGTACGCTGACAAGACATAGGTAGTGCGCTAACACGACACTGGTACTACGCTGATGCTACACAGGTACTGTGTAGACGCTACACAGGTAGTACGCTGACACTACACAGGTAGTACGCTGACACGACAAAGGTAGAATGCTGACGCTACACAAGCAGTACGCTGACTCGACACAGTTAGTACGCTGATGCTACACAGGTACTGCGCTGACGCTACACAGGTAGTACGCTGAAGCTACACAAGTAGTACGCTGACGCTACACAGGTAGTATGCTGACACGACAAAGGTACTTGGCGGACGCTACACAAGTAGTACGCTGACACGACACAGGTAGTACGCTGATGCGACACAGGTACTGAGCTGACACTACACAGGTAGTACGCTGACACGACACAGGTAATACGCTGATGCTACACACGAGTAGTACGTAGACGCTACACAGGTACTATGCTGACGGTACACAAGTAGTATGGTGACACAACACAAGTAGTACGCTGACACTACACAGGTACTGCGCTGACGCTACACAGGTAGTACGCTGACGCTACACAGGTACTGCGCTGACACAACACAGGTAGTACGCTGACGCTACACAAGTACTGCGCTGACGCTACACAGGTAGTACGCTGACGCTACACAGGTAGTACGCTGACGCTACAAAGGTAGCATCAGCGTACTACCTGACAGGACACAGGTAGTACACTGACGCTACAAAAGTAGTACGCTGACGCGACACAGGTACTGCGCTGACGCGACACAGGTACTGCGCTGATGCTAAACAGGTACTACGCTGATGCTACACAAGTAGTACGCTGACAAGACACAGGTAGTACGCTGACGCTACATAAGTAGTACGCTGACAAGACATAGGTAGTGCGCTAACGCTACACAGGTACACACAGGTATTACGGTGATGCTACACAAGTAGTACTTTGACACGACACGGGTAGTACGCTGACACGACACTGGTAGTACGCTGACGCTACACAGGTACTGCGTTGACACAACAACGGTAGTAAGCTGACGATGACAGGTAGCATCAGCGTACTACCTGACACGACAGGTAGTACGCTCACACTACACAGGTAGTACGCTGACGTTACACAAGTAGTACGCTGACACCACACAGGTAGTACGCTGATGCTACATAAGTAGTACGCTGATGCTACACAGGTAGCACTGACACGACACAGGTACTACGGTGACGCTACACAGGTAGTACGCTAACGCTACACAGGTAGTACGCTGACGATGACAGGTAGCATCAGCGTACTACCTGACACGACAGGTAGTACGCTCACACTACACAGGTAGTACACTGACGTTACACAAGTAGTACGCTGACACCACACAGGTAGTATGCTGATGCTATACAGGTACTGCGCTGACGCTACAACACAGGTAGTACGCTGACACGACACAGGTAGTACGATAACATGACACAAGTAGTACGCTGACATTACACAGGTAGTACGCTGACTCTACACAAGTAGTGCGCTGACACTACACAGGTAGAACGCCAATGCTACACAAGTAAAACGCTGACGCTACGCAGGTAGTACGCTGACACGACACAGGCACTACGCTGACGCTACAGAGGTAGTACGCTGAGACAACACAGGTAGTACGTTGACGCTACACAGGTGCTGCACTGACACAACACAGGTAGTATGCTGACGCGACACAAGTAGTACTTTGACACGACATGGGTAGTACGCTGACACGACACTGGTAGTAAGCTCACGCTGCACAGATACTGCGCTGACGCTACACAGGTAGTACGCTGACGCTACACAAGTAGCACGCTGATGCAACACAAGTAGAACGCTGACACGACACAGGTAGTACGCTGACGCTACACAAGTAGTACGCTGACACTACACAGGTAGAACGCTGATGCTACATAAGTAGTACGCTGATGCTACACAGGTAGCACTGACACGACACAGGTACCACGGTGACGCTACACAGTTAGTACGCTGACACGACACAGGTAGTACGCTGCTGCTACACAGGTACTGCCCTGACACAACACAGGTAGTACGCTGACACTACACTAGTAGTACGTAGACGCTACACAGGTACTATGCTGACGGTACACAAGTAGTATGGTGACACAACACAGGTAGTACGCTGACGCTACACAGGTAGTATGCTGACGCTACACAGGTAGCATCAGCGTACTACCTGACAGGACACAGGTAGTACACTGACGCTACAAAAGTAGTACGCTGACGCGACACAGGTACTGCGCTGACGCTACACAGGTACTACGCTGACGCTACACAAATAGTACGCTGACAGGTACTTTGTGACGCTTTACAAGTAGTACGCTGACACGACACAGGTACTGCGCTGACGCTACACAGGTAGTATGCTGACGATACACAGGTAGCATCAGCGTACTACCTGACACGACAGGTAGTACGCTTACACTACACAGGTAGAACGCTGGCGCTACACAAGTAGTACGCTGACACGACACAGGTAGTACGCTGACGCTACATAAGTAGTATGCTGACAAGACATAGGTAGTGCGCTAACACGACACTGGTACTATGCTGATGCTACACAGGTACTGCGCGCTGACGCTACACAGGTAGTACGCTGACACTACATAGGTAGTACGCTGACACTAAACAAGTAATACGCTGACACTACGCAGGTAGTACGCTGACACGACACAGGCACTACGCTGACGCTACAGAGGTAGTGCGCTGACACGACACAGGTAGTACGTTGACGCTACACAGGTGCTGCGCTGACACAACACAGGTAGTATGCTGATGCGACACAAGTAGTACTCTGAAACGACACTGGTAGTATGCTGATGCTACACAGGTACTGCGCTGACGCTACAAAGGTACTGCACTGACGCTACACAGGTAGTACGCTGACGCTCCACAAGTAGCACGCTGACGCTACACAGGTAGTACGCTGACATGACACGTAGTACGCTGACACGACACTGGTAGTACGCTGATGCAACACAAGTAGTACGCTGACACGACACAGGTAGTACGCTGACGCTACACAAGTAGTACGCTGACACGACACAGGTAGTACACTTACATGACACAGGTCGTACGCTGACCCTACACAGGTAGCATCAGCGTACTACCTGACACGACACAGGTAGTACGCTGACAAGACACTGGTAGAACGCTGAAGCTACACAAGTAGTATGCTGACGTTACACTGGTAGTAAGCTGACATGACACAGGTAGTACGCTGACACTACACAAGTAGTACGCTGACACTACACAGGTAGAACGCCAACGCTACACAAGTAATACATTGACGCTACACAGGTACTATGCTGAAGGTACACAAGTACTATGCTGACACGACAAGTAGTATGCTGACGCTACACAGGTAGTACAATGACACGACACAGGTAGTACGTTGACGCTACACAATTAGTACGCTGACACGACACAGGTAGTACGCTGACGCTACACAAGTAGTACGCTGATGCTACACGGGTACTGCGCTGACGCTACACAGGTAGTACACTGACGCTACACAGGTAGTATGCTGACACGACACAGGTACTACGCTGACGCTACACAAGTAGTATGCTGACATGACACAAGTAGTACGCTGATGGTACATAGGTACTGCACTGACACAACACAGGTAGTACGCTGACACGACACAGGTAGTATGCTGACGCTACACAGGTAGCATCAGCGTACTACCTGACACGATACAGGTAGTACACTGACGCTACATAAGTAATACTCTGACACGACACAAGTACTGCGTTGACGCTACATGGGTAGTACGCTGACGCTACACAGGTCGTACGCTGACATTACACAAGTAGTACGTTGACACGACACGGGTAGTACGTTGACACGAAACAGGTAGTACGCTGGCACGACACAGGTAGTACGCTGACACGACACTGGTAGTACGCTGACGCTACACAGGTAGTACACTGATGCTACACAAGTAGTACGTTGACGCTACACAGGTACTATGCTGACGGTTCACAAGTAGTACGCTGACACGACACAAGTAGTACACTGACGCTACACAGGTACTGCGCTGACACGACACAGGTAATATGCAGACGCTACACAAGTAGTATGCTGACGCTACACAGGTAGCATCAGCGTACTACCTGACACGACACAGGTAGTACACTGACAAGACACTGGTAGTGTGCTGACGCTACACAGGTAGAATGTTGACACGACAGAGGTAGAATGCTGACGCTACACAGGTAGTATGCTGACATTACACAAGTAGTACGCTGACACAACAGAGGTAGAACGCTGACGCAACACAGGTCGTACGCTGACATGACACAGGTAGTACGCTTACACGACACAGGTACTACGCTGACGCTACACAAGTAGTACGCTGACACGACACAGGTAGTACGCTGAAACGACACAGGTAGAACGCTGACGCTACACAGGTAGAACGCTGACACGACACAGGTAGTACGCTGACGCTACACAGGTAGAACGCTGACACGACACAGGTCGTACGCTGACGCTACACAGGTACTACACTGACATGACACAGGTCGTACGCTGACACTACACAGGTACACAGGTACTACTGCGTTGACGCGACACAGGTAGTACGCTGACACGCCACAGGTCGTATGGTGACGCTACACAGGTAGAACTTTGACACGACGGAGGTAGAATGCTGACGCTACACAGGTAGTACGATGACACAACAGAGGTAGAACGCTGACGCTACACAGGTCGTACGCTGATACGACACAGGTACTACGCTGATGCTACACAAGTAGTACGCTGACACGACACAGGTCGTACGCTAACACTACACAGGTACTGAGCTGACGCGACACAGGTAGTACGCTGACACGTCACAGGTCGTACGCTGACGCTACACAGGTAGCAAGCTGACACAACACAAGTAGTACGCTGGCATGACACAGATAGTATGCTGACGCTACACAGGTAGTAGGCTGACACAAGTAGTATGCTGACACGACACAGGTAGTACGTTTATACAACACAGGTAGTACGCTGACACGACACTGGTAGTACGCTGATGCTACACAGGTAGTACTTTGATAATACACAAGTAGTAAGTTGACGCTACACAGGTACTATGCTGACGGTACACAAGTAGTACACTGACACGAAACAAGTAGTACGCTGACATGACACAGGTAGTACGCTGACGCTACACAGGTGGTACACTTACATGACACAGGTCGTACACTGACGCTACACAGGTACTACAATGACATGACACAGGTCGTATGCTGACGCTACACAGGTAGTATGCTGACGGTTCACAAGTAGTACGCTGACACGACACAAGTAGTACGATGATGCTACACAGGTACTGCGCTGACACAACACAGGTAGTACGCTGACACGACACAGGTACTACGCTGACGCTACACAAGTAGTACGCTGACACAACACAGGTAATATGCAGACGCTACACAAGTAGTATGCTGACACTACACAGGTAGCATCAGCGTACTACCTGGTAGAACGCTGAAGCTACACAAGTAGTACGCTGACGCTACACAGGTAGTACACCGACACGACACAGGTCGTACGCTGATGCTACAAAAGTAGTACGCTGACACGACACAGGTAGTACGCTAACGCTACACAGATAGAACGCTGACACGACACAGGTACTACACTGACATGACACAGGTCGTACGCTGACACTAAACAGGTACTGCGCTGACGCGACACAGGTAGTACGCTGACACGCCACAGGTCGTACGCTGACGCTACACAGGTAGAAAGTTGACACGACAGAGGTAGAATGCTGACGCTTCACAGTTAGTATGCTTACATTACACAAGTAGTACGCTGACACAACAGAGGTAGAACGCTGACATGACACAGGTAGTACGCTGACACGATACAGGTAGTATGCTGTCAAGACACAGGTACTACGCTGATGCTACAAAAGTAGTACGCTGACACGACACAGGTAGTACGCTAACGCTACACAGACACACTGACACTGACACGACACAGATACTACACTGACATGACACAGGTCGTACGCTTCACAGTTAGTATGCTTACATTACACAAGTAGTACGCTGACACAACAGAGGTAGAACGCTGACATGACACAGGTAGTACGCTGACACGATATAGGTCGTACGCTGACTCTACACAGGTACTGCGCTGACGCGACACAGGTAGTACGCTGACTCTACACAGGTACTGTGCTGACGCGACACAGCTAGTACGCTGACACGCCACAGGTCGTACGCTGACGCTACACAGGTAGAACGTTGACACGACAGAGGTAGAATGCTGACGCTACACAGGTAGTATGCATACATTACACAAGTAGTACGCTGACACAACAGAGGTAGAACGCTGACAGACAGGTAGTACGCTGACACGATATAGGTCTACGCTGACTCTACACAGGTACTGCGCTGACGCGACACAGGTAGTACGCTGACTCTACACAGGTACTGTGCTGACGCGACACAGCTAGTACGCTGACACGCCACAGGTCGTACGCTGACGCTACACAGGTAGAACGTTGACACGACAGAGGTAGAATGCTGACGCTACACAGGTAGTATGCATACATTACACAAGTAGTACGCTGACACAACAGAGGTAGAACGCTGACGCTACACCGGTCTTACACTGACATGACACAGGTAGTACGCTGACACAACACAGGTAGTACCCTGACATCACACAGGTAGAACGCTGACGCTACACAGGTAGTACGCTGGCACGACAGATGTAGAACGCTGACGCTACACAGGTAGTACGCTGACACGACACAGGTAGTACGCTGACACGACACAGGTCGTACGCTGACACGACACAAGTAGTATGCTGACACAACACAGGTAGTACGCTGATGCTACACAGGTACTGCGCTGACGCTACACAGGTAGTACGCTGACGCTACACAGGTAGTACGCTGATGCTACACAGGTAGGACGCTGACATGACACAGGTACTACGCTGACGCTACACAAGTAGTACGCTGACACGACACAGGTAGTACGCTAATGCTACACAAATAGTACGCTGACACTACACAGGTAGTACGCTGATGGTAGACAGGTAGGACGCTGACATGACACAGGTACTACTCTGACGCTACACAAGTAGTACGCTGACACGACACAGGTAGTACGCTAATGCTACACAAATAGTACGCTGACACTACACAGGTAGTATGCTGACACAACACAGATAGTACGCTGACGCTACACAGGTACTGCACTGATGCCACACAGGTAGTACGCTGGTGCTACACAGGTACTGCGCTGACACGACACAAGTAGTACACTGACGCTACACAGGTAATACGCTGAAGCTACACAAGTAGTACGCTGACGCTACACAGGTAGTACATTGACGCTACACAGGTAGTACGCTGACACGATACAGGTAGTACGCTGACGCTACAGAGGTAGTATGCTGACACGACACAGGCCATACGCTGACGCTACACAGGTACTACACTGACATGACACAGGTCGTACGCTGACACTACACCGGTACTGCGCTGACGCGACACAAGTAGTACACTGACGCTACACAGGTACTGAGCTGACACTACACAGGTAGTACGCTGACACGACACAGGTAATACGCTGATGCTACACGAGTAGTACGTAGACGCTACACAGGTACTATGCTGACGGTACACAAGTAGTATGGTGACACAACACAAGTAGTACGCTGACACTACACAGGTACTGCGCTGACGCTATACAGGTAGTACGCTGACGCTACACAGGTACTGCGCTGACACAACACAGGTAGTACGCTGACGCTACACAAGTACTGCGCTGACGCTACACAGGTAGTACGCTGACGCTACACAGGTAGTACGCTGACGCTACACAGGTAGCATCAGCGTCATACCTGACAGGACACAGGTAGTACACTGACGCTACAAAAGTAGTACGCTGACGCGACACAGGTACTGCGCTGACGCGACACAGGTACTGCGCTGATGCTAAACAGGTACTACGCTGATGCTACACAAGTAGTACGCTGACACGACACAGGTAGTACGCTGACGCTACATAAGTAGTACGCTGACAAGACATAGGTAGTGCGCTAACGCTACACAGGTACACACAGGTATTACGGTGATGCTACACAAGTAGTACTTTGACACGACACGGGTAGTACGCTGACACGACACTGGTAGTACGCTGACGCTACACAGGTACTGCGTTGACACAACACAGGTAGTAAGCTGACGATGACAGGTAGCATCAGCGTACTACCTGACACGACAGGTAGTACGCTCACACTACACAGGTAGTACGCTGACCTTACACAAGTAGTACGCTGACACCACACAGGTAGTACGCTGATGCTACATAAGTAGTACGCTGATGCTACACAGGTAGCACTGACACGACACACAGGTACTACGGTGACGCTACACAGGTAGTACGCTAACGCTACACAGGTAGTACGCTGACGATGACAGGTAGCATCAGCGTACTACCTGACACGACAGGTAGTACGCTCACACTACACAGGTAGTACACTGACGTTACACAAGTAGTACGCTGACACCACACAGGTAGTATGCTGATGCTATACAGGTACTGCGCTGACGCTACACAGGTAGTACGCTGACACGACACAGGTAGTACGATAACATGACACAAGTAGTACGCTGACATTACACAGGTAGTACGCTGACTCTACACAAGTAGTGCGCTGACACTACACAGGTAGAACGCCAATGCTACACAAGTAAAACGCTGACGCTACGCAGGTAGTACGCTGACACGACACAGGCACTACGCTGACGCTACAGAGGTAGTACGCTGAGACAACACAGGTAGTACGTTGACGCTACACAGGTGCTGCACTGACACAACACAGGTAGTATGCTGACGCGACACAAGTAGTACTTTGACACGACATGGGTAGTACGCTGACACGACACTGGTAGTAAGCTCACGCTGCACAGATACTGCGCTGACGCTACACAGGTAGTACGCTGACGCTACACAAGTAGCACGCTGATGCAACACAAGTAGTACGCTGACACGACACAGGTAGTACGCTGACGCTACACAAGTAGTACGCTGACACTACACAGGTAGAACGCTGATGCTACATAAGTAGTACGCTGATGCTACACAGGTAGCACTGACACGACACAGGTACCACGGTGATGCTACACAGTTAGTACGCTGACACGACACAGGTAGTATGCTGCTGCTACACAGGTACTGCCCTGACACAACACAGGTAGTACGCTGACACTACACTAGTAGTACGTAGACGCTACACAGGTACTATGCTGATGGTACACAAGTAGTATGGTGACACAACACAGGTAATATGCTGACGCTACACAGGTAGTATGCTGACGCTACACAGGTAGCATCAGCGTACTACCTGACAGGACACAGGTAGTACACTGACGCTACAAAAGTAGTAGTACGCTGACGCGACACAGGTACTGCGCTGACGCTACACAGGTACTACGCTGACGCTACACACGGTAATACACGTACGTACGCTGACAGGTACTTTGTGACGCTTTACAAGTAGTACGCTGACACGACACAGGTACTGCGCTGACGCTACACAGGTAGTATGCTGACGATACACAGGTAGCATCAGCGTACTACTACTGACACGACAGGTAGTACGCTTACACTACACAGGTAGAACGCTGGCGCTACACAAGTAGTACGCTGACACGACACTGGTACTATGCTGATGCTACACAGGTACTGCGCTGACGCTACACAGGTAGTACGCTGACACTACATAGGTAGTACGCTGACACTAAACAAGTAATACGCTGACACTACGCAGGTAGTACGCTGACACGACACAGGCACTACGCTGACGCTACAGAGGTAGTGCGCTGACACGACACAGGTAGTACGTTGACGCTACACAGGTGCTGCGCTGACACAACACAGGTAGTATGCTGATGCGACACAAGTAGTACTCTGAAACGACACTGGTAGTATGCTGATGCTACACAGGTACTGCGCTGACGCTACAAAGGTACTGCACTGACGCTACACAGGTAGTACGCTGACGCTCCACAAGTAGCACGCTGACGCTACACAGGTAGTACGCTGACATGACACGTAGTACGCTGACACGACACTGGTAGTACGCTGATGCAACACAAGTAGTACGCTGACACGACACAGGTAGTACGCTGACGCTACACAAGTAGTACGCTGACACGACACAGGTAGTACACTTACATGACACAGGTCGTACGCTGACCCTACACAGGTAGCATCAGCGTACTACCTGACACGACACAGGTAGTACGCTGACAAGACACTGGTAGAACGCTGAAGCTACACAAGTAGTATGCTGACGTTACACTGGTAGTAAGCTGACATGACACAGGTAGTACGCTGACACTACACAAGTAGTACGCTGACACTACACAGGTAGTACACTGACACGACACAGGTAGTACGTTGACGCTACACACAATTAGTACGCTGACACAACACAGGTAGTACGCTGACGCTACACAAGTAGTACGCTGATGCTACACGGGTACTGCGCTGACGCTACACAGGTAGTACACTGACGCTACACAGGTAGTATGCTGACACGACACAGGTACTACACTGACGCTACACAAGTAGTATGCTGACATGACACAAGTAGTACGCTGATGGTACATAGGTACTGCACTGACACAACACAGGTAGTACGCTGACACGACACAGGTAGTATGCTGACGCTACACAGGTAGCATCAGCGTACTACCTGACACGATACAGGTAGTACACTGACGCTACATAAGTAATACTCTGACACGACACAAGTACTGCGCTGACGCTACATGGGTAGTACGCTGACGCTACACAGGTCGTACGCTGACATTACACAAGTAGTACGTTGACACGACACGGGTAGTACGTTGACACGAAACAGGTAGTACGCTGGCACGACACAGGTAGTACGCTGACACGACACTGGTAGTACGCTGACGCTACACAGGTAGTACACTGATGCTACACAAGTAGTACGTTGACGCTACACAGGTACTATGCTGACGGTTCACAAGTAGTACGCTGACACGACACAAGTAGTACACTGACGCTACACAGGTACTGCGCTGACACGACACAGGTAATATGCAGACGCTACACAAAGTAGTATGCTGACGCTACACAGGTAGCATCATCAGCGTACTACCTGACACGACACAGGTAGTACGCTGACAAGACACTGGTAGTGTGCTGACGCTACACAGGTAGAATGTTGACACGACAGAGGTAGAATGCTGACGCTACACAGGTAGTATGCTGACATTACACAAGTAGTACGCTGACACAACAGAGGTAGAACGCTGACGCAACACAGGTCGTACGCTGACATGACACAGGTAGTACGCTGACACGACACAGGTAGTACGCTGAAACGACACAGGTAGAACGCTGACGCTACACCAGGTAGAACGCTGACACGACACAGGTAGTACGCTGACGCTACACAGGTAGAACGCTGACACGACACAGGTCGTACGCTGACGCTACACAGGTACTACACTGACATGACACAGGTCGTACGCTGACACTACACAGGTACACAGGTACTGCGTTGACGCGACACAGGTAGTACGCTGACACGCCACAGGTCGTATGGTGACGCTACACAGGTAGAACTTTGACACGACGGAGGTAGAATGCTGACGCTACACAGGTAGTACGATGACACAACAGAGGTAGAACGCTGACGCTACACAGGTCGTACGCTGATACGACACAGGTACTACGCTGATGCTACACAAGTAGTACGCTGACACGGCACAGGTCGTACGCTAACACTACACAGGTACTGAGCTGACGCGACACAGGTAGTACGCTGACACGTCACAGGTCGTACGCTGACGCTACACAGGTAGCAAGCTGACACAACACAAGTAGTACGCTGGCATGACACAGATAGTATGCTGACGCTACACAGGTAGTAGGCTGACACAAGTAGTATGCTGACACGACACAGGTAGTACGTTTATACAACACAGGTAGTACGCTGACACGACACTGGTAGTACGCTGATGCTACACAGGTAGTACTTTGATAATACACAAGTAGTAAGTTGACGCTACACAGGTACTATGCTGACGGTACACAAGTAGTACACTGACACGAAACAAGTAGTACGCTGACATGACACAGGTAGTACGCTGACGCTACACAGGTGGTACACTTACATGACACAGGTCGTACACTGACGCTACACAGGTACTACAATGACATGACACAGGTCGTACGCTGACGCTACACAGGTAGTATGCTGACGGTTCACAAGTAATACGATGACACGACACAAGTAGTACGATGACGCTACACAGGTACTGCGCTGACACAACACAGGTAGTACGCTGACACGACACAGGTACTACGCTGACGCTACACAAGTAGTACGCTGACACAACACAGGTAATATGCAGACGCTACACAAGTAGTATGCTGACGCTACACAGGTAGCATCAGCGTACTACCTGGTAGAACGCTGAAGCTACACAAGTAGTACGCTGACGCTACACAGGTAGTACACCGACACGACACAGGTCGTACGCTGATGCTACAAAAGTAGTACGCTGACACGACACAGGTAGTACGCTAACGCTACACAGATAGAACGCTGACACGACACAGGTACTACACTGACATGACACAGGTCGTACGCTGACACTAAACAGGTACTGCGCTGACGCGACACAGGTAGTACGCTGACACGCCACAGGTCGTACGCTGACGCTACACAGGTAGAAAGTTGACACGACAGAGGTAGAATGCTGACGCTTCACAGTTAGTATGCTTACATTACACAAGTAGTACGCTGACACAACAGAGGTAGAACGCTGACATGACACAGGTAGTACGCTGACACGATACAGGTAGTACGCTGATGGTACACAAGTAGTACGCTGACACGACACAGGTAGTATGCTGTCAAGACACAGGTACTACGCTGATGCTACAAAAGTAGTACGCTGACACGACACAGGTAGTACGCTAACGCTACACAGATAGAACGCTGACACGACACAGATACTACACTGACATGACACAGGTCGTACGCTTCACAGTTAGTATGCTTACATTACACAAGTAGTACGCTGACACAACAGAGGTAGAACGCTGACATGACACAGGTAGTACGCTGACACGATACAGGTCGTACGCTGACTCTACACAGGTACTGCGCTGACGCGACACAGGTAGTACGCTGACTCTACACAGGTACTGTGCTGACGCGACACAGCTAGTACGCTGACACGCCACAGGTCGTACGCTGACGCTACACAGGTAGAACGTTGACACGACAGAGTAGAATGCTGACGCTACACAGGTAGTATGCATACATTACACAAGTAGTACGCTGACACACAGAGGTAGAACGCTGACGCTACACCGGTCTTACACTGACATGACACAGGTAGTACGCTGACACAACACAGGTAGTACCCTGACATCACACAGGTAGAACGCTGACGCTACACAGGTAGTACGCTGGCACGACAGATGTAGAACGCTGACGACGCTACACAGGTAGTACGCTGACACGACACAGGTAGTACGCTGACACGACACAGGTCGTACGCTGACACGACACAAGTAGTATGCTGACACAACACAGGTAGTACGCTGATGCTACACAGGTACTGCGCTGACGCTACACAGGTAGTACGCTGACGCTACACAGGTCGTACGCTGATACGACACAGGTACTACGCTGATGCTACACAAGTAGTACGCTGACACGACACAGGTCGTACGCTAACACTACACAGGTACTGAGCTGACGCGACACAGGTAGTACGCTGACACGTCACAGGTCGTACGCTGACGCTACACAGGTAGCAAGCTGACACAACACAAGTAGTACGCTGGCATGACACAGATAGTATGCTGACGCTACACAGGTAGTAGGCTGACACAAGTAGTATGCTGACACGACACAGGTAGTACGTTTATACAACACAGGTAGTACGCTGACACGACACTGGTAGTACGCTGATGCTACACAGGTAGTACTTTGATAATACACAAGTAGTAAGTTGACGCTACACAGGTACTATGCTGACGGTACACAAGTAGTACACTGACACGAAACAAGTAGTACGCTGACATGACACAGGTAGTACGCTGACGCTACACAGGTGGTACACTTACATGACACAGGTCGTACACTGACGCTACACAGGTACTACAATGACATGACACAGGTCGTACGCTGACGCTACACAGGTAGTATGCTGACGGTTCACAAGTAGTACGCTGACACGACACAAGTAGTACGATGACGCTACACAGGTACTGCGCTGACACAACACAGGTAGTACGCTGACACGACACAGGTACTACGCTGACGCTACACAAGTAGTACGCTGACACAACACAGGTAATATGCAGACGCTACACAAGTAGTATGCTGACGCTACACAGGTAGCATCAGCGTACTACCTGGTAGAACGCTGAAGCTACACAAGTAGTACGCTGACGCTACACAGGTAGTACACCGACACGACACAGGTCGTACGCTGATGCTACAAAAGTAGTACGCTGACACGACACAGGTAGTACGCTAACGCTACACAGATAGAACGCTGACACGACACAGGTACTACACTGACATGACACAGGTCGTACGCTGACACTAAACAGGTACTGCGCTGACGCGACACAGGTAGTACGCTGACACGCCACAGGTCGTACGCTGACGCTACACAGGTAGAAAGTTGACACGACAGAGGTAGAATGCTGACGCTTCACAGTTAGTATGCTTACATTACACAAGTAGTACGCTGACACAACAGAGGTAGAACGCTGACATGACACAGGTAGTACGCTGACACGATACAGGTAGTACGCTGATGGTACACAAGTAGTACGCTGACACGACACAGGTAGTATGCTGTCAAGACACAGGTACTACGCTGATGCTACAAAAGTAGTACGCTGACACGACACAGGTAGTACGCTAACGCTACACAGATAGAACGCTGACACGACACAGATACTACACTGACATGACACAGGTCGTACGCTTCACAGTTAGTATGCTTACATTACACAAGTAGTACGCTGACACAACAGAGGTAGAACGCTGACATGACACAGGTAGTACGCTGACACGATACAGGTCGTACGCTGACTCTACACAGGTACTGCGCTGACGCGACACAGGTAGTACGCTGACTCTACACAGGTACTGTGCTGACGCGACACAGCTAGTACGCTGACACGCCACAGGTCGTACGCTGACGCTACACAGGTAGAACGTTGACACGACAGAGGTAGAATGCTGACGCTACACAGGTAGTATGCATACATTACACAAGTAGTACGCTGACACAACAGAGGTAGAACGCTGACGCTACACCGGTCTTACACTGACATGACACAGGTAGTACGCTGACACAACACAGGTAGTTACCCTGACATCACACAGGTAGAACGCTGACGCTACACAGGTAGTACGCTGGCACGACAGATGTAGAACGCTGACGCTACACAGGTAGTACGCTGACACGACACAGGTAGTACGCTGACACGACACAGGTCGTACGCTGACACGACACAAGTAGTATGCTGACACAACACAGGTAGTACGCTGATGCTACACAGGTACTGCGCTGACGCTACACAGGTAGTACGCTGACGCTACACAGGTAGTACGCTGATGCTACACAGGTAGGACGCTGACATGACACAGGTACTACGCTGACGCTACACAAGTAGTACGCTGACACGACACAGGTAGTACGCTAATGCTACACAAATAGTACGCTGACACTACACAGGTAGTACGCTGATGGTAGACAGGTAGGACGCTGACATGACACAGGTACTACGCTGACGCTACACAAGTAGTACGCTGACACGACACAGGTAGTACGCTAATGCTACACAAATAGTACGCTGACACTACACAGGTAGTATGCTGACACAACACAGATAGTACGCTGGCGCTACACAGGTACTGCACTGATGCCACACAGGTAGTACGCTGGTGCTACACAGGTA
>JAGFBZ010002785.1:0-17389 GCA_018398805.1 Hirundichthys speculiger
GGAACACTTACCACCATATCCAGGGCAGGAAGTTGCATCACACCCTTTTCTATTGAGTCTAAGTGAGTGAATTGGGTTTGAATGACAACAAACATTTTACTTTGATGGTGAATCAGCAGTACCCCACTGTTCATACTGGGCCTTTATACTTTTATAAACTCAAGCTCACATATACATTTACTGTATGAGAAATCAAATTTATGAAGTACTTTTCTCTCACCTTAACCTCCTCTCTCACGCTAGGTTCGTACTTTAAGTACTTGCCTTACATCACATTAGGGGCTCTGGCTGTTGTGACTGCTTTTGCTGCTCTTTTCCTCCCAGAGACTTACAAACAGCCACTACCTGAAACCCTTCAGCAAATGCAAGAAGGCAAAAGGTAGGTGAATGAAGAATATTCTTCTCTTTTTATGAAGCCTTGTGACTATACGTTTTGGCAAACTAAAAGATCCAAGAACAGCACATGCAATGAAATAAATATCTCATTGAAGGTGTTAAAATCATAGTGAGAAATACATGAGCTTCTGAAGCATTTTTCTGCATAAGAATGAAACATCTTAATGCTGTTTCGCATATCTATACTTTTGTGAAAGTATTAACTTTAAAGATCTATGTGCAATCCAATCTTTCAGTTCAATGAAACACTATATTCACCCAAAAAGTCATTAAATTAAAAAAAAAAAAAAAATATATATAATATATATATATATATATATATATATATAGATATATCTATATATATATATACATACACACACAAGTAACCTGATGTCTTCTGCATGTTTTATTTAAACATTTGCTGATATCAGCAAGGATAAAGAATCTCATTACAGAAACATTTAACTGTAACTTCTAAAAAAAAGGAATGTCCAAAAATGTATAACAAATTTAAAATATTTTAACAAATTAAAAATTGATTGATTCACACTTGTGCCTTCATATAAATTAGAAACAGTACAATATATATGAGACCAGAAGTATAAGAATTTGAACAACAGATTTATACAAAAAAAATAAAGTATTTTTTTCAATTAACAAAATTGATTAGAAAAAGAAAATCCCTCTGCAGCTAAACACATTTACCGTCTATAAGCAGACTCAATAGGTCCAAAAACATCTCTCATTTCATTTACCTGAACATATTGCTGGGCAGAATCTTTTCTGTCCAGTTTGTCAAGTCTGTCTTGGTGAATATGCCACATCGGAGGAAGTTAACAGTCAACATGATACTTACAGTGTTTTTTCAAAACCCAAGCACTGTAATTGGTTTTCGTGTTTTCATTGTTGACCCCACCAGAGATTGGCTGCAGGCCAGGAGGACAATGTTAACATCTTAAATCTCATCATTTCAGTTAACAATTACTAAAATACCATTATAAAAATAACAACATTAAAAGATATACAGCTACAGCCGAGAAAGCTGTTATTTTAAATTTAGTCTACTTCAGGTAAGTTTAAATGACTAGCTACTCAACATTACAAAACACTATTTTTCACACCTGGGAAAACAGCCAAGGATATCTTTTAGTTCTTCAATTAAACACTGTGATTTTCTCCTCCCTCTTCTCTGGCTTAATGTGGCGGAAAGATCACCAGCTCAATCATTAGACAGTTGTTTATGATCAACATGGTTACCGCAACACGCAAAGACACAGCACCCCTTAGGACCCCAGGTCGAAATTGTGCATTACAGTTAGATTGGAAATCAGATCTTAAAGCTCCAAACAACATAACCTTAGAACTGAGCGCTTCCCAGTTTAAAAACGGGGATGTCATGAACATGGAATATGAAAACAAAAAAACAACAACAAAAAACTAGTAATTAAAGGTGGGGTAGGTGTTCTTTTTTTGCAGCACTTTTTACAATATTGCCTGAAAACCTTTTCACATTCCCATTGCACCCACTGAAATAAAATGTTTGCAAAAAAAACGAAACTTTTGGTCCGGTCTAGAGGTTATAATCAAGAATACTCTGACAATCATTTTACTGATCATCTTTACATTAGTGGCTGCCTAATAGTCCATCAATCATGCACTCCCCCCACCCCTCCCCCCCTCCTGCGATTCATGTAGTCATGAATCATGTGAAGGCGTGGTTTCGAGGGGTGGGCTGAAGAGGAGGAGGCGGAGCCTTTGGGAGGAGGGAGGGAGTGTATATTTTCAAAATCTCACTTGAGTTGGATTGCTGGAGCCGTTTTTTCAAAGAACACCTACCCCACCTTTAATGAAATGAATTGAAAACCCCTGGTTGATACTAAATTTCAATGCTTTTCCGACTTCAAACTTCCAATTTACGAGTACAGCTTGAACGCACCATTAGTCGTAGCAGAAACACCGATGCTATCAAATGGATCAGACTTTCTGGATCCAGGAACTTTTTAAAGGATTCTTTATCATTGTGAGAAAGGGCCAAGACGAGCTGCTTGGTGGAGGTCTGCCCTCCCAGAGGGCTTTTCTAGTTCTACCAATGTTTGGTGCCTTACATAGTGACGGCGGTGGTGGGGGGGACAGATAGGGATCAATATAAATCTGAGGGGGACATATCCCCCCCCCCCGTCCTCAGTGCCATCTGAGTCTTTGGAATTGAGTTACCACCACAGGACACAGTAAAGTTAGTTTCACATCCAACATTCACTTGTTTTTTTTCTCTTTAAACTTTAATAGTGTCATGAAAACGGCACCAATTCCATCCTGCTTGGTATCATTTTGTAGATATAAGTATACCAGACATTTCACGAGTGTCATCAACCCTCCAAGCTCAGTGAGTGTGGCTAAAACACTAAGGAACAGTGCTGAATGTCCTTCTGAGTACCTCGCTGCTGCCGTGGAGTTAAGGGACCGTCAGTAAATTACTGCGGTCAAGCAGCAGCCCCAACAAAATACACCAAGAAGCTGATGAATTAAGCCCCCAAAAAGTATGGCAGCGTTAGTGGACTTCCGGTTTTCAAACTAAAGGCTTAAAAATAATAAAGCAGATCTGTGTGACCCTGTATAAGACAAAATGGGTATAGATGATGGATGGATGGATAGATGGATAAACAGAACATTAAAAAAATAAACTATGAAATTATTTTAACTTTGAAAATCTTTTCGATTAATTGTGATTAAAAAAATTTAAATGACTGACTGACCGAGAGAGAGAGATACACACACAAATATACAAAAACTGGATCTTTTTAGAAAGTCATGGTTTTCCTGTATGTTAAACTAAATTAAAATAAAGTTTCTAAAGAAAAGAACTCTATAGCTGTTGTTAAACCTTAAGTATCACAAACCTCTGTCTCACAGTTGTGATGCTGTAATTTTGGTCCATTCCTCCTGACTGAACTGATGGAACAGAGTCAGGATTTTTGGCCACCTTGACCGCACACAAATTTTCAGCCCTGCCCACAAAAGTGTTTTGAAGTCATAGTGATCTTTGTGAATGTACATTTTTGACTTTGGAAAAATTAATTAAAGGAAAAGCATTTCTCATTATTCTCTCATTCTAGCATTTAGCAGTAGAAATAATTTTGCCAATCTCAGACAGGATTGGCAGGGAAAAAAAGGTTATGTGTCTTGTTATACAGTCTATGTAAACTTTTGCTTTTCAGAAGTGCTCCCTGAAGACACCAGTAAAAGCAATACTTGTCTTATCTCTACATTTGAGCATAAAACTGCAACTTGTCCTTTGTCTTTATTACAGGATGAAATGTCCATCTTGCATCAAGAAGAAATCAGGACCGCAGTACCTGTGGTGGTACTGGAGTGTACTTTGTGATCATCATATAAAAGTATATTAGGGCTATCTATCTATCTATCTATCTAGAGTGCTGTTTTTGTTAGGTTCCTTGCTTATAAACATGAATAGGTTTATATGCCGGTTGGACCAACTGTACACAGTTGTCAGTCTTGAGACTGCCTCAAACCACTAATAAAAGTACATTGAACTACATGGTAGCAGCAAATGATGAAAGAGTTTGTCATAGAATTGTGGAAAATAATACATCAGCTCACTTTTTTCACACAACAGTCACACCATATTGATAAAAATAAGAGATGCAAAATAAATCAACATTGAGGAATAAAGATAACAGCATTTTCAGTAAGAATGGTGCCACATGGCAGTTTTCTCCTACACCCATGTGCAAATTCAGATAAGTCTAACTTCCGTTGTCGGCTCCAAGGCAGCAAACACCATTCTACTTGTGCAATTACACACACAAAACTGTTGCACAATGAAGTCTCATCAGTCCCTCCTTGAAGGGGCTGTGTGAGAAGTACAAATATCAGCAGCATGGTAGAAATGTTATTTGTATTGTTCTCAATAAGTAAAAATGTGAAGACAAGGGTATTGTGCACACTACCACAGGTAACAGAAATCCTACCCATTTCTTCACATCGTGGCTTGGGATGGTGGCCACACCATCTGCATTGTACGTTTAAACAACACCAACTGTGTCAATCAATATTTTATCAAATATGATATTTGATCAAATTTGATTCAACAATCAAATATGTTGAAACAGCACCAGATCCCAGCAATATCCATGACAACACATAGGCATATATATCCATTTGGCCATGTTTAAGTAGTGAGAGTAGCAGCCTGAGCAGAGAAACAAAGACTTCCTTTGCCCTGGCTTCTCTTCTAACTCCTCTGAGGAGTGCCAAGGCTGACTGAGGCCAGCCAAAGGATATCATCCCTCCATTGTATCCTGGCTCTTCCCTGGTGCCTTCTCCCACTTGGACATGCCCAAAACACCTTACCAAGAAAGGTGTCCAGGAGGAATCCTGACAAGATGTTCCAACCACCTCAGGTGAGGAGCAGCAACTCTCTTCTGAGTCCATCATGAATGCCTGAATATCTCACTCTTTCTCTAAGGTTGAGAAGTTCTCTCCTCCTTGAATCGCCATCTTATCTTGATGGAGGGGTTTGTGTGCCTGAATGATCACAGGAGCTATGTTGTTGGAGGCTATTGCCCCTGGTAGGGTCTCCTAAGGCAAAGTGGGACACAGGTCGGACAAAGAGTGATGCAGCAGAACACAGCAGAGAGGAAGAATCAACTAGCCCAACAACCCCTAGGCTACTGTGGTTTTCTGTTGCCAGAAGAAGTTTGGAGATCTTCTGGTGACAATAATGTGACTTTTTCCTCTTCTTCCTCTCTGGATTCGCCGTGCCGTTCTAAGTGTGTTAGGTAATGAAGAAAATGACTCCAAGCCAACTTTTAAATGCAAAAAGTTGTTTTATTACAAGAAAAAGAGGCTTAATACAGACTTGTGCTACATCTGGGATTTTCTGAGCCAATCATGAAGAAATCAAAGCACAAACAAAAGAGTGAGACTTTTATAGTCATAATCAGGCCTATTTTGGGTTACACTTGGAATCAATCAAAGCTTCCCATGACAGGTTCTGAGCTCATGTTTTTCTCTTAGACAATAGACAGCTGGGATTCCTGATAAAGAGACAGGATGTACTCCCTAAACTGATCACGGATCTCCAAAACTGTTGACCCTGAGAACATGTCCTTGGAAGAGAAGCAAACAAACCCAATGAACACATGAGGGCCCTATCTTGCGCCAAATCTCCTAAAGCTGCTATTAAGGGATAGCAGGTAGCAGGAGGGGCGTTCCCCCGCAAAGAACGCAATCTTCCACCTCCTGAAACCCACGATATTACCTGCGCCAACCGCTATATTATGCATATATGCATATATTATGCATGGGAGTGGTTAGGGCGTTCCACCTGTTTAACCAATCAATGCGTCAGTAGCCATTGCCTTTAAGAGCAGGTTACGCTACCAGCAAACTGCTATGGAGCGTCTTTTCACCCAGATCGGAGCAGCTCTCATGGGCAGCTCGTCTGGGACTCTGCTGTAGAGCTTCCTCCTCTTCTTTCCTCCTCCTCTGCACTGATATATACATAACTAGCTCTAACTAATGTGGAGCAAATGATTTAATCATGTCTTTTGTACTCCAAGAAGTTTCAACAAACTGCTCAGAAAAAATAGAGCCAGTGAGCTTCCAGGAAAGCATTTCTTAACTAGAAAAGCACTCAGAGAGCGCAGACCTCCGCCAAGCACAACAGTTCTCCCATATAGCGATTTACAGATTGCGATAAAAACCGCCTTCTGGATCAGCCTCTGAAATTTTATAGAGGTTTCCATTGTCAATATTGATATTGAGAAACAAAGTTTTCAACCCCATGTTACAGTCCCAAGCTGGGTTGTGAACCCATAACTTTCCACCTCTGGGGCCCCTGAGCACAACCCACTGAACCACCTTCAATCCTCTACATAGACACTCAGATCCACCTCTGTTTCACCCTTCCCATCTGACGAGCAGCCCAGGTGTGGCACTGCACACCTGTACCTATTCAGTCATCAACACCACAGCCTTCAACAGACTTGCATTCAACCAGACTGGTCGCCAGATCTTCCCATAGAAACGCCTGATCCAGCCATTCACAGTCCCACCTCCTTGCCTTCGTCGTCCCCTGGATTGTTGGTTTGGCTGCCAACCCTCGAATCCTCCTTTTTTACTTCTGAGAGAATTAAACGCTTAAAATTCCAGAACTCCCTTCCTGTCTCCATTGTGGTTGCTTTAGGGTTCAAGAAACAACTTAACCTCAACAGTGCAATGTTATCGAAAATTTGAAAGTGATCCAGAATCCAGTATTTCTTCTAGATCACACCCAAAATAGGATCAGTTCTTCCTTTTCACATTTCTGACAACTCCTGAAAATTTCATCAAAATCCATCCACAACTTTTTGAGTTATCCTGAACACATCCTCACCAGCGGCTGTGTGCACAGCTGCACCAAGACCAGCGGCTCTCGTGGCGGTTCTCGCAGCTCTGCCTGAGCGTGTTTACCGGGAGCGCACCAACTATCTGGGACTTTCAGGTAGCCGATAGGAATTGTCTGTGTAAAAATATTTTTACCTCCGCCAAGGAGGTAATGTTTTGTCGGCGTGTTTTTGCCGGCGTTTGTCTGTCTGTCTGACGGTCTGTGTAGAAGATAACTCAAAAAGTTATTTATGGATTTTGATGAAATAGCCTTTCAAGGAATCTGTAAATCGCTATATAGGAGAACTGTTGTGCTTGGCGGAGGTCTGCATCCTCCGAGTGCTTTTCTAGTTAAGAAATGCTTTCCTGGAAGCTCATTGCGCCAAGACGCACAGCCGCTGGGAGTGGTGCTTTTTAAAATACTGCAGAACGGATCATTGGATGAGCATTGAGCCAGAGGAACAGGTATGATGACATCTACTTTCTACCACTGAGCACATCTCAGGTGTTCCGAACTCAAGGAGAGGGTCAGAGGGATAGGCGCACAGTTCAAGAAACTCCACAACAGTTTTCTGTGATCTCCTCGTTTCCTCCACAGCAAACATCTGAATGAGATCATGCCACAGCTGTACAAACATCATCTGCCCTTAAGAGAAAAATAATGTATGCAAGTAATACAGTGATGCATAATCGAGAGGTAGAGCTGTTAAATGTGATAACATAATGTGCGCCCTTGCTCATTGTATCCTGCAGGGGGCAGTGTTCTTGTTGATGATGTTGTGATGAAAAGATCGGCAGCACACCGCATCTCCTGCTTGATTAAAATAAAATATGCCTAGAGAAGGCTAAAGAAACATTCTCCGAGAGTTTTAAATCTCCACCGCAAGACACTCCGTTCTACAGGTTATGGGCCCAGGAACGCAAGGCTAGAGCAACGAGTAAGGTAACAGAAGAAATGAACTGTTAGCCAGTAGCTACTAGCTGGGTTTGGATGAAGACAGCGCCGAGAGTCTCCCGCGTGAGGACACGGAGATTCTACAAACTGCACAGCCCGAGTTTTGGAGAAAAAGTGAACTTTGAAAAGAGAACATTAAAATGGCTGCAGCAGGAATGCCCCAGCAGATTATATTCGACGGAACAGAAGATAAGTATGATCTGTGGGAGACAAGATTCCTTAGCCGTTTACACATCCTTAAGCTAAAAGACACCATTCTGCGAGTGCCCACGGGTGACGCTGCATTAGCTGCAGACCCAGAGAAGAACGCAGACTGCTATGCTCAATTAGTGAATGCACTGGATGATAAGAGTCTATCTTTGATTAGACATGAAGCTGCAGAAGATGGAAGGAAAGCTCTCAAAATATTGAGGGAGCACTATTCTGGAAAGAGCAAGCCTAGAATCCTCAACCTGTACACATCCCTGACCACCATTCAAATGGCAGAGGATGAAACTGTTACTGATTACATTATAAGGGCTGAGAATATTATTACAGCTCTTCGTGATGCAGGAGAGGACATGAGTGATGGGCTGCTTGTAGCCACAGTTTTGAATGGACTGCCAGATTCATTCAAGCCATTGGCTGTCCATGTCACACAGAATGAGGACAACGTGACATTCACAGACTTCAAGAGAAGACTGAGAGTCTATGAGGAGTCTGAAAAAATGAGAGCAACTGGTTCTGCTGACAGCGTGATGAAGAGTAGCTCAAAGCAAGCAAAGCAGAAAGGCACAAAAACACACAAGAAGGATGAGGATACCACTGTGACATGTTACAAGTGTGGACAAAAAGGGCACATCAGAAGCAAGTGCAGCCAAAGAGTGTGGTGCAGTCACTGCAAGAGCAGCACTCACGCTGAGTCCCTATGTAGGAAAAAGGGAAAAGCAGATGGAGCTAGGAAAGTTGCAGAAGAAAAAGGAGAGGACATCGACGATGAGGATCAGGTTTTCATGGCCAAGCATGCCAGCAGCGAGAGGCCAGCAGCCAAAGTAAAGAAGAAGGGGATCATGGTGGACGCCGGAGCAACGTCACTCATTGTGAATGACATCACCAAGTTCGAGAGCTTTGACAGCTCATTCCAGCCCGACACCCATTCAATCGAGCTGGCGGATGGGACAAAGTGCAGCGGGATGGCTCTACGCAGAGGTACAGCGCTGATCTATCTACTAGACGCCGATGGACGTCAGCACAGAGCCCGGCTGAAAGACACACTGTATATGCCAACCTATCCACACGACATCTTCTCGGTGGCAAGAGGGACAAATGGTGGAGCTACAGTCACTTTCAAGAAAGGGGACAGCTACATGATCACCAAGAGTAACCACAGGTTTGATTTTCACGAAAGAAGTAATCTGTTTTACTTGCCAACTGTTGAGAAAAATGTCAAAGATGATAAATGTAATATGTGCCATGACATACAGACTTGGCATGAAATCCTTGGGCATTGCAATTATGAGGATGTTCAAAAATTACTTGATGTGGTAAGAGGCATGGAGATAAGAGGCAGTGCAGCCAAGCCAGCACAGCTGTGTGAAATTTGTACAAAAGGAAAATTCGCACAGACAAGGAATAGAGAGCCAGACAGTAAGGCTACAGAACCTTTACAGCTGGTTCACACTGATTTGGCGGGTCCTATGAGAACCCCAAGCATAGAAGGTCACAAATATGCTATGTCTTTTACTGACGACTACTCAGGTGCTGTAACAGTGTACTTCCTGAAATCCAAAAGTGATGCAACACATGCCACAGAGAGGTTCTTGGCAGACTCAGCACCTTATGGGAAAATTAAATGTCTACGGTCGGATAATGGAAAAGAGTATACTAACAGGGAATTCAAAGCACTGTTAATCAAAAATGGGATCAGACACGAGACATCCGCACCGTATTCACCTCACCAAAACGGCACGGCAGAGAGGGGGTGGCGAACACTCTATGAAATGGGCAGATGTATGCTGTTAGAAAGCAAATTACCAGACAAGCTGTGGAATTATGCTGTACAGACAGCAGCCTATGTGAGGAACCGGTGTTACAGTAAACGCACAAAGAAAACACCGTATGAGATGTTAACAGGCAAGAAACCGAACATGTCAAAACTACAAAAATTCGGGTCTATGTGTTTTGCCTACAACACACAAGAGAAAGGGAAACTGGATTCCAGATGTGTGCAGGGTCTTTTCATTGGGTACGATAAGAATAGTCCGGCTTATCTTGTGTACTATGCAGACACAGAAAAGGTCCAAAAGCACAGGCTGGTGAAATTCACAAACACAAACAAGACAGCTAATGAAAAAGAAACGCAGATACACGGGCTACACATTGAAATGTCATGACAGAGAGGTATACCCCAAGGCACTTGACATTGCGGAAAATGAAGATGACAAAATGGGAAATGCATCAAGTCAGAGTGTTCAAGATGACGTCTCTGAGGTTGAAGGTGAACAGCAAAGCACTGAGTGTGTAACTAGGAAGAATCCAACTAGAACTAGGAGAAAGCCAGTGCGCTTGCAAGATTATGAAACTGAGGATACAGTAGACAAACTGGTAACATGTGTAGATTACTGTTATAGAGCTGTTTGTGACATACCACAAAATTACCAGGATGCTATAAGGTCTACCAACTCACAGCAATGGATAAAGGCAATGAATGATGAAATTCAGTCACTTGAGGAGAATAACACATTCAAAATCACTCAGTTGCCACCAGGCAAAAAGGCAGTGGGGGCTAGATGGGTGTATACTCTCAAAAGTGATATGGATGGGTCTGACAAGTATAAGGCCAGATTTGTTGCAAAAGGCTACAGCCAAAAACAGGGCATTGACTATGAAGAAACCTTTTCACCTACAGCTGATATGACCACTGTTCGAGTTGTCATGCAAAAAGCAGTGCAAGAAGACTTACTTTTACATCAAATGGATGTGAAAACCGCATATCTGCATGCACCCATCGATTGTGAGGTCTATTTGGAACAGCCTGAAGGTTATGAGATGAAGTCAAAATCAGGAGAAAAGTTGGTATGCAAATTACAGAAGTCTCTGTATGGTCTTAAGCAGTCAGGCAGGAACTGGAATACTATGCTACATGTATATCTCACTGAAAATGGTTTCAAACAAAATCCTGCTGACAACTGTCTGTACACAAGGGAGAAACAAAATGAAAAAGTGATTCTGATCGTATGGGTGGATGATCTGATTATTGCTGCAAACACTGAAGAGGTTGTGAAAAGTGTCAAAATGATGCTTACTGAGAGGTTTAAAATGAAAGACCTGGGGAAACTGAACAATTTTCTGGGGATAGATTTTAAACAGTCAGATGGTCAAGTCACAATGACACAAGAGAGGTATATCAATAAAATCCTCTCTAGGTTTGGTATGCAAGATTGTAAGCCTCGAGAGACCCCATGTGAGTCTAAACTGGAATACACCGATGATGCCAAGAAACTAGAAGAGCCAAGGCTGTATAGAGAGGCAGTGGGAAGTTTGATCTATTTAGCCACATGCACTCGACCAGATTTAAGTTTCGTGGTCAGCAAACTTTCCCAGCATTTCTCTGAACCAAGTGAAGAGATCTGGAACACTGTAAAGCAGGTATTCAGGTACCTAAAGGGTACAACAAACCGTGGATTGTGTTTCAAAAAGGATGACACAGACGCACTAGGCCTAAGAGTCAATAGTGATGCTGACTGGGCAGCGGAGGTCACAGACCGACGGAGCATCACAGGTTACTGTGTCAGTCTTAGTCAGAAAAGCTCTCTCATTTCATGGAAGAGCAGAAAACAGCCAACTGTGGCACTATCTACCTGCGAGGCAGAATATATGGCCTTAGCCACAGCCATACAGGAGTGTATATACTTACAACAACTTCTCAAGGGGATTGATGCATATCAGTATGCTCAGACCAAGGTGTTTGATGACAACCAAGGAGCTATTGCACTAGCTAGGAATCCAGTTAACCGGCAAAGGTGCAAGCATATTGATATAAAATATCATTTCATTCGTGAAGCTGTGAAAAGTGGGAGGATCTGTTTGGAGTATTGTTCCACTGACAACATGGTTGCAGACTTAATGACAAAACCAGCCACAAAGTTAAAACTCCAGAAGTTTGCACAGTATTTGTTTGGCACTTAAAGTGCAAGGAGAATGTGCAAAAGTGTTTTGTTTACTTTTGTATTGAAGGCCAAGAGGGACAATATTTTTGTTTATTATCTACCATTGTTGTATCACAATAAGCTAAGGTCGAGTGGGGGTGTTAAATGTGATAACATAATGTGCGCCCTTGCTCATTGTATCCTGCAGGGGGCAGTGTTCTTGTTGTTGATGTTGTGATGCAAAAGAGCGGCAGCACACACCGCATCTCCTGCTTGATTAAAATAAAATATGCCTAGAGAAGGCTAAAGAAACATTCTCCCAGAGTTTAAATCCCCACCGCAAGCCATTTGTGTAGTCCACATGTGACTGGGTGGACGCGCAATGATGCGATTTGGACGCACTCTTTTATGCGCCGACATGCCGGTTGCGCTTTCCACAAACTCGGTATCTCGCGGATTTAAGATAGAGGGTAGCGGTGGTCAGACCACCCACTACCCTCCATCCTAACCAGGGCCGTCGCAAGGGGGGGGTGAAGGGGGCGGTCGCCCAGGGCCCCGCGCTGTGACGTACCTATGACGGGCCTCACACTTGACCAATAGGTCAATAGGTTATCCTGAAAAGGGCCTCGCATCTCAAGTCTGCCCCGGGCCCCGCCCCCCCCTTGCGACGGCCCTGATCCTAACCCCCCGATTGTGTGACCCACCTAGAACGTAGTCACATTTTTGGGTTTGTTTGTTTATTTTATTTAGTGATTTTGGTTTGTTTTGGAGCTGCCACTTGTCAATTTTTGTTTTAAATAAGAGTTTTCGCTTAGACAGTAGGGGGCAGCATAGGAGCGTTTTACCTTCTTTTCCTCACGAGTAAGAAGCTGTTAGCTCCAGACTGGAAGCCTCGCCCCTCATTCTAATGAGAGCGACCAGTCTGGAGACAACTAAGAGATTCTGTGTGCTTCTTTCTCCTGATTAACAGGTTGGTTTTAGTGTACCAGTTCACTAAATGATACACATGTTATGGTAGTAGTATTAAGTACACATTTTGATGGTGGAGCCTAACTTTGAAGTGTTTGTAAAATCGTTTTTGTTGGTGATTGAATTCTGTGCAGAACACAGTAGTTTGGCTGAAAGAGTCAAGGCAAAATGGCGGCGTCCATATACAATGCTTGTACAGGAATACTGACCCTGGGTTATACTCCCAAAAAGCTCCCGTTTTTGTATTTTGTTCTGTATTATATTTTGGTAAATTATGTGTGTTTTCTAAGATGCCAAGATGTGTGACTAGTTATATTTTTGAATCTGGATATGGTTATGACGAAGTACAGCTCTCAGTGTTAATGACTAGGAATTAGCAGTAAATACAGTAACTCAAAGTATTATTGCATTATTGAAAATAATATTGAAATTGAAATGTATATTGAAAATAAGATGAGTAAAATTACTTAAAGGAGCATTGCAAAGCGCACTGATTTGGAGGTGAATAATACTAATTCAAGACAATGAATGAAGGTCTATTCTAGTACTTTATTGTGTGTTTTGAAGTGATTGTATGTAACCGGGGTACTATGGAAAAGAATATGGGTCAAACACACAGTATTGTAATGGCAAATAATAACTGCAGTGATACAGTGATGGT
The DNA here is from genome assembly GCA_018398805.1 of Hirundichthys speculiger. NCBI lineage: Eukaryota > Metazoa > Chordata > Actinopteri > Beloniformes > Exocoetidae > Hirundichthys > Hirundichthys speculiger. The sequence continues at coordinate 13,478 of JAGFBZ010002785.1, forward strand.
TTATTGATGTGTTTTGGTGGAAAGAGAGTTGACAGAAAAGTAAAATACATTGAAATGATAATACCAGGAAAACAAAAGATTTATGGATTTATGATTTTGTTAATAAATTCTAATGAGAGCGACCAGTCTGGAGACAACTAAGAGATTCTGTGTGCTTCTTTCTCCTGATTAACAGGACATTATTATCTGCATGCTTGTCCTGGCCACTTGGGACCTGCAACAATTGCAAGATACCAAATTTGTGGAAAGGGCGAAAAAAATGCCCATTGCCGCGACTACAATGTGAGTAAGGGAGTCGACATAATGGGTGGCAGCTTTAGCACTAGAAGACCCACCATTTTTCTGCCAACCTAGAAGACCCAGAGAGGGGTCATTTGACCCACAAGGCTTTTGCCAAATACACTAATCACTCATTTTGTTATGGTAATCAGGCTGTTAGGGGCAGTGTGTGGGGGTGAGGGGTGACGGGGGTCACACCTTACAGTGGTAACAGCCAAGACAAATGGGGACAGACAGCTTCTTCCCAAGGGCTGTCAGCCTCCAAAATCACCACAGGTAAATAGCAACTTGCATCAAGATGTCAGCAGCAAAGAGAGATAGCACAGTTTGGCAGACAGTGTATTATTGTGCACCGAATCGTAACAAGTGTTTGAATATGATATTGCCGTTGACAGCGATGTCAAGTGATAAATGTCATGTTTAGAATTTAGACTGTAAATCCATATCTATACCAGAGATGTCAAATTGATAGAGAAGCCTATCGCAAACTTTCACTGACGTTTCTGTCACTTCAACAAGAAGCTTCCGGTGAAACACCAAATTATGTCCCCCCTTGTTCCCCCTATAAAATCAATGTAAAGTAGCTCCCTCGACAGGAATGAATATACATCGCTTCCTATCTGTTCCCTACAAAGCTATGAAGGGGGGAACAGGGTTATTGTTATCTCGTCTAGGCTAATCCATACCTACTATGAGTGACAACAATTTATGAATGAACGAACGTCATTGGTTTCGTCCGGGGGTTGTTTACATTTCTCTGACCTCTGATCTCAGTGATTAGATAGACAGACAGACAGACTTTTGTGTTTGTTTCAAATTGGCAAATTTTCACCAACTCTCTGTTTACCAGGCCTGTTTGAACTTATTATACAATAGCCTATTATTGTAGTAATAATAATAGGCCTAATATACACTACTGGTCAAAAGTTTTAGAACACCCCTATTTTTCCTGTTTTATTTAAATTAAAGCGGGTCGAGTTCCAGTGAATGACTTTAAATGGTACAAAGGTAAGCAGTAAACTGCCAGAGGTGGAAAAAAAGTTTAGATTGCCAAAACAAATTTCAGAGTCATAAAAAAAAAAAGAGGGTCTTTTTCAGTGATCAAGCAACAATGGATGTAAATTAAGTCTTGAAATTTGATGCAAACAATTCCCACAGATGTCCCAACCTCTGTTGATTACTTACAAAGCTCTTAAGTAATCAACAGATTGCTGGATCCAGAGGTTGGTGACTTGTACAGAGCGACTGACACCCTGGACCAAAAGGGCTACAATGGCATTTTACAGAGCCATCCAGTACCTTCTCTGGTCTACGCCTAGTCGCTTAGGGGTTCATCTTACAGCAAGATAATGATCCAAAACATACATCCATTCTGTCAGAATGACCTTAAAAGAAAAGAACAAGACGGTTGGCTTCAAATGATGTAATGGCAGCACTGTGTCCAGACCAGAACCCCATTGAGCTGGTTTGGGATGAACTGGAGAGAAAGATGAAAGCAAAACAACCTGCAAGTTCAACACATTTCTGGAAACTTCGGACAGTGTTGGGAAGAACCTTCCCAACAATATTAGATTTCCATTGTAGAAAGAAAGCCACTAACACAAGTGTGTTTGTCTGTTATATCTGCAAAAAGTGGCGACTTTGATGACTCAAAGATTGTGGTTAAATTTTTGTAAAAGAGATTTCATGATATCTTTTTTCAAATATCTAATTGTTTATTTGTTCTATACATTAATTTCAGATTACATTGAGACATTAAGCTATGTACTGTAAATTACTATAGAAACTGGAAAACTGGAGGTGTTCTAAAACTTTTGACCGGTAGTGTATATAATAAATATAATAATATTATGAATTCCTGTTCGAACTTGCAAGAGAGATGGCTCACTCCCACGTGGGTATGAAAAAGGCCCAAAAGGAGCAATTATTTTGGCACCCTCCACACCACAACTAGGACAAAGAGCCAAGTGTCAGGCTAAAATCAAATGCAAGGACAATCGTGCAACTGTGCGCTGTGTTGACTGCTACCGATATACATGTGGTAAATGCTGAAAGGAGCAATGGCTGTGCCAGAATTGTGAGTGACTGCTCAAATGTATTTCAGTCATTTGCATTCTTTGTAAATAAGCTTTTTTCTTTGTAAATATATTTTTTACTATTTTTGGCACACAAAAATAACAATTACTTCTGCAACAACCCTCCACATGAAAACTGGGAAAACAGTTGCTTTTTCATTCATTGTAAATATGTTTTGTTTTGTATTTTTTTAACAATAAATGTCAGAGTTTTGATCCCTTCATTCCTGTTGATTCACTGCATAAAAATCCACCGTATGTGCATAAACCCACCATATGGGCACACACACACACATGCAAAAACATGCATAACCTACCTCAATACTAAAAGCTTGCCTGGGGGTCCCCTCCCCCACACAGGCTCAAGTGACTCCTGCAGTGTGCCACTAACAGCCACATTTCCATAACAAAAGGAGTGTCCACAGGGGGGACTAGGGGTCAAATGACCCTCTTGTGGATCTTCTAGGTTAAAAGGACAATTGACCCCTCCGTGGGACTTCTAGTGTTAGGGAGCAGAAGATTGCATTAGCGGTTGGCGGATAGTTCCTAAATCTGCAATTTAGGTCGTGGGTAGTGGGAGGTGTAAGATCGGGCCCATGATGTGAGTATTGCATACACTTTTGGTTCCTTTGGGACTTCCTATTGTCCTTCAGTCATCTTCTGCTCTTGACAAACTGCTGCAATCCACTCAAAATATGGAAGAGTTTCATAGTTGTTTGGTGCAGGTAAACTGCCTCGAAATGTCTGTTTATGGGACAAAAACCAGGATGAACTGTTTTCTCCCTCCTAGTTGCACACACACTGTGTTAAGGTTGGACAGAAACCTGATTTCTGATGATTCAGTTAATTTCATCCTCTGGATTTTTTTGTCTCTGAATGCAAACTGACATGCTCCTGCCTGTCCTTGGATGTCTTTTTTTTTCAGCATGGTAGTTATTTCAACTGGACATTTCAGACTTTTTAGATAATTGAACAGTGGTGGCTGTTATGCGCAGTAGCAGGTAGGCAACAACTAACTGGGTCATGTTTCTAGTTCATAACTGAAGTTGTTATCAGGCACTGCAGGTTTGCTTTATTTTTATTTTCAGCATGGATGGTGGTATATCAGCAAGAGGTGGGGTTCTTCTCATTGTTCTTAATGATTAGATTCTTTTTTTTTTTTTCAATTTAGTACAGTTACCAAAGGGGAATATGTTTTGCATTTAAAAACTGTTTATAAAGGTTTGCCAGGCAGACCTCAAAGTTCATAATTTTTTAAACAACACAAAACCAAGGTTTTGATTGGAAAGAGCTTAGAAATCAGTATTTGGTGGAATATCCTTGATTTTCAATCACAGCTTTCACGTGTCTTAGCATCAGTCTTTCACGCTCCTGTTTGGTGACTTTATGCCATCTAATCAGTACCTCATTGAATAGAATAAGGCATGTTTGAGTTGGAATTCAACAGATTGGAATGTAGAGATGCTGATTTAGAAAGAAATTACTGTGAACTCTTAATTTTTTCCAAAACTGTAAGTACTTGATGGCTGTAAATGTTTGTGAAGTCAAGGACAATTTG